>JAGFMF010011568.1:1765521-1795530 GCA_019455555.1 Galemys pyrenaicus
CCCGCTGCTCCCCTCAGCAGTGTACTTCTGTTGATCTGCCTGTTCTGCTCCCTGCTCTCTGTGGTGAATCCTCTCACCCCCCACACCTCTGGCCTGTACCCCAGTGCTTGTATGCATAGATAAATAAATCTTTAAAAAAAAAAAAAAAGTAGAGAGGAGGTTTTGCCTCCCTGTCTTGTTTAAGGTGTATAACCATTTCAGGCAGAGAAGGGCACCCAGAGGATTTCAATGGCTGTCTTTTTATCTAGGACAGAAGTACAAAATATATGCTCCTGGATTAAAATGTGTGAAGCAGCTTTTAGACCCACAAGCCTGAGAAGACTTTCCACCACGGTAAAATCTCACACAAGAAACAAATGCATATTTATCAGTATGTAAACAAACTAGTTATTTCAAGTACACTAAAAAAAGTTTAAAGCGTAACAGATACATATCAGCAACTTGCTAGAAAACAACACAAAAATGTGTCAATTATTTGTACCTGCATAAATGATGTACTTGTTTACACTGCATGTTATCATTGTAATCAAATGCAAATAGAACTGTAAATCAATTGAGTACTCAGAATCAACCTGCTTTCACGACCTTGATGAAACTTTCTTTTTTTCTGGTAAAAAATACTTTATAGACAGTATTTTGAACATCTGTATAGCTTAATTTGTACTCAGGAACCTAAAAAATGATTAGGAGTTATGCAGGTCCTTCAAATCCCATGATGGAGAGCTTCCAAAGGTTATGTTTAACAATGGAGAAGGGAAGATGGCCCCAGGAGTGCAAGTCTCCGTTGAGTCACTTAACAGAAGATGAATCAAAGTCACTTTAACCTTTTAAAGCTTAGCTTTCTTAACCTGTCTCTGTACATCATGTACTATGACAGGAGTAAATGGGATGATATGTAAAACATGCTTTAAAAACTACAGTTTGTAAATGTAACTACTAGCCTATTCGTATTTACCAGTTCTTCCTTACCAAGTTCCAAATGTAGTCATTTTTTGGCAGATAAGCAGACAGTACCCGCTCTTTCAATTACTCTAGTTCTTACCGACTCACTGCTTTAGATCTATGTATTTGTGACCACCTAGGAAGAGAGCTATGACTTGTCTGGTAGTCTTTACAGTTTTACATTGTGAGGATTTGTCAGCACTGATTTCATTTTTCTTTCTTGTTGCCCTCTCTAGCTTGCCATTGTTGGTTCCTTTAATGCTGCCCTGTCTGCAGGCTTAGTCTCAGCCCAAATGTTCTGTCAGTCTTCAGAGAGGAAAGGAATAATTTAAACACTCCAGAGAATACTGTTTATCACGCCCTACTCCCATTTTATTTTTTTTTAAAGATTCATTTATTTATGCATACAAGCACTGGGATACAGGCCAGAGGTATGGGGCAGTGAGAGAGTCCATCAGACAGAGCAGGGAGAGAACAGGCAGATGGACCGAAATCCAGTGCTGAGGGGAGCAGCGGGCGAGGCAGGAGAGATCTGATGCTCCATGTGGGTCACCTCCCCAGCTGGAGGCAGGGATCAAACTAGTGCTGGTATGGCTATGGTCTGCTTCATAGTGTGTTGCTTAAGCCACTGCGCCACCAGGGAGGGTCCTCCACTCCCATTTTAATAGAATCTTTTTCATTGTCAAATAAACCCTGAATATCTACATACTGGGGCATGCTAGATACCTTTTGTTTTTGGTTTGCTCACTTGGTAATGCTATTGATTTCTGTTCTGTTTCTACTCATTTTCCTATCCACCAGTCCAGGGACAGGCCTAGCACCATCATTTACTCTTTCACCTCATTTTCAGTGCATATTTCCTCATGTATCCCTGCTTTCTGTAGCACCTAGTTAAATGTAAATCAATGTAAATCAGGCTCATGTACCTTTCTTATCACCTCTGCATTGTGGAGGTCCCAGAAGGTCTCAGGTCTAAGGATCCTTGAGTTATATTAATACTAAATCTATGATCCATAACAGGTATGTATTTGTGTGCTCCTATTGCAATCTTATGTTTTTCTTTGGTGTGACATTGGGCAGTGTGTAGGAGGAAGTTGTTAGCCTCCATAGAGTGGGCGATTCACAAACTTTCTGCACCCTCCTGAGTATTCACAGGAGGATCTCACTCCCAGCAGTAACATCATTCAGTAACTGGAATAATTCAGCAGCAGCCGTGATTGTCAAACCGGAGTGGTCTACACGAGAAGACCTCCCTAGAGATGGCGTGCAAGATTCTGCAGGTGGAAGATGGTCAGACTGAAAAGACTTCTGAGTGAAATTGGGACACATCTCCCCAGGAGGGTGTCGCAATCTTTCAACCTCCTGCGATGAGAATCAGGATCAAATCTGCCCAGCATTTTCTTAATATTTGTAGGAACCAATAGATGAGATATAATTTAGGGTAAGGACCTAAAATTTAAATGAGATGATTTAGATTTGACAAAATATGTATTTGGAAAATATGTATTACTGGAGGCCTGGATGAAAATTATCATCCTGAAAACTTACTTGTAATAAATCTTTAAAATGAGAAAGGAAGCAACTTATTGAATGTCACAGAGTACGGGAAGAAACTGGGAAATTAACCAGTGACAAAAGGACTGGCCTGGTGGTCCTGTGACTGTGTATCTCCAGTCTACGCTACACTATGGTGAACATGGAATGAACAATCCTCATTAGGTGAAAGTTTACACGTAGCTGAGAGAGCAAAACAATTATATTCAAACCAAATGAGAAAAAGTTGGACTACAATGAAGTAACACACTTCAATTTCAAGAACAGATGAGTGGTCTCCCTGGTGGCGCAGGGGGTTAAGCACTGCATTATGAAGCATCCACAACCACTACAGCATGAGTTCAATCCCTGAACTGGGAGGTGACCCATATGCGCAGCAGACCTCTCCTTCCTCACCTACTGTTCCCCTTAGCAGTGTCCCTCAGTAGATATGCCTGTTCTGTTCCCCACTCTGTCTGTGGTGAATCTTCTCACCCTCACACCTTTGACCTATACCCCTGATCTTGTATGCATCAGTGAGTAAATAAATAAATATAAGAAAAAATGAAAATTATGAACATGGCTGATGAAAGGATGAAAATGGCTGGACATAGTTGAAATTACTTCATATACACTGTAACTGAGTTGGTGTGTGTAGAATCTACCAGTGAATGGCAAAAGCATGGGTCCAATAAGGAAACCAGAGGAATGGCATGAGGTATCCAGCTCCTGGGAAAATTTAGTCTGGATTTTGAAAAACAATGCTAAGGAATATTGGCGAAAACATTTGTTAAGATAGAATCCCTAACTTCAAATGAAAACAAAAATTTTCACAAGATCAACTTGAAATAATATTAGTATAACGTGCTTTGAAAGAAAACTTACAATGAATTTATTGATATTATTTCTAAAAGAGCTAAGATGTTGCAGTACTATTATATATTTTGAGAGAATAAGAAACTTTCATTATTCATAGAGCAAATAAGAGCCAAAAGGTAAAAAAGATTTAGGGGTTTCACTTCGGTTCTTGCTAAATGTCTGGGTACAGGCACTTTCCAGCTAGTTTGCCATCTATTAATTTGATGCATATTGAATTTGTGCTTTGAGCACTTATCAATATTAAAAGAAAAAAAATCAATAATATGAAGTGATAGAAAACACCAGAAATATCACTTAACCAACATAACTGGAATCTAAATTAAACTGGCCATGAATTTGTGTTACTTAGGTATTTTTCATGAAGTAATTACTACCTCTATTCAATGTTCAGTAGAGCCTTGAAATTAAACAGGAGGAAGAAAAGGACTCCTTTGAGATATACTTCTATATTAACAGGACATATACTGGTATCTTGATGGAACATTTCAGTAATGAGTATGCTATTTTTATGTACCAGATATAAATAAGCCTAAGTCCTTAGATATATTTATACTTTTGCAAGTACAACACTGCTATACTAAAACACACTAATATTTTCAAATTAAGTAGTTTTCTCAGTGGTCACAGATTATATTTACTTTTCTATATTTGCATCCATTAACCCTAAATATACATTCTGTCATAAAAATATCCTTCAGTAAACTCAACAGTAGAAAGATCATCCTGGAGTTTCATATGATTAAAATCTTGTAAAATCTCTCTATTACAGACAGACTCTTAAATCAGAGAAGGATGATAACATTTAAAATTCAGAGCCTCCAAAAAGCCTTCCCTCCATGCCTTGACATCCACTTCTTTCTCTTGTACCTTAACCATTAAAGTTATTCTTTTAGGTAAAGAATACAATCTGGGAGTAACAATGAAAATAATAATTCAGTCTTTTTCTTCCTCACTCCCTAAAAGATAAAAAATAATCTTAACATAGCTATGACCCTTTAACAGCACACCTTTTAAAAGCAAAGCCCTGAGCAGAGAGTCTGACCAAGGAAGGCTCTATAATCTTTCTTTGAGTGTCCCTTCCCTCTGGGTGGTGGCTTGGAGAGCAGTCCCATCCGGTTCCCTCCTCCATTTGCCTGCACTCCAGAAATCGAATACCAATTAATTAGATTTCCAGTTTCAAAGCAAAGAACAAAACCCCTTCTCTTCAGGGACCATGTTAAGATGAGTCATACCACAAACTGGAGGAAAATCATTACTATTATATTCCATATGCTTTTAAAAAATAATTATTCATGTTTTCTTTCAGAACAAAAGGAAGGTGAATAGGGAAACATTTGATCTCTAGAAATACAAAGGAAAACATTTTTTTGAAACAGCTGGATTAAATTGCTTTTTATCATTGGTATCCATAGTCATAAATTTGAAAGTAAAATTGAAGTTTACTGCTGAGAAGAACAAATCATAAGCTGTGATTCCAGAAAAAAAAATTATCTTTAAAAAAGTACAATTAGCTATTTGTAAATTATGAAGTTGTACTTAAAAAAAAAAAAAACGTTTACATTTTCTTCTAAACATCATTTACCGATTTTTGGTAACTTAGTGAATCTTACAATGTTAGGAAGTCTTGTGTATTTGTTTATTAGGCAACTGACCTGAGAACATAACAGTCAAAGGGCTTTCCACAAACCAGAAGAGTCCAATCTCCTCAAAGGGACGGCAGTCATGGCTCCGGGGACAGCCATGTGCAATGCCAACCGCCACTGATGACTTAGAAACCCAAATGCTGTTTAATGACTGCGCATTAGAGGGACAGGGTGCTCTGGCTATTAGGAAAGATGTTTATACTTTCTCTGTTTCTTTTTTTATCATCTGAAGAGGCTGTGGAAAATCTGAGGATGTTAGTCTATCTTTAAAAAGTTTGAATTAAAACATATCAACTACTCATTCTGTAAAAATATGTCAACTGAAAGATAATCCACAGGATATTTATAAATATATAGAAAAATCAGCACTGCCCATGATTAGATTGCTCCTGCATATAAACTAAGTAAGAGTTTGTAAGTTATTTTTATGTTTGGTCAAGTATAGGGATAGCTGCCTTTACTGAAGCAGCATTATTTAAAGCATTAGAATCTTTGACTAAAATGGAATCTAATATCTTATGCAGGCTTTATAATTAATTCCACTGCTTCAAAATGAGTAAAATCACTCACCCAGAAATCTATCAATTTTTCAGTAGACTGACGTCAAACACAAGTCTAATCACCTCCACAACAAATTTTAAGACTCTAGTGGGAATACATCCACAATTTCCATCTTTTCTTACATTTAGGAGCTGGATGATTTCAGGTGAAGTGACTGTCAAGCCTCACAGCAGCGAGACCCATGCAGAGCAGAGAAGCCATTGAAAGAATGACAGGCAGTTTCTGTCCAAGCAGTACAGATTAAATATTGCAGGAAAAGTTATGTAGCTTCTCAAAGGTTCTAGAAGGTAAAACCAGAGAATTATGCATCTGCACCCAACTAAAATTAGAAAAGCTGCCATATGGCTCTGTGAAGCCAGCAGCACATTCTTATTCATTAGGAAGCATTCTGCTAACATAAAAACACAAGGCCCTTCCTGTGCTCTCCAAATGTGTTTATCTTTTCACCATTAATGCACTATATATCATCAGCCTGCTGAAATCTCCTGCCGTGCATATTAAAAACACGCAGCTGCATTTTCTTGAGTAGTGGGAGGAACCTAAGCCCCAAGTTGCCTCCTTTTCTTTCTGACATTGAGCTTCTTGTTAACATATCATGGCTTCCCCTCAGCATGAAGAATGGCAAAATTAACCATTCTCAAGGCCATCTACACCCAGCAAAACCCCCTCACTTGCTGCTTCAGGGAAATCAACATACTTGGTTTCATTTTCCTCAATGGTAAGGCATGACTATTTAAGTTCAACCAATAATCATGAGACATATAGGTTCTACTTTTAAAATTACTCTATTATGAGACAAGACTAACCAGAAAAGACTCTGGTTATTACAGGCCAGAAATGCTTTTGTTCTAGAAACTCTCCATCACTGAATCTGCTATTGTCAACATATAATTTTATTTAGTATTCAACATATGACCTATCAATATTGAATTTATTAATATGGAAAATGAATAGCTTTTTGTAGTAAGCCATACAAGTATGTAACAATTCATCAAAAATTTCTTTCTTTTACATAATCTATGCTTAAAAAATACATATCCTTATCACAGAGGACAAAAGAATCAGACACAGAGTAAACCATATAGACACTGACAGAAGCCTTTTAAATCCATGGAAACATGGTTTCAGAAGCAAGGCAAGTTAATCACCTGAAAAGCAACAAGTCCATGTTATTAAACTTATTATGTCAGCATTCATTCACTCCCCAATGTGATAATGGTGTGTCTCTGTTTGAATCTTCGACAGTAATGGAGTACTGAGAGATGAAGGCAAAATAAAATATGAAAACTGCTTATTTAGAGTTAATTCTAACTCATTGGGCTCTGCTAGCTGCTAGCTAAAGCTTTGGGAGTTACCTGAATAAGGAAATGGAGGAATCACAATTTGTTTAGAAGGTTGACAGGTAAGATTGAGATTAGATGATGGCAGGGAAAAAAATCAGTAGGTATGAAAAAAATGAGAAATGAGTGGGGTGAAGTTCTAATTCAGCATCAATTTAGAATGTTTTAAGGGCAGCCTTCCAAAAGTCCAAACTATAAAAATAATTTTATTTCTTTCAAATATATCTGTACGTGAATTATAACAGCAACTTAAAAGTTTCTGATGAATAAGGAAAAATCTGGATATTATATAAAATTATTTCTAAAATCACTTAAAAGACTTCAGTCTAAGCAGTATAAACATTTTATCTTCCAAATCATTATTCTGCTTATGTGCATAACACACCTCATCTCTAACTATTCCTACTTTATACCCCAATACTACCTATCTGCCCAAATGCAGCCTACCATTTCAAGGACTTTCTCAAACTCTTTGGTTTGTGCAGATGCCCTTTTACCCATTTCTCTTTGTAGACCCCACTGCTGTTCCAGAAGTTCATCACTAGCCAGTGAGGTACCTTCCTATAGTGTCCTATCTCCAGCCCATTGTACCAGTCCATTTACCCCACTTTGAAATGACCGATCTTTTACATCTCTCCCTTTGACAATACTGCTGGTTCCTTGGCTACAAGAATGGTCTTTTTATTCACAGCCTGGCACCAATAGTGAGTGCTCAATAAAATTTGCTTTAATACTGAAAATTTTTACAGCTAGAATTGAAATTTAGTACAGCCAGGAACTAAAAATCACAAATGCCTTTTTAGAGAGACCTGTTCTAAAGAGCTTTACTGTGTATTTAAAATAATGGAGGTTTACTTTAAGACCTTGATTTTTGTAGTCAAAGTATTAAGTAGAGAAGGAATGGGGTGGGGGGGGGGGAAGGGCTAGACAATATGTGCTAAGTGCATCAGCTAATTCCTATGGGGCTCAGGCCAATGGGAGAAAAAGTCACCAATGCTTTTTCTAATATCTGCAATAGGAGGAAAACCAGAAAGAGATCAACTTTATTAATCCAGATTATCATCCAGGAAGTTACAACCTGCTTTGTTTAAAAAAAAAAGAAAGAAAGAAAGGTAGTTTGGCCATCATGTGAGTTTTTATCAGATGCTGGTATTTGTTCAGTCACTCAACGTTCTTAAGAAAATAAACTGACCCAGAAAGAGTTCTACAAACCACCTATTTGCCCCAGGACCCAGTATAATAGAGTGCTTCATCAGGTTTCTTGCTCCTCCCACATAGCAGGTTGAGAGTAGGGATAAGGTCATGGTCTGAGCCAGGAGAGCCACCCAGAAAGTAAGGTAAGGCCACCAAAGGGCAAAAATCCCTGGAGAAGCTGGTATGCTTTTTGCCCTATTCAACTTTGTATACCAAGGAGTTAACATAACGCTTACTACATAACAATTCACAATAATGGTGCAGGAAAGAAAGGGATGGAGGGTGGGTGAAGGAAACAGTGGAGGTTGGTTCCTCCCCTCTTCACTATCCATTCTTGCTGACTCTGCCACAAATCCTCACTTCATTTGGAATATTCACAGACCTTCAATCTTGAGCTTCTGCTTCACCTTGTAGGACAGTCCAAGGATGCATCCCACAGCAATGAAAGGACTGAAAATCATCTCAGGACCTGCTTCATTTACCAGGTGGAAGCCATTTTTCTGTGCTTCTTACTTCCCTTTCACTGCCTTGCATCTTGCTCTCTAAGACCTTTCTCTCATGTCTTTTTCCCACCTGGATATTTTTGTTCTTCCAGTTTTTCTCTACAGACACAGGCCCCGATGCCCACTGCCTTCTAAAGAAATTGCTACAGCTAGTTGTATCTGTACGTTTCTCCTTTCCCCCACTTTGGGACTCTAACCATACCACTGAGAGGTTAAAATTCCCGGTTTCATTTTACCTGCTATCATCTACTCCCAGTTTTCTCACTTGTAACCTCTGCTTGAGCAATCATGGGAGAACCTCACTAGCATGCTGTTTAGAAACCACGTGATCTCAACTTAATACACCTAATGCAAGAAGCTGCTAATAGAACATAGAGTCATCTAATATAGAGACATAAAATATTAAATTATTCTAAATCATATCATCCAAGTAAAGAAAGAAGCAAAGCATTGGTAACAACGTGAGACTGCTGCATAAATATATGTGGTATCCTGCCCTGACCAGCAAAAGAAGTTAGGGAGTGTGGGGGGAAGGGAGGGCACACTATCCAAAGAATTCTTATTAAAATATCCCTTCAATAGTTACCATGTTGCATAATAGCAGGAATAGATTTAAAACCCAAAGCAATCTCAGTTCAGGAGAACAGAGGAACTGACTTTGAGTGCAGAGCACTTGGTGAGAACACTGTGGAGGAAAGAGGGACCAAAGAGGGCCAGGACACACAACACTGACTCCCAGGTCACGGGCACATGGGACCCACCATCGGAGGCAGACTCCAGATAATCTTACAATCTATGAACAGTAAAATCTACTAGAAAAAGGTATCTAGTAGCTATGAGGTTCTGCCTAGATCAACTCAGCAGGGTAATTCCTAAGCTAGGAACACAAACAAGGTAATACGTAGTAAGTGTTTAGGGAGAAAAAGAAGTGGCTATTAAGAGACTAGGTCCAGTCTTAAACCCATTTCAAACACCTTGGACAATTACTACAGGCGAAATTTACCATTCTTTGGTACTCTGCATTTATTACTGCTGGTTGTTTCATTAGTCCTCTTCCGTGAGTTTACTTATACTTGGGCTGGACTGTGTTTTTACTGTGTGTGTGCATTTTAGCTTATTAGGAACTATGTGTGGGAAGAGGGGACCTAACAGTTAAAAAAAAAATAATACAACACAAATGCTAAACCAAAAAATTTATTATATATTTATTCCAAAGAAATCCAGCTTGGTGAAAGGAAGCCAGGTTTATTCCCCAGGACTTCAGGAAGAAAGGATGCAGTGAAAGAGTGAACAATTCCCAGTCTAAGAAGTTAACTGTCAATGTCCATATTATCCAAAACAGAACTGTCTTGCTAGAAACTACAACAAATATTGTTTACAGATTCTATAGAAACAGAAGTTAAATCTATTAAAATGTTTGAAATGGATTTAATTTAAACTCATACTTTGTGAACTTGGGCTCTAGTAAAGCTGACACATAGAGCAATGGACAGAGAGGGACAAAGCTGTCATGAATTATTTACCAAAACTGAGATACTCAGGGCTTCTTTCAGGAAAGAGCTATATAACCGTAGGATGGCATCCTCAACTGTCTATACCAAATATGAAGTTAAAAAAAAAGCCCCATAAAAATCAACGAGCCAACTTGTTTTAAAGGCAAAATATATGCCGATACAGTTTTAAAACACAGCTTTAAAGATCTGTCTATACAACAAAGACAAACCTGATTTGGATTTGTAGATTTCAATACACATACCCAAACATTTTCTGAATGTGGAGAATCATGACTGTGTTTAGAGTAACAGATTAGATACAAGGTTGGTGACAGGAAAGATTGGGAAGCATTTGGGATATAATCCCAAAGAGGAACTTCCTGATTTACCAAAATACAAAGTTTGTCATTACCACAGTATCTTAAGTTCAAAGACATTTGAGAAAGATTCTTATTTAAATATCCCTTCAATAGTTACCATGTTGCATAATAATAGGAATACATTTAAGTGACCATTTAAATACCTTATGACATGAAATCTCTCCACTTTAAGCAGGAGTGGCAGTGAATCATCAACCAACCTTCCCCAACTATTTAAAGCAGGAGTCAATTAAAAGAAAACAAGGGTCGGCTTCACTCAGAACTGACATGCCTCACCAAGCAGCAAAGCCAAATGAGGGCCTCAGAAACTGCAGCAACAGCATGTTGTAAGCACAGCAAAGTATGGACAAGAGGTAGTCACATTCTGCATGATGTGGTCAAAATGAAATTAACAAAGGTTGACATACACAACGAATCCTAAATTTGGGTATGCTGACTATCTTTTCTACAACTGAATTCTCCCCTTTATATATGGTCCTGTACTTTTCCACAAAATTTTGCAAGTTAGGGGAAAAATAATGGCATCTCCAATAAAATTCACTTAGATTTTATTATCACTTATACGCTTTCAAATATAAGGACTATTTGAGCAAACATGCTTACAAGAAATTTTTAAAAATTATCTTATTCCAAGTCTGATAATTTTGAGATAAGTCTCCTTACCATTCTTTAACCCTTCAAATAATGAAATAAAATCTTCATGACTTATATTTCCTATTTTCAATTTTAATTATCCTACTTAGCTTCCAAATTCTAGATGATTTTGCATTATGCAGTTATCAAGCCTTTCAGAAAAGTTCTACCCAATGGCATTTGAAACTGGTTTTACTTAAAAACAGATAAGACAACTTGAATTCCAGAAACCTGTTTTTGAAGATCTTGTCTGTCAGGTTATGGTAGTGAGGCAGATAAAATGGCTAAAGATGACAAAAATGACAGGTGGACATGTCCAGCTTTGAAAGTTGTAGCAAGAACAGAAGGTAGACTTTTATCTGTAGATTTAAAGCCTGGATTATATGATGATGGTGAACTCATGCCATATGCAATTAGCTTGTCTCTCAAATATACTGGCCAAGATTTGCTTTTTCAAACTAAATTGTAGTTTTTATTTTTTATTGCATCAATGGACAGTGGGTTTCCCAGAGACTAGACTGATGGCAGTTGTTAGCTATATATTGCCAAGGAAAATATTTGGCCGCATATAGAGTTTCCTGTGAGCAAGTTAGTACATGACCTCAGTCTTTCCCAAGCTTATCATAATGCTGTACAGCAGTGCTGATTCAGCAAACAAATCCATAATTGCTTACAAAATGCCCCTCCCTCACAGGGATGTTTTGAAGCTTAATAAGATAATGCATGTGAAACATGGTGAGCTCTACAGAAGGAAGGTGCTAAGTAATAACAGTATTCTGCATTCATAATTACAAGCAGTTTTACAAAGACAAGAATCCAATAAACCTGTTCACAAATTACAAATGAGAACCTTAAATAATTTAATATAAATAATTGTATAACAAAGATTGTGAAATCAATCATGTTTTAAAAATGGAATGGACAGACTTCATAAGATTAAGTCATAATGAAAAGAAACAGAACTAGACAAGTTTCCACTAAAAGAAAATTACATCTCTTTGTGATAAAATAGAAATTGAATCAGAAACTTATAAGAAGAGAACATTTAACTCATGTTATCTAGAGACAGTGCTATTAGTGAATTAAACTTAGCACCATTTCTATGGTTTTCCTGCCAAAAATTTGAAATTTTATTTCAAAGTTAGTATTAATAGTAATACAATTTCAAATCTTTGTTATCAACAGTAACACTGAAAACATAAATTTTAACTCTCATTGGGCTTTACCAAAGTATTTCTTCCTTTTCAATATATTAAAATAATGCTGCCTAACTTTTATTGGTGGGGGAGATGGGATGGGGGAGAGCTGTGAGGAGAGACATCAGCATTTGTCTCTTGATGGGAAATATTAGTTTCCTGTCCCTCTGGATAACCCCACAGGGAAATATGATGCATGAAGGTCCACTTCAACTGGCATGCGGTAGCACTGATGGGTTCTTGGTACTGCTACCTTTACTGAATAGTGACTGGGACCTTTTTGGGTCAGCAGGTAGCATTTCTACCCTGGAATATTCCTAGAATCTCAGCAGATCCAACTGTTTACCCTGTGTACCTCCCTAACACTAGTATAGTATCACTGACTACATCTTATGGAAAATGCCAATCAGCTGATTTGACCTGAACCTCTTCAGCATTTCCTTAAAGCTATCAAGTCCTTGAGTCAGAGGCTGTGTTGTCCATCTCTGAATCCTCATCCTCTACCCCAACTGCTGCCCCATATAGATACTCCATAAAAATGAACTGAACTGACCCAAATTTTGGATCTTTCCAACTCTTATTCGTAATTTTGTTTTCCAAAAGTGGTGTATTTTTAATGGAAGCATAAACACAACAGTAGATGGTGACGATATAAAGACAAAAAGACAGACATAAATAAGATACTGCCATGGTTAGGCCAAGCACTGAAATGGGGTTAATGGATTATCTTTTTAAAGTGTTGCAGATTTATGGAATAAAAATGAATGTTAAATTTTATAAGTTTGTAAATATTAGGAGGTATTTCTTATGTATTTAGCTGGAAGATTCAGCTTATTTGGAGAGTTAAGTTCAGGAAACAGAATTGATCCAGATGCTGAACGAAGAGAGACTCTAATTATCTAAGATTTCACTAAGAATGCTTTCATCAGAGACTGAACATGGCAAGAGCTGATTACTTAACTCAAAATAAACTTCCATCAACACACCAGGAACAATGCATACACCTCAGGATGCTAACAGGGCCTAATTAATTCTCTGATGTGTAGCAGCTAGAAGAATTTTGGAAAATAAAAATGAGAAGGTTAATGATCTTTTATATTATCCTCTCAGGATAAACCCAATTGCTAAGGAAATTAAACTTACAGGTCTTAAAAATTCAGGCTGGGAGCATAGTATACAGGAATAAAAATAACTTGTCATTTTCAAAGTTAAGCCACTGCTGAATTTAAAAGAGAAAAACCTACAATCACTAACTACAAAGGAGAAACAAGATGGGCTATGTATCTATCTTTTCTAAGAAAAGTATGTCACTAAGTCTTAAGTGAAGCTAAAACACACAAGTGTCTAGATCATTTCTCTCCCCTTTATTCCAATAAGGAGCTCAATTTTAAAACCTCAGCTTCAAAAAGGATGAGTTGGTATATTGAACATGGAAAGAACCTAAAGGGCTTAACTACTTGTAAGAGTCAAGTCAAAGAAAGTTGGGAGAAAGTTGGTTATATTATGAAAGAGACAAATTGGGGAGTGATAATATAATTATGAAAGTCAAAGATTAGTTTGGGGAGAATATCTTGGGTAATGGAATTAAGGGATGAACCTAATAGAAAAAGGTTAAAAAACTAAGAAACTTGTGGACTGTGCACAAGAATATTTAAGAGTGCAGGTTTTTAAAAATACTGACACTGGCTCCATAATCGTTCAGGTTCATGAATACCACCACCCGCTAACCCTGACTCAAAAGGTCAATGTGGAAAAAATAATAAACTATTCATAATTTGTTTTTTAAAGATGAAAACAGTTTTATTGTATCCTGTAAGCAAAATAGGGGCAATGAGTATATTCTTATAATTCTGAGTAACTACTGTATTGAAGGTAAAACTGCTATTGCTTTCAAGTCTTTAAACTAAGGACCAGAAACCCAAATGTCAGTGAGGTAAGTATATTCATATCAATACTGAAATAAGGAGAGTTGAGAGAAAGTGGATTTCTAATCACCTCTCCAAAGGGTGCTCTTAGAAGATCCGATTGAATATTCCTCCGAAATAGAGATGGACAATACTTTAGTTCTTCACATAACATATGACCCATGATTTATCAGTGTAACCTTTGTCTCTTTCAATAGAATCCACTGAAAGGGAAGAGATAGGGACAGATAAAAGGGGAATATACATGGAAATGAGGGGAACCCACAAGTACTTCCTGGGGGATCAAGTTTAGAGGTTTCTAAAGACTGAAGATGAAGCTGGGAATACAGAAAAAGACTGAAATAGAGTTTCATTTATATGTCAAAGAATATCTGGAAGATAACTATAAGCTTTGGACTTCTTGAAAGTTTGTGACTTTTCCTTTGTCATTTTTGCTTTATCTGTTTCACTAAACAATCCTTGAGTTGAACATATATAACTGAATTTTGTGCTTCAATGGATCATGCATGATGAAAAATCCTAGTAGAAATGAAAACAATGGTTAGAGGAAGACAGTGGAATGGGAAGCAGGTAAACTCTGAAGAAAAGGAAAGATGACTTTGGTTCAGAGTCTTTGTAAGTTTACACTGCCTGCCCAACGTCCAGAATGCCCAGTTTACAGACTGCTCGCACGGCCATGTCTGGAATTCCCCATCACTCATCAGTTTGCACTTGTGAAATTCTGCTCCTGTCCTAATATCCATGACTGGTGTTGTTTGGCAAGTGGAAGCCTAGAGTCATGGGATCCAGGAGTACCTACCAGAGCAGAGAGGAAGGAAGAAATTCAGAACTGGAAATACATGGATGTGATGACTGAATAGCTTTTACAGTAAGTACCCTTCACTGTGGAATAAATATCAAGTCAGTGGTTTCCACCTTAACAGGCAAGAAGGCTCCTTTCAATACCAGTGTTTTCCATGGGGCCACACAGGATAGTATGTATACTTGAAATGTATAACAGAAAGAAAAGGCTAAAAGAAGTTCAGTAATGCTTCCAAAAGAACGTGTATCTTACTAATCACTAACCATCTCCATATATCTGAACTTCAGCTGTATATACTTCATATATTAAGAAGTATTCTACTAAAAGCATTACTGGTTACAACAGACTTCATGGAAAAGGTCCAGAAATATAATTACCAAAATTACATTGTTTTGATGTGAAATGTACCATATTCCACAATTAATTTATAAATATTAATTTATAAATAATTAGGAAATAAATTGTTTTAAAAGTTAAAGACTCTACTATTTAAGAAAGGATGGCAGTGGAGGAAAACAGACTCACTAATCGAATTACACAGGGGACATACTTCCATATAATACTACCATGTAAACAGGAACATAATTTGCTTTCGCCTTTGACAATTTTAGTTCTCTAACAATATTCTAAGTAAAAGGTACTTTATTATTTTTTTTCCGAATCTGACATAGAGAATCTACAAACTGAAGAGTATCAAAGAAAGTGGTTTTTAAGATGGTGAGCTTAATTTACGGGTGGTAACGAATAATCGTATTAATTTCAATAAGGCTTGCTTTATTTTTTGTCCCTTTCTTCTCCCAACTTTATCAGATGTAGCAAGATAAATGTATTACTTGGAATCTTGCCAAATGGTAATATACATATACGCCTGTCTAATGGAGATAGGCTTAAATAAGGAATCATTGCCCTTTCTCAAGTACTTCCACTTGAGAAGCACTTCAGGTCTAAAGAAAAGAGAAGACACAGACTTCCCCAGATGGCGTGGGAATTCTGGCTCTCCCTTATCTGGCCTTATGGGTGGCACCTTACTAATGAGTAGGGGGGTATCAGCACACCAAGTATTGGCATTATTTATTCACTCCCCACCCCTCACAAGACAAAATGTCTCATTTCCAAAATTGGAAGGACCAGAAAGGCTCTTAAATCTATTATAAGCAATCAAAGTTCTAACACTATAAGAACAAAGTCCAAATCTATTTTAACGAACACTCTTTCTCTATTAGGTGAGTAAAATCAATTATTTTTCTATGTGATTGTTGAACTGGGGCTTTCTTTTGTTCAAAATGATGGAAATGAGAAGCATAAGGCAAAGGATACCTTTCTAACAGCTATGGATATCTAAGTTTTAAGTTTAGATATTTGAAAATCAAATACATTTTCTACCCGTAAGTCTGTATTTTATATACTTCCTTTGCAAAGTACAATGAAAACACACTCTATATAGTCTTGTACACAAATAAGTACTCTTGTGGGACACTTGGCACTCAGATTTCAATTCCTTTACTTCTAGTCAATAATGCAGTAAATATTGGGGTGGTCACAGTGATTGTTACTGAAGTCTATTTTGCTCTCAATATATATCCCGAAATAGAATACAATATTTTAGCCGGGTCAAAACTGTTGTTTATCTAGAGGTTACATTGCACAAACAAATGGACAGATAAACATTGATGAAACATTCACTCTGACAGAACAATTCCTCATCTGCTCACATCAGTGTACAAAATGAACACTCTAAAACAAGCTTGGTATCCAATTTTCTGGTTAAATACCAAGAGGTCTTTTTTGGCCTAGACAGCAACTTTCTATTTTCTTGGGATCCTTTATCACCTTTTTATTTTTTTTTCCTGACAGGAATAGTTGAGCTGCCATGAAAAAGTACATCTGAAATAAGGATCAGCAAAAAGTATTATTCCCAGTAACTAAATCACAGTATCTCAACATATCTTAAACTCTGACTAATAACATACATAACTCATTCATGACAACTTCTTCTAAATAGCAAAACAAACAAACAAAACAACCCAGAGGTACACAACTGGGCGATGTGTTTTTTTACCCTTCCTCTTTACTGGGCAACATCAGCTCTGGAACCAGGCAGTCATCTGAACCTGAATTCTTTTTCTACCACTTACTAGCCGGTAACTCTAGACAAGTCATATAAGTCCTACTCTCCTCACCTCTAAATGGAGTTTATAACTAAACTTAGCTTACAGACATGTTGCATGGATGAAATGAGCTAACATATATAACCAGCAGTGCCTGGCATAAAGTATGCACTTCATTTGTCAGCTCTTGTTTTTACTGTGTCAAATGACCATTTTTGACAGTGTATATGGATAGAGTTATATTTGGTAGGGTCTATGGTTTATCCAAATCAGAGGGAGGGTGCTCTTTTTAAGAATACAAAATTAAGTATAATTTTCATTTTTATTTATAGAGTACAGTAGCATTAACACTGGAACTCTGAAGATTCAAATTTTTCTTCTAAGATTACTTCAGATAATTATCTGAAATGCTTATCTGAATTCCTTATTAGGAAGTGCTTCCTAATGGGAATGTAGCTTCCTTATCTACACCAAACAACAATTTTCAGCACTCACAGGGGTCTATGCAAGTAAGAGGTCCTGATTTCTAAGCTTCATTACCTTGGTGGATAATTCTGGCTCTGAAAGTTCAGAGTCTTTTTAAGTCTTTATAGGGTAACATTATTTTTTCTTTTTAATGTTCTCTTGTGACTTCTGGTTTAGAATAGTTTATGGTTTACTGGGCCTCCCCAGTGGCGCAGTGGGTTAAGCAACACACTATGGGGCAGACCGCAGCCACTGCAGCATGAGTTCGATCCCTGCTGCCGGCCAGGGAGAGGACCCACATGGCATGGCAGACCTCCTGCTGTGCCTGCTGCTCCCCTCAGCAGTGTACTTCCGTTGATCTGCCTGTTCTGCTCCCCGCTCTCTGTGGTGAATCCTCTCAACCCCCCACACCTCTGGCCTGTACCCCAGTGCTTGTACGCATAAATAAATAAATCTTTAAAAAAAAAAAAAGAATAGTTTATGGTTTACTATCTATATTTCACCTTTGCAACCAGACTGTTAGACCAAAAGTTCTGCAGTCTGGATGTCCCTTAAATATAAATGGTCATAACAGGAATGACTGTTTGATCTGTATAACCCTGGTAGCTATATGAATCCCACCTCTACCTCATCCTGCTTGTGAAACCTGTAACTTTCTTCCCAGTAGCCATCTCACTGCATTCCCCTCCGTGGGAAGAGTCAATTCATTCCTACCCCAAAAAAGTGTGGTACCTTTCTGCCATGCTCCATACCAGGTCAAACTATAGATGCTGTGAAATGAGCTTTGAAGGAGGAGGAGCATTTAGGGGACATCACTGTAGCCCTTATTTTATGTTCCTCTGAATTCACAGCAATAGTATTCAAAAGGCTTTCCCTTTGTGAAATATTTATACTGATCAGTAACGCCTTAGCATCTTTATCTTCTTATCATCTGATACTGAGGTAACTAGAAAAAAAAAAACAATACAAAAGACAACATTGGGAGATATTCATCAGTAATCAAAGAGGCCTGGCTAGGAAATCATGTAGGCAGAGAGAACACACAGGAACCTGTAAAGACAGTTATAGCCTAAAGGAGCCTTATTCTATAATAGTTCCTTAACCTACAATGCTCCACAGCCCCTGACTACAGTCTCCATTAAGATTTAAGATATTTAATAAAATCACATCTAACCCCAAATCATTAAAATCTCTTTTGTGTATAAGACATAATAAAATTACCTCCAATGACACAACAGTGCCTACTACAAATTTTTATTTTGGTTTTGAGTGTATGTTTTCGGAAAAACTATATAGATCAACGTTTTCTCTCTTAGTAAAGAAACACGTGAGCACCAATTTCAGAGGTATTGATAGATAATGGAACAAAGGAGAACAAAGATATGACAGAATCATCAACAAAGGCTGGGGTGTGAATTCTAGTTTGTTACTTACTAGTTTTAGGGTCTCAATTTTTCTGTTTTTGTACTTCTGGGCAATACACTAAAACCATGACAGCAGTGATGCTATACATCGATATTTGTGGCAGCATTTTCAGAAAAGCCAAAACAACCCAAATGTCCACTGATAAAGGATAAACAATATATGCATGCAATAGAATATTATTCAGCCTTAAGAAGCAAAGAAATACTGTTATATACCACAATATGGGTAAATCTTGAGGACATCATGCTAAGGACAACAGGCCTATCACAAAAAGCAAATACTGTGTGATTTCACTTAAATGAGGTATTTAGAGTGATTATATTCAAAGAGTCAGAAAGTAGACAGTGGCTACCAGGAGCTGGTGGGAGGAGAGGTGAATTGTTTAAAAGAAGTTTCTGTTTGGTAGGATGAAAAAGTTTTGGAGATAAGTAGTGGTGATAGTGTTACAGGGTAGGGAGAGGAGCACCCAGAACCCCCAAGCCTGCCCTTTTTGAATGGGTTTTGCCATTTGCCGCATTAAGATAAACACATAAAACCTTTAATGGAAAGGAACTTTAATACAACTAGGGTACAATAAAGAAAGAACAAAGAATATAGTTACTAAGTTAAGCATTTAAAGTTACCCATCTCCTTGAGGGTAAAAGTTTAGCCAAATAGGATTGGCCCAAAGCAAGGCTTAAAAACTTGCCACACATCTAAAGGACCTTTTAGTAGAGACCTATAGAAAAGGGTCAGAAAGAGTCAAGACAAATTTGGGAGGAAAAGAGCAAAATTAAAATTAAGATGACAGCTGCCATTGTTAACCTCCCCACGGGTTTCTCACCCACATTTGTTTCAACTAGTCCAAGACCAAAAAGCAAGCACAGTTTTTTCACGTCCCTCTGCTCCACGTGCCTCCTCCAGGTCTCCTTGCTGTTTTCCATCTTTTTTTCTTCCTTTTCTCTTTTTTGCAGAGATTTCTTTTTTCCCTCAGCTCCACTCACTTAAGGCGGAACTAGGATTTTTAGAACTTCCCCTTTTTTTGGGACCACCCTGTTACAATAGTTGCTAAAAGATGTGAAGGAACTGAGTGCCACTTAAGTGCACTTAAAAATGGTAATTTTTTTGTTATATATTTTATCGCAATTAAAAAAGGTCAAGTTAAAATCAATACTCAGGTTAAGTTAACTGGTATCCAGAGTCTTTAATCAACAGTATTATAAGTAGAACAGTATTACAAGTATAATACTTGTGTTCTATGAATTTTTCTTCCCTGTCAAATAGAAAACAGCATGTCTGAATTGACATGCTGATAAGACCAACTGTGGAGTAAAACCTGGACTAACTATTGTAATAAGGTCCAAACCTGTGAAAAGTCAATCTTTACTGGATTTTTGCACTCAATGGCAAAGCATAAGCTACAAGAGTCTCTATTTCTTAACAACAAAGCTGAGATGAAAAACATGATCATTGTTTTCCTGGAATTATTACTTTAAAAACATTTGGGTGACAGAGAAGATGAGAGTAGAAAATAAAAGGACTCCTACACTTTATTACGAGAGATAAATGACTCTGTAATTAGCAGAATATGAACATTTTCTAAATAGACATGAACTAAAATGTTTCAAAGTCAACAACAGTAGTAAGAGGAAAGAATGGGGACAGGACATGTGAGTGCTTTCATTTCCACACTCCAAACTACAAATAAAAAAGATAACCAGTATGCTTGATGAAGGTCTTCCTCCCTGCAACCTACAGAAAGGCTGCTAGTAGTACAAGGATTCAGGGAGAGAAAGAAGATTAAAAGGAAATGGTTGAAATGAGGCAAAATGTCTAACAGGAAGATCTTAATGCTGCTGTAGTTTTCTCATATTTTCCTAACTTTAGATTTGTCTCAAGGGATCTTACTTTCTGAATTTTATAACCTTCTCCCCAGACATAAATCTTAGCTTATGGTCATGTATACGCTGCCATGTACAGCAATAAATGATATTAAGATATTTGACTCTATGGAATGTATTCAATGCTAAAATAATGTATTAGACACTTTTTTTTTAAAGTATCTTACTGGAAAACATAATCAACACCATTAATCATCAAAGGGATATAAATCAAAACCACAATGAGTTATCACCTAACACCCATTAGGATGGCCACTATCAAACAAACAAATAAATCCCCAAACAGAAAATAACAAGTGTTGGTGAGGAAGCAGAGAAATTGGAACCCTTGTGTAATGCTGGTGGAAATTTAAATGATGCAGACACTATGGAAAATATGGCAGGTCCTCAAAAAATTAAAAACAGAACTACCTTATCACGTGGCAACCCTACCTCAAAAGTATTGTAAGCAAGATCTCAAAGAGATACTTCATATCTATCTTCATTACAACTTTATTAACAATAGCTAAGATATCAGTGAAATCCTAATATCTATCAATGGATGCATGGATAAAGAAAATATAATGCACGCACACAATGGAATATTATTCAGGCCTTAAGAAGACAATTCTGTCATATGTTGTTAGTGGATATGGAGCATTCATCATGTAAGATGAAAGAGGTCAGCTGTACAACAGTAGGCATATAGTAGACAGCATAATAATGTACAGTTGAAAATTATTAAGGTAAATTTATGTTATGCATTTTTACCCCCTGTCCCCAAAAACACACTCTCATCAAACCAGGGGGTAAAGTTTCCTTGGAAGAACCAATTAAAACAGCTGCATATATATAGCACTATTTATAATTGGTTAGACTTGGAAACAATCTAAGTGCTCAAAAGATAGGTGTTTGGATCAAGAAGATGTGGTACATATACACAACGGAATACTATTCAGCAATCAAAAAAGATAAACTAGAGTCATTTGTAGAAACATGGACAGAGCTAGAAAGAATTATGCTCAGTGAAATAAATCAGATGGCAAAAGAAAAATATCAGATGGTTTTGCTTTCAGGAGGAATACAAGGGAGCCAAAGAAGGGATCAAGGAAAAGAATAATAACAAAAAAAAATCAGATCACAATACAACAAAATCAAAAAGACAAATCAGAAGCACACTTTGTGGGGGCGGGGAGAGAGAGGGACTGGGATGAGAGTAGAAAGAGCACAAGGGACTGAGGTAAAGTGCACTGGTGAATTGGTGATGGGAATTCCACAGGGAGTATAAATGATGTCAAATATACATAAATAAAGAAAAAATAGCTGCATATATAATTTATTAGTTCATAATCCATTTTAGTTCAGAAATTAACAAGTCTGAAGCACATAAAGAGAGTCATGTTTTCATTTTCCTTCTTGTATCAGTACAACAGGTTGGGAAAATAGGTTTATTCTAATTTATTTGTTTAAAAAAAAAAAACCTAAAATTACTTTAACCCTAAATCAACCAGCGAATTTTAAAAAAGCAGTCAAATAGTGCTATGTGTGATCTATATCTTTTTTTATTGCAATGTTTAAATTACTATGCAAAAATCTGATTTTTGCCATTTCTAATCTTTTAACAGTGAATAAATTACATAAAATGCACACTTATATAGTAAGTAAATTATAACACAATTGGAAACTTGTAATCTTCCTACTGCATCCCAAATATTTAATTCATTCTTTATTACATCATTCTTTAAACTGAGAAGAATGAATGACACATAAACTTTAGTTCATGGAAATTTAAACATATGTATACAGTATTTGCATAGCATGAATATAAAAATATATGTGATTTCTATTTGTTATGTATTGTATCATGTGTGTTTAACATGTCTATTTAAACGCCTTAGGAAAAATCCGTATTAACTAAAACAATAATAAATCACAGTAAGAATTATAAAAAACTATAAAATACTTCCCCCACCAAGGATTTCAAAATACACTCTAGGTCTAGGTGACAAGTTGCATAAATTTCTCATCCTTATATTAACAGGGTCTCAATTAAACTAACCAGTATCTAAAAAAGCGAACACTTCACCATCCCAATTTTTAAAAAAATTTTACATATATTTTACATCATTTTTCTTTTTGTACAGCATATGCTTTCTCCTCTAAGGTGTAATCCCTGTATAATTCCCACCACCAATTCACCCAAGCACTATCACCATAGTTCCTTGTGCTCTCCCCTCCTCCCCTACAGTGTCTCTGATTTATAGTTACTTGTTAATTTTGTTTTTTAATTTATTATAACTATTTTTTTCCTTGATCCCTTATTTGGTTTTCCTACATTTCTCCTGTAAGTGAAACCATCTGATATTTTTCTTTTTCTTTCTGGCTTAATCACTAAGCATAATCCCTTCCAGCTCCATCTATGCTGCTACAAATAGCATAAGTTTATTATTATTTTTTTGACTGCTGAGTAATATTCCATTGTGTATATATACCACATCTTCTTGATCCAATCATCTATTTTGGAGTATTTGACCACCCCAATTTTCTTAAGATACAAATACACTTTCAGGATACAAACTAAAATATTGTAAATACTCTTTGTCATAATAGAGCTTATAATTCATAATCCTTGCAGGATTGGTGAAAGATCAGAGTTATATGCTATGCTGATGGTTCAATGTAGATAGGGAGTGGGGGCAGAATTAATTTCTTTTCATAGCAGTATAAGGTGATCAGGGAAAACTGCTTTCAATTAGCGTATGGAAGCCAGTTTAAGTCTTGAAATGAGAGCTCAAGTCATAAATTGTTAAAATTCTAAAGCATATTAAATTATTTAAATCCCCTTTATCTGAAAGCTGTTAAAAAAAACAAATAAAAAAAACCCTTCTTTATACTTAAAAATAAAACAAGAAGATCCAAGAAAGAAATGACAGCAGGAATTCCACCCCAGCTCACCAATTTTAAGTGTTTCATTAATAATATGAACCATTAAGCCACATAAAAAATAAAAGTGAGTTACAGGCAGATCATTTGAAAAAAAATTATCTTCATTAAAAACTGCAATATCAAGGATATATTGCCAATTATAAGTTATATTAGCAAACAAGGATATAAAATTTCTAATTGCATGGAAACCATGAATAGTTTTATATCTTCAAGAGTAAACCAAGACCACATTCATGCCTGTGTTGAAGTAAAAGAGGATGAGGAAAAAACTGCCTAGACTCTGATCCTCTTTAGTTATCCTTGAAGTAAAATTTTGAAACTGCTACTTAGGGATTAGGTAGGAACAAAGACTTACACCAACAGGTGCAGATGGAGTCACACCAGCTACGACATTTCTAACGTCCGCCTCCAACGGCATAGTTTAGATAGCTTCTGTTTATTTATTTCTGTATTAAAATAACATCATATGAATATTAAGGCTTAAAACTATACCAAGGAAATTATTAAGAAACTATCTGTTTTCCGAGCCCTCCATGGTGGCGCAGTGGGTTGAGATGCACTGTGGGGTGAACCATAGCCACTGCAGCACGAGTTCTATCCCTGCTGCTGGCTGGGGAGGTGACCCACATGGTGCAGCAGACCTCTCCTGCCTGGCCCGCTGCTCCCCTCAGCAGTGGATTTCGGTCCATATGGCTGTTCTGCTCCCTGCTCTGTCTGGTGGATTCTCTCACAACCCTGCACCTCTGGCCTGTACCCCAGTGCTTGTATGCATTAATAAATAAATCTTAAAAGAAAACAAAAACTATCTATTTCCCTATCAATAGACGCCTTACAGAAAAAACCTAAATTTGTATATTAACTGCAAATACAGATGTCAGGAACAAAGTAAGAATAGTACTTGCTGTTTAGGAAGTCTTTCTATGTGTCATAGCATTAGGTTAACTGTTTATAAATAATACTGAATAAGATGTTTACGAAGTGGGTATTACTATTTCCTCATTACAGATTAGGAAGCAAAAACCCAGAGATGTTAAGATCTTGCACATGATCATACAATTGGTGAACAGAGAGAATGGGCTCATCTGATTTTAAATAAAGTTTATGCACTGAATGTGTTCACTGTACTGATTACTTTAACATAGCCTGCCAACTGAGTTTGGATCTTGTACAGGTCTATTACACACTCTACTCTGCTGGCCCACTTTTACTTCTGGCTGGTTGACTTTGGCCATTTAATTACCATCAGTACCTTTAAAAGAAGACAGGATAAAAGAGGTGACAGTTGAAATTCAAAGAATACACAGTGTATAAGGGCCCACTGTTTTTTTTAAAAAAAGTCAGAATATATATGTCACTATCACTCTCTGATGCATTCTCCAAATAATTAGGAGTTTGCACTACCATAAATATTTACTGGCAATCCAAAAATCCAAACCACTGCCTTTAGTGTGAGAGTATTTACAAAGGCAAGCCAAAGAGATGTTGAATTCACTAATCTACTTTTTCCAGCACAAAATGCCATCACTTTAAAGTGTCATTACTTGGAACACAAGTAAGGACTGGAAGTCTCACCACTGAAGTTCGATTTACTATCCTACCTCTGGAAATAATCTGCTATGAGAGCATTTTGCTTACCTTGCTTGGTGAGAGTTATTAGTTCATGCTTAGTCTTCAGCTTTGAATAACTGAATTTCATCACTGAACTTCATACATTTAATGTGGGTGGGAGTGGAGAACAAGAAGGGTAGTACTACTTCTATATATTTAAAACAATTCTCTTAGTTCATGAATATGACTCACTTATATTGACTCATATTTACAATACAATCAGTCCATCCCAATGCTTCACAGTAACATACTAAGAAAGGCTTAAAAAATAACTCTTTTGGAAGGAAAATACTAAGCATCAAATAAGTTTATTACGAAACTTACTAATATAGAAGAACATACATTATATAATTTACAAATGACAATAAAATATATAACTTTATTGTAAATTCCATGTCAATTTATTCTCACAGAATGCTTCTGTTGATTTTCACCAAATTCTCAAATTGTAGCCAACCAATGATGATAACTGATGAAGCAGTATAGTTCTGAAATTAATGCTTACTGAAATTTTCATTAAGTTAATGAATTAGATAAAAGAAAAATAATGAAAATACACGGTGAGGTTGTGTATTCTATGCAGACATTCTGCAGTTCAATTTCTGTGTGACTTTTTCTGAGTTGGATAATATATTTTGTGTGTGCATGTATAGTTACTTAAGTTAAAATGCTAAATCTTAATTAAATTTTTCTCCATTCCTTCTTTAATCTACAGTGGCATTCAACAAAACAATCAAGCCCTGATCTGTATTTACTGATTTTCAGATTTCCACGGTGTGAATACTCTTGCAATGGTTAAATTCAGTTTAATATTATTGAATGTGGACCCAGAAAGAGATGTACAGTAGTTATACTCTATAATAGTGGTACAGTAGTTATGTAGTTACCACTATATGATATTTCCAATATGTAGACAGATACAAGACAATCTTTAGAGCATAGATGATAGTAAGATAATTAGGAAATGATGACTTTTAGTCTTCTTTACCTTTACTTCTTAGTATAATTGAAGTTTATATAATTTTTAATACTGAAAGTGCGTTCAGGAAATGGCTCACAGAATTCTTGAAATTTAACAAATAGCTCTCACTTTTTGAAACAAATTGACTCCAGCACGCCAATGTCCCTCACCCTCTTTTAAAATATTTAGTTTTTTATCCTATCCTCAATAGTAGGGGTTATTCACATATATAAGGCATTCTGGAATCACAATGTTCTCATACTGGTACTGCAGATTTATATGACAGCATTAGAACAATCACAATAAGACACCAGAATGCTCTGTTAAGATGTTTGACTCAATAAGAAATTTCCCCTCCAATTTTACCTTGTATCAACATGGATTTATTAAAAAAACAATTGAAAAGGAAAGGTTTATTAAGAAAAGGAATAAAAAAAGAGAGGTACCTGTATAGTCACAGGCAGGCAGGACAGCTGTCCAACATGGATTTTTGAAATATACCTTTTCTCATTTTCATTGCTATTCACAAATTAAACTACTATTAGAAAAATAGTAACAAAGTTGAATCAAAACTTTATTAACAGATAAATGCACCCTGTATTCAAATACACAGCAGTGGCATTAAATGAAGTGGCAAACGTTTTCAAAAAAAAATCATCATAAATTATAGTTTTAGAAAAACAAAAACAAAACAAACAATAAAAAATGTGGCTATGTTCGGCTAACAGAGGAGGTATCACTTTAAACAGGACAAGCAAAATTAACTTTTCGAATTCCCCTAGATGTTTCAGTTACTTTACACTTCAATTTTATTTTTTAAGAGTACAGAAATCATCATGTATTTTTCTTTTTTTTTTTTTTAAAGATTTATTTATTTATACATACAAGAGCTGGGGTACAGGCCAGAGTCCAGGGTAGTGAGAAGATTCACCAGAGACAGAGCGGGGAGCAGAACAGGCAGATGGACTGAAACACACAGCTGAGGGGAGCAGCGGGCGAGGCAGGAAAGGTCTGTCTGCGCCATGTGGGTCCCCTCCCTGGTCCGCAGCAGGGCTCGAACTCGTGCTGCAGTGGCTGCGGTTTGCTTCATAGTGTGTTGCTTAACCCACTGCGCCACCAGGGAGGCCCTCATCATGTATTTTTCATAATAACTTTTATTTAATTTTCCAGTTAAGGAGTGTGAAACTGAACCTGGTAATCCAAAATTAAATTATTTGCATTTACATACTACTTATCATATTTTGTGAAACAGAAGCAGAATCAGCCTTCTGAAGTAGGAGAAAAGGTTTTTTGCTATCTATGATTACTGTTTGTAAATTATAGAAACCAGGAATTTTAAACATTATCAACCTTGTTATTATAACAAACAGGAAGAAATATCACGTCTAATATCAAAAAGCTGGGACAGAGTCTATGTGTGCTTGCTCTGCTTCTGCAAAGCCCACTGCAGTGCAAATGCTCTTGGAAAGCCAGTGTCTGGCAAACACGTGTCCCATAAACACTAGACACGAGAGAGAGCTTACTTATTTAAATAGTTTGTAATTCCCCCTCCAAATTCCTATCCTTTAGGCTATTTAAAAGTCTCCTTCTTCTTTCCCTTTATTTATAAAGTATATGGAAACTTGAGGAACAGCTAATGAGAAAGCAGATGCAAGTGGGAGCGCCCATAACGCCTGGCTGATCTGCTTCAGTTTTTACACTAAATTCCTAAATGTGAGCCTGGCTGTCTCCACTGTGTGTTCTTCAGGGTGGCACCTCATACAATCTACTTTAACTTCTTTAGGGAAATTATGACTTTATTCAGGCTGGTACCTGCAACTGAAATACAAATTAAGTTTGGATAGTGTTGAAAAGATGGTAGTTACATTCTAATTATACTGATGGAATGGGGGATCGGTAAGGTGGGAAGGCAAGAAGGATGAGAAGAAGGGCTCAGGTCTGTCTTATGTGTTGCTCTTGAAACTTAGCTAGCTGCCACCTGCTGAGAGAAATCAAACTGACCCAAACAGAGCTGTATGGAGGATGTGTAATGAGGCTGCAGACTTCTCTGGTACCAGAAAATTTTACTTTCTTTAAATGACCTAATAGGGGAGGATGTTCATAACCATTTCCCATTCTACATCTGAAGGAAGAGCTCACTGTTTGAAAATCTCAGTGTAGGTGAAGGAAAAAAGGGCCTTTCTGCTTAGCATTTACTGTGACAGGTACCATTGTGTTTACACAATTCACAATTCCCTCAGCAACTGTGTAATTTAGATGTTGTGATTCCTAAATTTTGTATGAAGAAACTGAGTCTCATAGAGTAGAAATAATTTCCCAAGTTTAAGAAGCCTGTGAGTGACAGACCAAGATTCATGTCTAGCTTCTGTCTGATTAGATTCTACAGTCCCTATTCTTTTTATAGCAATTATTAAACCAGCAATATGTATAAAATATTGGATTAGTTAAAAACTTAAAAGTATACTTGTGCTGTCCATTCAGCTTTGCTTACCTTTCAAAAACACATTCCTTTTCAAATTAATAGGAACATTATTATAAGAATAAGACTTGACAGGGTGTTTATTGTTGCTGCTTCTTGGGTGGCTGTGGTATGCAGCTTTATGATTAAAGACATAGTGAAAGTATGGCAGAGTCCCAACATGACACATCTTAACGTGTTTTATGGTTTGAAGGGGGAATTACCAAGGTTTTGCAAAACTTTAAAACCTTGTGCAAGACTTTGACAGTGGTAACATGTATGCATATGCGTGTAGAGATGTATATAATTTTAGAAGATATTTATTTATGGATGCATGCAAGAGCTGGGGTATAGGCCATAAGCACAGGAGGTGAGGGGATTCACCAGAGACAGGGCGGGGAGCAGAACAGGCAGAGTGACTGAAATACACGGCTGAGGGGAGCAGTGGGTGAGGCAGGAGAGGTCTGCTGCGCCACATGGGTCCCCTTCCTGGCCAGGGAATGAACTTGTGGTGCTGTGCAGCAGATTATTCATAATGCAGTGCTGAACCAACTGCGCCACCAGGGAGGTCCAGTACACAATTATTTTAAAATGTAAATAGTACTACCTACCGTGCAATGCTCACAAAATTAAGTCACTCAAAATCTTTGAAAACCTGAAACAAGAAGCTTAATGACGTCTGCGATGATGAGACTAGAAAGGATGACGTCAAAGTACTCTAAAACTTTAATTGGAATTATTTTCCTAAAAGCTGTAAGAATGCCATTTTATCCATTTGCTGATATAAAAAAGTGAAGAAGATTCAAAGTTGAGCTTAAACTGAGCTTTCATAACTAGTGACTGACTCTCAAAGAAAAAAGAAGGCAGAGGAAAGAGGTGATGCAAGACTTAGGCATTGAGTATAGAAATTTGAACGTTAGATCTTTTAATTTTGATGGAGAAACTGGAAGTAAAGACTAATTTTCAGATTGGACTGGTATTAGAAATTGTCTTGTATATGTGTATATTCTTAAGTTCTTAGAAGAC
Organism: Galemys pyrenaicus; assembly: GCA_019455555.1. Taxonomy (NCBI): domain Eukaryota; kingdom Metazoa; phylum Chordata; class Mammalia; order Eulipotyphla; family Talpidae; genus Galemys; species Galemys pyrenaicus. The sequence continues at coordinate 1,795,402 of JAGFMF010011568.1, forward strand.
AGAACTAATATTTGTTAAAGTATTTTATATAATCTGGAGGGGATTATGCTTAGCGAAGCAAGTCAGAAGGCAAAAGAAAAATACCAGATGGTTCCTCCCTTAGGAGGAACATAAGGGAACCAAATGAGG
>JAGFMF010011568.1:1795580-1833628 GCA_019455555.1 Galemys pyrenaicus
TGAGGTGATGGTGCACTGGTGAGATGGTGATGGGGAATAAATGGGGATTACAATTAATGGCAAGTATATGTAAATTTTAAAATATTTTAATAAAAAAATGCAAAAAAAAAAAAAAGAAGTACAGCATAGCAAAGTACTTACAAATAAAAACTCAGGACACATGTAACATATGGAAGAGCATAACATGGTTTCTGAAATCAGCTGGTTTTAAATGCGAGGTGTCACAGTCTATCTATCTGTATGACCTTAAGTTGAACATACTTCAACTTTCTGTGACTCAGAAACAATAAAATGAGAATTACAACTAAAAAAAAAATAAATAAATAAAATAAAGTATTTTATATAAAACTTAGCTCAACAGCGTGTTAAAATGGAAAATTTCATGACAAGAATATGCTAATAGGCAGCTAGGATTTTATGATAGATGGGAGCAGGCAAAGTTTCAGGCTCTTACACCTATATAAAGACATATTTTTCTAAAATCTGCCTCTTCAGAATATTATATAAAAGGTAGGTTAAAAAAAAAAGAACTCTAAGAGGATACATTCAAAACAGATTACAAGAGATAATAATCTCCCTAGCCCTGATGGGAAGCAGTGCATGAATACTTCAAGAGCATATATTGGCTCTGAGCACTGAAACACTGTTCATACTTGCCGACTACAGATATTTTTTGGCACCACAAATCCAATGTGTGTTTTAAAATATGATTTTCTTAATTTTTTTTCTGTAGGCAAAAATATCAAAGAAGAACAGTAGAAAATGATCTCAGAGAAAAAAAAAAAGAAAGAAAACCCCAGGAAGAAAGCCATCATGCTCTGTATCTCAACTTCACAAAAGAATTCAGACTAGAGATTTGAGCCTTTCAAATCTCTTGTCATTCAGGATATGAAATTCTAATCTAGTGGCGTGACCAGTTGAGGCTCAGACTTAATCAAAGATGCTGACTAGTTGAAACAGGAGGTGGTTCACTTCCTTACTTCTGGTTTCCATCTTCAATTGACTCCTTACTTGCAAATTAGGACAGTGACTTGCTGTGCAAGCTACGAGAATTCCAGGCTAAGAGAGGAGAATCAGTAGGCACCTAATTGAGCTTTACTAGATGAAAAGTTACATCACCCTGCCTCACCTCAGACTCCTCTGTCTTTGGAGAATTGTTGAATTTTATATAAAGCCTATTTATAAACCACTGCAAGTGATACTTGCATTCATCTTGCTCTGTGACATCATTTCCTCATCAATAATTTAAGCATAAGAAATGGATTGAAAGAACTTTTCCCACAGAAGTTTCTGGAAAACTAGACACCAGCTAAACGTGCCAAAATATTGAGTTCTCTTACCTTGTTCTTTGATCTGACGAATTTGTTTCACAGTTTCTTTCAAGATTGCACATTTGTCAGGTTTGAAGTTAAAGTTGTCTATATCATTGAAATTTGCAAAAATTAGCTCTGCAAGTTCTTCAATATATTTATTTTCCTGTTCACGATTACGTTTCTCAGTGCTCCTCTTGGGGCTAAAAAGAAGAAACTTTTATTATGAATTTTAAAAAGTGCTACTATGCAAAAAAGGTAAGTATGTTAAGTTCTAATACAAAGATAGCAAAGCTACTCATATAAACATAGAAGTATGGCGAGAAAAACCTAATGTGACATATTTTACTGAAATCAAACTTCTCCTAGTTTATAATTATGTATTTACTTGTGTAATTTCTTTTTTTAATGTGCTTCAGTGTCTTCCACTGGACTTTATGTTTTACAATAACAATGATCAAGGAGATATGCTCACCATTGTGTTTATTAATATAATGTTTTGTAGAAATGGGCATCAAATTTATTGTTGAATAAGTAAAGACATATTTTAGGGAAACAAGAAACGTTTTACATATATAATTATAATTTAAAAAATATGTTGAAGATTAGAAAAAGAAAGGGAAGTTAACCTAATTATTGGATTATATATAAAGATTTCTGGTAAAGCATAAAAATTCTTCATGATTTCCTAGACTTCTTCAGGATGTCAGCAATCAAACCAAACACCCTTTTAGTTAATGCAAAATTCCACAGTAGAACTAGAAACAAGCGTGAAACTGACCTAGGGTAGTTGTTAAAACTATCCAAACTAAATGACAAGCAAAATATAAATAATCTAAGCCCAATTAAAGTTTTTAGAAGTTAATGGGAGTAAATAAAAGTTGGAACAATATTCTTGCTTGAATTTGCTAAAATAGCAAATTCAAAAGTTCCCTTAGCTAGTAACAGCATGAAATTTTTTTTCCTCTTCTTCTCCCATACACAGAAAATAATAAATAAATGACAAAGAGGTGAGGAAGGGGAGATGAAAGAGAAATAAAACCAAGGGCACCAGAAAGAGAACTAAAAAGAGAAATGCCCAACCCCCCATGATACCAGCACAGCACTTAGTAAGAGAACAGCTTCTCCACTGCAATTGTTTTCTTTTACCAAACTGCCTCTTCAATCAGGATTCCTGAGCATTAAAGGCAGTTTGACCTAAAGAGCATTCTCATTCTTTTTATAGCTGTATTATATTCCAGGTTATGGATATATAATAGCTGTTTAAATAGCTCCCTATAAACACACAGATGATCTTTTGCAATAGTAAATAATGCTGCAAGTAATCTCATACATACCTTATTTTACATGAGTGAAAGTATATTATCTGAAAATTCCTGGAAGTGGAGCTACTAGTTCAAAGAGGACATTGACATTCACTTATGATCTTAATAGATACTGCTAATTCCCTTGCATGGAGGTTAAAACAACTCACACCTCTACCCATGATATATTAGATAGAACTTGCTCTAAATTATGTTTTATTTACTGAAGAGTTACAATCTTTGTCACCATCTAAAAAGCAGGTAGAACTAACATTATAAAAGACCTCCCCCCAAAAAGCAACCAAACAAATAAGCAAACTAATAAGTAAGTCCAGTACAAAATTAACAATTTTTCTACATTATGGGATGTTCTTATAATATTCTGTGATCTAACAAATAAGAAAATGTGTAAAATGCAAAATAAATAAACTGGTTTTAAGTGTCAAGTAAACTGGGGCATCACAGGTATGTATTTTTCTTCTTCTTGTAAAGAGTAATAAAATCTGTAACTGATCACCCTGTCCAAAATGTATGGTAAATACGACACATTTAAAGTTTTAAATGTAAAAGAAAAAAATCAAAGAATACTCGAATCAGGTGCAAAATCATTGTGAAACTATCAAAGGACCATGTTTATGGCTTTCATGGGTAATACTGATTCTGTTTTAAGCAACTCTTACCTGGGTCCAAGCTGGTCAGGACATTCCTTGCGCTTTCTTGTCTCTGCCCTGGATGGGTCAGAGGTATTTTCTCCCATCCCACTCATCTTGAACACATATCAGCAACTAAGACAGAAAACAAGAGGGTTAGAGAGGGAGTGTAAAGAACTGATTATAAATGTCTGATCAATTTACCAACAATAATTTACTTCAATCAGAAATTTGACAATAGTAATGAAAACACTTTAGTAATAAGCATTTACATCTTCTAATAAAAAGGCTGAATTTTTTTTTTAAACCTGAATTAAAGGTTATGGACATGTATAACCTTTAACATAAGATAAACATAAAGGTTAACATAAGATAAATAAACAATTCTACCTCATTAGGTCCGCACTCTTTGAACAGAAGTAGTATTTCAACAGCACCATGAATTGCAATCTGCTAGACCTGTGTTTATGCAGCCAGCCTCCAGTTTCGGGAGGGAGCTTGCACCATGTGGAAACTACAGGTGTTGTAAGGGAATCCTCCCAGTCACTGTATTTGGTTGGCCAATGGGAAGTCTGCTACAGTAATTCACCCAGGGAAGAGGTAGTGCCATGCCTTTAACTTGCATTTTACCAACTTAACCAGGTAGATCTGACACCCTTATCCCATCCTGCTTCTCAAATGGAAGATCTTCCTGCTTCCTTCTGGAGCCTCCTGGGCCCTCCTCTTGGCAGCAGCTGCCTAGCTGCTCCTCCCTTAGTGCCCTCTCTCCATGGCAGCTGCCTCCGTGAGCTGCCTTTGGTGGTGGTGATTTCCTCTCATCCTGCTGCCCCTGACACTCTCTTCCTTAGTTGACTACAGCTGCTATCTCCAAAAGTCTTAAATGCACTCAGAAATTCAGGAAACACTATGAATCCTAACAGAGGAAGGCAAATACTGATTCCTGTTTGCTGAATTCCTTTCAGTAATAAAATAAAAGGACATAAGATGAATGAATCTATGTTTATACTGGTCACTATTAGAAGAATCAAGTAATATTTAAATATGCAAAGAACAAAAGTAATAGAGGTTTAAGTTCTAAAATAACAATGTTTTAAAGGAAACTGAAGATGGTTGTTATTCAAGGTGCTTACTAGTTGCTAAAGGAATTTAAAAAAAAAAAAAGGCAGTCCCCAAATTTTAAATCTGCATTTAAAAATCTTTCCTATTCTATGCTCTTCCCCTTTCCACTTATGCCTGGCTTCTAAAATTGCCTTCACTCTCCTTTAGTTTCTAGTGCTGTCCTTCCTTTTGATGTTAGCAAAAGCAGAGGTAAATGAAAGTCAGTTGAAGGTTAGTAAGGACTGCAGGAAGCCAAAGAGCAGCAGGTTCATCGAGAGCAAGCACAAAGAGGAGGGTGGGCTGAAAAAGCACTGCCCAAGACTGGTCATTCCATCACTGTCACGTACCTATCAAACTTCCTGGCTGCTTCCTTCAGTGTAATCAGGGATGCTTGGTCTTACTACCTCTGGCCTCAACTCTGATTCAAGGGGACAGAGTTGTTAAATTTTTTTTTTTTTAAGTCATGTGTAAGAGGAAGAAACATTTTATCAGTTTGGGGAGGTTGCATCAATAGCACATTCTATTCAAGAGGTCACATAGGAGGGGATAATACTGAAAGCTAATGCCTGAGCTTCCTGCTAGTGGGAGTAATGTAACAAAAGTCCCAAGGTCCTGTACTGTGGTCACAGTTTTGGGCTGATAAAAAAATGTAATCAGCATTTAGTTACTCTTCATTTTGTATTTACTAGGTACCTACCAAGAAATTCACAGACATAATTTAATGATCAAACACCAACTATGAGAGGCAATAGAGAAGTTAACAGCTGGGACCCATTTCCAAACTCTACCACTTGATTAGTTGTGGGACCTTAAGAAGCTATCTCTCGGGGCCTCCCTGGTGGCACAGTGGGTTGAGCTGCGCACTATGAAGCAGACCGCAGCCACTGCAGCACAAGTTCGATCCCTGCTGGACCCACATGGCGCGGCAGACCTCTCCTGCTGTGCCCGCTGCTCCCCTCAGCAGTGTACTTCCGTTGATCTGCCTGTACTGCTCCTGCTCTCTGTGGTGAATCCTCTCACCCCCCCCACACTTCTGGCCTGTACTCCAGTGCTTGTATGCATAAATAAATAAATCTTAAAAAAAAAAAAAAAGAAGCTATCTCTCATGCCTTAATTGCTTCCTCTGCAAAATTGAGCTAATCATTAGGGAACTATATCACCACAAGACTGAGAGGATGAACAAATGGTAGAACTGAGAGTATATACATAGGTTTACACACTCCTCCAACTCTTAACTAAAATGTTAAAGGGCCTCCTCACCAAGTAAAACATTCCAAATACACAGTCACAGGACAGATGGAGAACTCACAAGATCTGGATTGCTCATGCTTACATATTTAGCATCTTAATTTTCTCTTTTAAAGACCATCTTAGATGAAAAAGAAGGCAAAATAGAGATATCACACTCCCAGACTTCAAGCTATACTACAAAGACATAATAATTAAAACTGTATGGTACTGAAACAAAAACATGACACAGATTCCAATGGAACCAAACAGAAAATCCAGAAATAAACCCACAGATTTATGGACAACTACTCTTCGACAAAGGAGCAAAGAATATGCAATGGAGCAAGGGCAGACTGTTCAATTAATGGTGCTGGGAAAACTGGACTACTACATGCAAAAGAATGAAGCTAGACTACAACCTCACACCATGCACAAACACCAAAATGGCTAAAAGAATTAGGTAAAACACTAATAATATACAACTCAATAACATCTTTATGACACATCCTCCAAACAAAGAAAGGGAAGGAAAAGATGAACAACTGGAACTACATCAAACTAAAAAGCTTCTGCACAGCAAGAGAGATTAACCAAAACACAGACACCCTACTGATTGAGAGAAAATTTCGCACACAATACTATTGAAAAGGGGCTGATGGCAAAGATCTACAAAGAGTTGACAAAACTCAACAAAAACAAAGTAAACAATCTGGTCAAAAAATGGGCTGAAGAGCTAAAAAGACATTTCTCCAAGCAGGAAATGCAAATGACCAACAGGTATATGAAAAGATGTTCAACATCACTTGTAATCAGGGAAATACAAATTAAAATCACGAGATACCACTTTACATCAGTGAGAATGGCACATATTAAAATAAAAAAAAAAGGCAACAACAAATGTTGGCAAGGATGAGGAGAAAAAGAAACTCTCCTACACTGCAGGTGGGAATGCAAACTGGTCAAAGACCATATTAATGAAGGAGATAAAGGATCTAATCATTGAAAACATTAAGACTCTGTCAAAGAAAATAAAAGAATACACACACAAAAAAATGGAAAGATATGCTACCATCATGGATTGGGAGAACATCCATTGTTAAAATGGCCACACCACCTAAAACAATTTATATTTCAATACAATACCTATCAAAGTCCCAATGACTCTTTTCAAGGATTAAAAGAAACAATTATAACATTTGTATGGAACCACAAAAGACCCCTAGTAGCCACAACAATCCTGAGAGAAAAGAAGAAAAATGGAGCTATCATATTCTCAGACTTCAAACTATCCTACAAGCAATAGTAATCAAACCAGTATGCTATGGAAACAAAAGCAGAAACACAAACCAATGAAATAGGATAGAAAGTTCACAGATAAAACACAAACAAATACAAACAGTTAATCTCTGACAAAGAAGCCATGAACATACAATACAGAAAGGAAAGTCATTAACAATTGGTTCTGGGAAACACAGATAGCCATATACAAAAAAAAAAGTGAAATTAGATCCATACTTAACTCCATACACAAAAGTTAATTCAGAATAAAGATTTGGATATAAGAACTGAAAGTATAAAACACCTAAAAGAAAATGGGATATACTACAAGACATCTAACATAAAGGATACAACCTCAGTGGTTAAGGGAAACAAAAGCAAAAATTAACAAACTAAAAAACTTTTGTACCTCAAAAGAAACCATCAGAAAAATAAGAAGGAAATTTACAGACTGCAAGAAGATATCTGTACATCACATATCTGACAATGGACTTATTTCCAAAGTATATGAAGTAATCATACAATCCAACAATGATAACAGATAATCCAGTAAGACAACACACAGAAGACTTAGTCACTTTTCTAAAAAAGATACTAAGATGACCTATAAGCATATGCAAAATTGCTCAACATCACTAACTGTAAGGGAAATACAAATCAAAATCACAGTGAGATATCACCTAACTGTGAGAATGGCCCATATATTGAAAAGAATGCTGGTGAGGATATGGAAGAAAAGGAGCACTTATTGTTGGGAATGCAATTTGTTGTAGCCTCGATGGAAAATGATATGGAAAGACCTTAAAAAAAAAAAAAAGGTAACTCCGTATGATCCACTAATACTCTGCTAGGTATTTACCCAAAGAATATGAAAACATAGTATGAAAGGCTTATGTACTCCTATGGTCATAGCAGCACCGTACACATTTGCCAGGACACAGAACCAACCATATGAGAGTGTCCAATGTTGGATGACAAGATAAAGAAATTATGGAATATATACTCAATGGAATACTATACAACTATTATAAGAAAATGTAATAATACCTTTTAGGGCAAAATGGATGAAACTTGAGGTAATTTGATAAGTAAAACAAGTCAGAAAGTGGAGAACAAATATCAAATAATTTCACATATCTATAGAACACAAATAAGCAAAAAACATACTGGCAAAGTACTTTTAGGAAAAACAATTTAGACTGAGTGAAAAATATACTGGTTACCAGAGGTAACAGGTAGGAAGGAATGAGGAAGGAAGAAGATAAGTTACTGGCATGGGGAGGTTTGATGGAGGGTTAGTGAAACTTGCACATACTAGGGAATAAAATGTTATAAAATGTATTTCCCTTACAGTTAGTGATGTTGAGCAATTTTGCATATGCTTATAGGTCATCTTAATATCTTTTTTAGAAAAGTGACTAAGTCTTCTGTGTGTTGTATAAAAAGGACTGCTTGCCTCCAGTCTAAGTCAAGCTCAGTGTTGTGAGGACCATGAGAAGGAATGTTACTTTCAAGAAAATAAGAGAGTTGAGGGGGGAGATAAATCTGTATACAGGGAAAACTCCAGTAAGTAAAAATAAGTGAAGAGATAATACAATTGCCATGTATACTCCTCTTAACTGTGAGAGTAAGAAAAGAGAAACACATTGCTGGCTGGGATATAGGAGGTACCCAGCAGGACCCTGGAGCAAGGTATGAGTTTTAATGACCGTGAGCAGAGCCAGGGCATTGCAGGAAGGTATTAAAGGGCAGAGAATGAAGCAAAAATGTAACACCAGATGAAACCTCATGGATATTCACTTTCAGTATTTCTCTTGGAACTAAAATTCCCATGGTTTCACTTAAGAGCATGTTAAAAAAAACATTACTCATCCAATCTAAGTAAGCTTTCAACAAATGGCCTAGGGAATGTTCAGCCTGGAAGCAAGTTTAAAACCAAAGAAATAAATTTTCATCAAAATATAACCTTCAATATAGGACAAAATATTCTATCTAGAGTTGTATGTGATAAGCTTATTGATAAAATGGTCACTTTTTCCTAAATATATTCCTAAGAATATTTAAAAATATAATACTACTGGAAAGACCAGAAAGCTTTTCAAGAGACAATTAAAATAACTGTTTTACTTAAAGACATACACACTCAGTTTGGGGATTTAACATTAACTTCAGGTCATCTACCTTTAAGTTTCCCAAAATAAAGATACTAATAATTATAACTCCGCCTAAAGGGACAGTACTGATAGATCAACAAAGGACTGGAAGGTGACAGCAATATAGCAAGAAGCTATTGTTATCTGCTCTGAGTAAAATCATTGAATCGGTTTATTATTTATTTTGGAATCTACTCAAGGCTTACAAAGTACTTTATTGGTAGCTTTAAAACATTATCAGTTTCCTCTTAGATTAAGTTATTGAAGTGTCGAGTTTTCCCTTATATTGTTATGTGATAATACCTAATATACATTACTTTAAAACCTACAAATTCCAGCTTTATGAACATGCTTACTTCCCTCTTTTTCTGTGTCCTCCCCTATGTCCTTTTTGCTGAGCAATTTTCCAAAGATACGTATGCCCAGTACACAATTCCAAACAGCCATTAAGTCACTAGAGAAAAACGGAAATAAAGGAGGGGAAGGGGATCTGGAGTAATTTGCCAAGTCAAGGACAAGTGGACACTCTATGCAGGTTTGGCCATCAGGCTGGGGATGTCTTCTCTGAATCACTGCTTGTCAACAAGGGAAGCAAAAAAGCAGACAGACTCCCAGGGGAAAAAGGTGAATTTCAGGTTGGAGCAGAGAAAAGAGGAAGGTAGGAATGTGTGACAGGCAGTGTCGAGCTCCTGCACACCTCTCGTCTGCCAAGGGACCAGAAGTAGAGTGAACCCTGGAACAGACACTGGATTCATGCCCTGCTCTTTCGTGTGTGAACCAGATAAGTAACATTGAACCCCATTAAAGGGGTGCTCTTAGAGAGGAACATGATGCTCTAATCCAGAACATTCTTACTGACATTCTTAATGCCCTTAGGCAGCAAGTTTTAAAGAGTTAGTATTTCACAGGAAAATGTGTGGTGGGGAAAGGTGAGTCAATTTTTTTCTCCACCCAAGTGAAGCAAATAAGTATCAGAGTGATATAGACAGACAGGAAGACAGATACACATATACATACATGCATACATACATAGAAAGAATAACAGATTAGATGGATAGATGTACACTTATAAATACTTATCATCTAAAATAAACTTTGGATATATGAATTCTGATGCAAGTTTTGTAGTCAAAATTTAAAACTAACTTCCAGTGGAAACGTAAGAGATGGAAGACAGTAAAGAATAGCATTAAGATTTAAGTTTTATTTTGCAAGCAGACCTAAACTTAAAGCTTCTTACATTATCTGCATATTTTCAACATTCATGTGAAATTAAAATTCTCAAGTTTCACTCAATTCTGGAACTGTTCAATGTAAATCACAAAAACTGAAAATGCACAGTAAACTCTTGTGTGGTATCTGATGGTAATTACAGTCATTGAGAACAAGCCAGTTTCTACCAGATGTTGGGGTGTTGTGAAAGGACAAGACTAGGAAAGAAGTTTCAATTTGCCCATTCTTGTTATCTATAATAAAACAATAGTCCTGCTTTTACTGTGACAATACATCCTTTCTTACAGTCTTTGATAATGACTTGTGTAAGTAGAGGAGAAAGTTATTTTTTAAAAATAATAATATGGGGAGGAGAGTAAACATAATCAGTGAAATGCTTAGTATAACGCTAGAATGAGACATAAAATGCTCACTTTCAACACAATTAAAAGCTCTACTCATCTTGCATGAAATCCATCAATAAAATTAATAAGGTAACAAAGCTGTTACTCACAATACACACTCCTAAGATTAATGTTTACTGATCATACAAAATTCATGTAAACCATAATATACATTTTATCTTTTATCAGCACTGGCCATTTTCTAAATAAAGTCTGTAAAATTGTCAGATTTTTTATATGCCAAACAATATCAACTACAAAACAAATAAGGATCACTCTGTTGCTGAAATACAAACATAATCAAGTAATTTTTTTTAAAGATTTATTCATTTATGTATACAAGAGCTGGGGTGCAGACCAGAGTCCAGAGCGGTTGAGAGGATTCATCAGAGACAGAGCGGGAAGCAGAACAGGCAGACTGAAAACACTGCTGAGGGGAGTAGTGGGCGAGGCAGGAGAGGTCTGCCACGCCACGTGGGTCCCTTCCCTGGCAGGTGGCAGGGCTGAAACTCATGCTGCAGTGGCTGCTATTTGCATCACAGTGCATTGCTGAACCCACTGCGCCACCAGGGAGGCCCCATAATCAAGTGATTTAACATCAGTTCTCTATTGCTAATTTCAATAATTATTTTTTTAAAGTTAGGTACTCTGAAACCCCTTACTTTCAGATTATATTTATAATGAAATGCCATACAAAGAGCTATTGAAACAACTTTGCAGATCAGTAGTTACATATGGAAGAGCTGCTTGAAAAATTATCTAGTTTTTGTTATGAGACCAAAAAACCTTCCACAACTTCCAAAGCCTTACAGGTTCTTCCTGAACTCTTTACAAGATATACATAGTATTATTGTGTAATTTGTAGTCCACTTTTCACAAACTTTGCAAAACTGAAAAATACTCAAGTAATAGTAAAAGCACACACGAACCTTAAAAAATACTCAAGTAATAATAAACGCATACACAAACCTTTTCCATGTCTAACCTATTTTCCATATCTAACCATTTCTAACCAATCTATTAAATTATGAAAGAATACTCTTTAGAGCACTCCTTATCACTCAGCAAGCAGCTCACCTCAACAAGATACAGTTTCTAGTTCTTCAATGCAAAGGTAACATTTGCTCCTGCTAATCTCAAAACAATTACTCCCTCAAAGTGTACTGTGGTCCAGAAGGGATCCTTTTATTGTAGAAGAGCATAATTTCTAAACCAGACTGTGATTAGTTGAAGAAAACACAGTATCTAGTGCTTAAATATGCAAAGTACGCTTTTGGGATGTAGATACTTCAAATGTAGAAAACAGAGTGGGACAAGCCTTGGAAGGTGGTAAGATGATACAGCAGTAAAGACATTTGACAGGAGAGGAAAATACCTCTTTCCAAATAGTGTCAACTGGACAACATTACCCAAAGCAAACATTATTTTCCAAGATCCCAACTTTTGGCAAGAGTTAAATAAATATTGTATGCAGGAAATACACTGATTATGAAAAACTATATTCTTGATTCAATAAATAAACAAAAACAGCACACATGCAAATACAATATAAGCAGACTATATAAATTTACTAATGCAGGGATGAGAGCACACAGAAAAATAAAACTTCTTTCCCCACTGGCAAAGCAAGTGATGCACTTAACACACTGATAAAAAAAAATATGCTACACAATTTTTCAAAAACAAATTTTAGCTAGTAAGATGTTAATTTTTTTCCCCTCAGAGTGTTATTACTTTTTATTAGAGCATAAGAATATGTTTAACTTCATCTTTACATCTTTAACAGTATCTTTGCTTCTTCCTTTCCATGGGATAAAATTGTAATTTACCCTCACTTACGACAGCATGTATCTACAGTTAAAACTGCACATTATTCATACAGCAACAAATAGTTAACTTACAAAATTTTAGGAGAGTCATTTCATATAAATCCAAAATAAAAGTTATCCTACTAGGAAAAAAGTTTTCAATTTAACTTTACTAGCTTTGGCAACTTAGTGTACACTTGGATTTTTTTTAAATTAACTGCAATTAAGTCAAACACAAACCACTATTATTAGGATATGATAGTTCAATTAAAAAGACTAGTACGTTCACAGTTATGTCCTACAATTGCAACTAGTCTTTCCCAAGTAAAATGGCAGCACCTACCTTCTCTTACGCTGTTTCTTACTTCACAGAACAGTAATAACACTGCATAAACAAATGTTTAAGCTAAAAATTCCTTCCTTTTCAATATGCTCTACTCTTAGATTTACTTTTGTATAATGGCCTTAAAGTGGTATATTAGACAGTAACTAGAAGACATATTCCATTTTCTGACTGAAAGCCAATAATACTCATGAATTTTTTAGCTGAAAGACACTTCAAGATGCCATTGGGAAGACTGTAATAAACACATTAGGCTGCAAATGGGCAGCAGTAGCTCTTTAACACATGCTGCAATAATCAAATAAATGGCTAAATTCATGTTCACTGAAACTGCTGCAACAGTTCTATCATCTACATTTCTCTTTAAAAAGGAGGGGAAAATCATCTCTTCAAGTTTTATCTTAGCAAAACTCAGTGCAGACAGAACATGTTAAGTAGCAGAGAGTTGTTCACAGGAGAGAAAAATGTCTAGTCTGGCATAAGATGGTTTCTACTTTCTGAATTCTCATAGGCTAAGTTCCTTAGCCAGTCACTGGGCTGCTTATACATCCAACATCAGCCGGTGCCAGTACGACCAGGAATAGCAAGACTAAATTTTAATAAGGCTACAGATGAGAAAACATTAAAGGAAGAAGCTGCAGCATGTAAGTAATTCTTTCCCTGTTAAGCAGGGCATACTTACTTCCTATTTAATGTTCAGAAAACCAGTTTTCACTGGAGGCTTAGTATTCTGGAAAGAAGTCATCAAACTAAGAACAACAATGTAGCACTTGTTTGAGTTTCATAACTTGCCCAGATTAAAATTCAATTATAGTTCTTTATTCTGAAACCCATTTTAAATTTCTTTACGAAATTTTTTTAGACTTCCTATTTCTCAAAAAAAAAAAAAAAAAGGGCAAGGACAACATAGTCTGTACCTATATAAAGAAGTACTTTTATTATGCCAGTTGCAAACTTTTAAAATAAATATGTGAGGGGCCTCCCTGGTGGCGCAGTGGGTTAAGCAATGCTCTGTGAAGCAAACCGCAGCCACTGTAGCATGAGTTCGATCCCTGCACCAGCCAGGGAGGGGACCCACATGACATAGCAAACCTCTCCTGCCTTGCCTGCTGCTACCCTCAGCAGTGTTTTTCAGTCACATTGCCTGTTCTGCTCCCCACTCTGTCTCTGGTGGATCCTCTCACCTCCCATGACTCTGGCCTGCACCCCAGCTCTTGTATGCATAACGCACAAATAAATCTTTAGAAAAAAATAAATATGTGAGAGTTCTTAGCTATTGGAGAGTGTTTTGTTTTAGCTGACATTTATTTAATACTTATGAATTAAAGCACTTTGCACATATTTTCCTGCTTTTTAAAAACCCACTTTTCTATGTTTTTATCTACATACACAAACACACTCACACACCTGATTATCTAACTTCTCTGAAGTGTTTCCATAAAGAATTTGCCCAAGTCACAGAGATAATAAATGACAGGTCAGGAGTCAAGCTCAGGTGTAATTATAAAAACTATCATTTACTGAGTGCTTAGTATTTTGGCAGACAATTCCCTATGCACTTTACATATATAAACTCTTTTAGTTCTTGTAACAACCTATGATTATCACCATTTTACAGATGATGAAATTCATGTACAAAAAAAGGCCACACAGCAAGATTTAGAGCTTATGAGTGAATCCAAATAGTCCCTCAATTCTTAACCACTGTAATGTGAGCACTGAGGTGCCTACACCATAAAACTTCATTGACTAGACACAAACTTGTGAGTATTAGAGAAAGCAACATATTTAAATTTTACAACACTAAATATATCACTTGAAAGTACTTTTCTTTTTGCTAAAAATATGCAGTATCACTGCAAAATAAAAAACACTTCTCTCTGTAAGATAAAAATCTATTATTTCAGAAACATTTATCTATGAACTGAGTAAATATTGCTGTGCCAGGCATTGGTGCAGACACACGAGAGCATATCCTAATCCAAATGGACAAAGTGCCTGGCATGCTGAAAATCACGTTCTGGGCAAAAAGGAGATCATGCTTCGGCTCATGAGCAACTATTCCCTGAAGAAAAATGGAGTATTACTGCTATTAATGAATTTACTATGAAGTATCGAAATAATAAAACCAGCTAGAAATTTTCTCTGGCACACCAAGAATGCTGAGTTTCATTCAAGATAGTCAATGCCTTCTTTTCCTATCAAACCAAAGTAGTAATTGGTTAATTTAAAAAGTCAGTTGTCAAGAGCAATTATAGAAAATGATACCCACTACTTTAATCCTTAAACATAAAAATATGCATTTGCCTCTCAGTCTCCACTGGAGTTTCATACGGTCTTTCTTGCATAAATTGTGCCTACAATTAAGCATTGTCTATTATTTCCATTTTTTGTTAATTTAAAATAGATTTCTTTGACGTGCTTATGAGGTACAGATTTTTATTACTTTTTCCTAATCTAATCTTTTATAGTTGTGTTGCCTATTCTGAGCAAACTTTAAAAAGTATTATTACCTCTGCAGTTTATAAAAAACTTAGGTCCAAACAGGTTAATTAACATAATTAGCATAACTAATGTGTTTATTCTAGGAGTTTCAAAGGATGTGCTTTTAACTACTACATTGTACAACTTTTCATAAATCTTGCTTTAATGGTTGCATAACAAAACTCCATTAAGACTCCAATAGTTCTGCTTGAAGAGTTCAGATTCCTGGGATTTAAGAACCACTGTCCACCTGGACAGACATCATTCTATCAGGTTGCCTGACCACCTATGTAAAATTGTACACCCCACTCCCATCTACACTGTACTCCATCTTAAGTATATGTCATTTCTTTATAGCTCTAATTACTACCTGATAAAGTATTTCTTTGTTTTACTATTTCACCCCAACCCCTTTCCTTATTAGAGCATAAAAGTCATGGACAAAAAACTTGGGGTGTTTTGTTCATTGTTGTATCCTCTAATACCTACAAACCATCATGGTATATAATAGGTATTCAGTATCGACTGAATAGACAAATGATCTCTGCTTTCAGGTTAGTTTTGTGTAAATTCTGATTTTCTTAACCTTCATTGAACTGGTAGGCTGAACTGTATCCCCCTCTGTAAATCACAGGCTTATTGCTTCTACTGGTATACCAGTAATGGCACACAAAGAGAAATAACACTTCTTTCTCTGTCCTACATCATCAGTTGCTTCTTTCCTAGCATCCCTAGCCCCACCAGTCAGCTCTGCCTGTGGACCCAGGCCTACAACTGCTGCCTCCCACTCCAGTATCTAGGTGCTAGAGATGAGACTTCAGGTGCTCATTATTATTTCTTCCTTTTCCTCATTCACATTTAGCTATAAACGTTCTCATGAGTTATCTCCAATCAAACAGTAACAAAGTAGGGGTAAAACCTTCAAGCATATCCATTCCAAGGACAAGTACAGGAACTAAATTACATGCCTATGATTAGAGAAGAACTAAAGCAGGACACAGTTAAAATCCCTTTTGGAAATTTAAGTTATATTTCCTTACCAGGATATAAATGTTTTTCTGAATACTCTTTTTTAGTGCTCTTTCCCAATTTTCTAGTACTCTTTTACAAATGCGGACAATGAGCAAAAAGAACAAACTTGGCTTGTTGGGAAGACCTCTGATTTATTTTTCACCATACAAATTCCTACAAACTTTTCTTTGATCTGAGAATTTCAATAACTCCAAGTAGAACTTGCTCTGCGGCAATGCATACCATTAAAAATAGAAAAAGGCAGCTCCAGATCAACCAAGGTCCCCTCTTCCCCCACCAAAAAAAAAAAAAAAAAAAAAATCCAATTTGGTCTCATAAAAATAAACTGACTTAAGCATTTTTAGTTGCAAATAATAAATACAGAATGATGTACTAAGAATTACTAAAATTTGAAAAGTTACATACATTATTTGAAAGCACTTATAAAATTACTTTGGTATCTGAAAATGAGCTAAAATACCTACTATAACCATTTTCTTTCTCTCAAATGTTGGGCTTTGGAATCATCAAAACTAACCATACTGTAGTTTATGAGAGCTTTATTTTTCTGCTTAAGTTTCAAGCTTGGGACACAGAAACAGCTTTCAGTATCATTATTCAGGATAAGAGGCCAGAGCCTCCTCCAGTTTTGACAAACTTCTGTTGAGCTGGCCTGGAAAGCTGCAAATGGGTGGGGGTGGAGGGCTCTTGCCTTTATAGTACCAGAGTGAGAGTTATTGCATTTTATGGAACTAAAAATATAACTAGAATGGTAGTTTTTAATTACCCCTTGGAGAGTTAATACAAATTTAAACTCAGATGAGCTTAAAGTGCATTACCAATAATTAATGGACTAAAAGATGGTTTACAATAAGCATAAGAAAGACTAAAACAAACTATTGTATAATTTGCTGTTCTCTACCCTTTTTGTTATTAATTATAAAAGCTGTTGGCAATAACAGTAAAGAATAATTGTATTATATAACCTACACCAATGGATAAAGATCTCTAAGCCTACTATACCTTATTTAACTATAACTGGCATATAATAAGCATGAAATAAAACCAGAGAAATTAAGATAACTGCTTGACACCACAGAAACAGTAAACTGTATTAAATTTTATTTTTTTGGTCTGGTACTTAAAAGGGTAATAATTCATTAAGCTGGAACTCAAACACTGGTTCCATTTGGGTTAGAGTGATGTGGAGAACAACACTAAGTTAGCACTCAGAAGTGCAAAAACTCCTTCTATATGTGTTTAGCACACAGGCAAATGATTTCTTTAGTCTGGTGTTTTCTTTTAGGTCAGCATTTCAAAACCTAGAGCAATGATTATTACTTCAGGCAGAAAACATATTTGGACACTTGACAATTAAGTTTTATACAATGTTAAGTTTCTAATTAATACAGGTCTCTTTTTGTTATTAAAAAATATAACCTAAATTACAGGGTTTTAATTTAAAATCTGCTTGCATTTCTTTTCTTCTGATGTTCCACTGCACTGATAATTACTGAGCAGCTGCCAAAGGTAAATTACTGTGCTCTATGGACACTGTAATATAATCACTGAGTAAGAAACAACTCAATCTCAAAAAGTGAAAGATTCAGGAAGAACAAATAAGTGTTGAATACAGTATATGTAAAAAAACACAAAGTGTTAATGAGGGAAAAATTACTTTATGTTGTGAGGAGCCTAGCAAAAGTTTTATGAACTCCTGGGTTGGGTTTTGAAGAATGGGTTCAATTTTTCAAAGTGAAGATGAGGTGGTGGTAAGGATATGAATGAAATACTTGAAGGTCGCCCAAGTGGTACAGTTAATAAAAGCACAGCTAGGTTAGAGTTGCAGGGTCAGACCACCTGATCACGGCCTTGGAAATAGCACAATCTGGAGCTTTCCTTCCTCACCTGACCTCTTACCCTCCCATGCTGCCATCAGGGTCTACAGAGCTGCCCTACAACTGTGGTTCTTAATGTGCCACCTAGGCACTAAGGGTCAGAAAGGCAGAAATTCAGCTCTGGCCCAAACCCAGCCCACTGAATAAGAGATTCTGAGGTCTTGCAGCATTCTAACAAAGCCTCCCTGGGAGCTGATACCTCCTGGGGTTTAAGCACCACTGCTCTAAATTTGAGAGAGAAGTTTTCTTGGCCCCATCAGTGACCTGTACTCTGACTAATAATTCCTTTCTGAGGGAAGGAAGAAAAGGGAGAAATATAGCAGAGCATGTTGTAGTCACGGAATTGATTTATTCACCTAATACTACTAAGTACCTACTTCAAAGAGTCAAAATGTAGAGAACCTTAAGTGATAGGATGAGTAGTAGTTTCTACTGATTTAATAAACCATGGGTAGAATGAAGTTTTGAGTCAGAGGTGTTAAAATCAGTATGCTGGAAAGATTAGTATGGTAATGCTATAAATGACATTTTCAGGAGTGTAGGGAAGAGGGGCTGAAAACTAGCTAATAGGATATTGCAAAAGGCCACACATATTGTATGACTGCATTTATATGAAATATCCAGAATAAGCAAATCCATAGAAACAGAAAGCAGATTAGTGGTTGCCAAGAGCTAAGGGGAAAGGGAAATGGAAAGTGATTGCTAATGAGTATAGGGTTTCTTTTTGGGTTGATGAAAATGTTCTGAAACTAGATAGTGGTGATGGTTGCAAAATCTGTGAACAAACTAAAAACCATAGATTCCACACTTAAAAGGGTGACTTTTTATATTATGTGAACTATATATAACACAACAAAGCTACTATTAAAATAAAACCCCAAACACAATGATGATAAAACTCCAACAAGTTATCAAGTGTGATATTGATAACCAGGCAAAATTGAAATAGATAAGTGGATGGTTTGCAACTATTTAGAAAACACACTGGTGATTATTATTAACAAGAAAGACTTCTCTAACAATGATTCATCCCAAATAAACTGTCCTTATTCCTTTTGTTGAAGAGGTTAAACTAAGAATATTATTTTTAAAGTTTTATTATGTTTAATAAAATTAATGTTGTTACAGTAAAAAAATTATAATACAAAATGCTAAGAATAAAACTGCATATATTCCTACCACCATTAACTTAAATTTTTTAATATATTACATATGCATATATAATTAAGCACACCTGTATATACAATTTTATAGATGCTTGTTTTCTTAATGTTGTCCCTAAAATGACATTAAATGTCCTTATAAACACAGTATTTAGTGGCTTTGTGATATATCATCATATAAAGACACCATAAAATATTTAACCATTTTCTACACTTAATCACTTAGATTGCTTACATTTTTTGCTACTGCAAATAACACTCTGATAAGTATCATTTACATGCTGATTTTTATCTGATTATTAGCAATAATCAATAGCTTGACTAGAATAGTCTCAGAAAAGTAATTACTAGATCAAAGGGTATCTGACCATATTTAAATCTTTATGCATACTGTCAACTTTTTTTCCCCAAAGGTTGTATTTATTTACAACCACCTCAGCAAGATAGGTCTCATCTCAATAGAATTCACAATTAATGGATATTAAGACTTTTATTTTTTTTTAAGACTTTTAAACATTGTTAATTTGACGATTATAGCATATTATTTTAAAATATAAACTACTAATTATTACATATATTTAAAATGCTTATAAGCACTTTTTTTTTTGATAGAAGAATGTTCAATCATGGATTGAAATAGTAAGATGAAGGCCTGGATAACTAAATAGGAGGATCCCACAGGAAATGGAAAAAGAGACCTGGCTGCTACCTGATGTCCAGCTGACATTGCTTGCAAAGAGCATTGATGGCCTAAGGCCCAGTGTCTCAAAAGCTGTTGGTTACTGGTTCATATCAATAGCTTACAAAGAGCTGAATCACGGGTGTATCTGACACTGCCTCCTGATGATAGTGCTGCCATCACACTGTTGCTGTGGGCTGTTTCCGTGTCTCATTGGCCACAACAGTGAGCACTTCCAATGGCCACCATGACTTGGGTCCTGGCTCACTCATGCTGGAGCATGAGCACCAGCTTTTCATTTTTTGGGGGGCGGGGGGTGGAAGAATGAAATGGTACCAGCCTGCACAAGCAGCCTTTTTTTTTTTTTTTTTTTTTTTTTTAATTCAGACACTATCTAGGGTGACAGAGGAGCTACTAGTGAGTGGCCTTAGAAACTCTGTTTCCTCAATTTCCTGATTATTACATAAACCCTGTTTTTGTTTTTCCTTGACTTCTGAGTAGTATTGCAATTGTTAGCGCACAGGTATCCAGACAGTAACCTGTCCCCAACTTTGGCACTGTCTTGTGATTTGGTGATATTCTCAACTGAATGCCACTTTTTCTTCATAACTCTTAGCACGTGAATTTGACACATCTCCTCAGTAAATGGTTTCCAATGTGTAAAGAAATCTAGTGTCTTTCCCCTTTCTTCATCTCATTCCTACTTTACTTATTGCTCGTCTCATTTCCTTCTTTACCTAGCTAGATCCACCACCAGTCCCTTATCATTCTCAGTCCCCTTTCATATACCTCCTCTCACAGATTCATTCTGCAGAACTAAATTCCAAGATTTCTTCAATCCTTTAAATGGGAAGCTGAGCACTGATGGAGAAAATCATACAGCTAAGAGGCAGACATTTCAAGGTTTCTAAACTTGCCTTAGGCCCATAGTCCTGTTCTACAAACCTTTCACTTCTTCGTGAATCAGCTCTTTACCCCAAGAATTATTTCCAGCTTTTATCATTTCAGCAAATGTCTACTCAGCTTCATTTTATTCAACTTCCCTTTTCCCTGCTGACAAAGATACCCACTGTTACTTATAACATCACTCCTGATGTTTCAGAGGATATGTGATCCACCTTTTATAAGCACTAACCATAACAACCTCATTTCCTATTCCCCCCACCCACCCACATTCTCAGAGATTTTGCTACGAAGCATCTCTTTACCAAATTGTCAATTTCATCCTCTCTATTTTAACCTACAAGTATACCCAGGTCATTTCCAGCCTGGGGAAAAAAAATTATCTCCTATGTCTGAATCCTTCTTTAGCTAATATCCACTCTCACATCTTTCCTTCACACCCAGATCTGTCCAAACACTATAGGTCCTTTATTCAAAACACTTGGGGGCTACAGAATTCAGAATGCACATAGATAGCTATATTTTAATTTTAGAAAGAGAATACATGGCATCTCCCATATTTCATAACATCTCCACAGAGGCCTGCGGAAGCATTCTGTAATTGAATTCAATATTATTTCTGCAGTGAAATGTATGAATATTCACACTAAGTGGGACAAATGAAGATTGTAAATCATCTCACATCCATTCAGGTCAGGTTTTACTGCCAAATGATTTACAAAAACCTTTCCATTTTCAGAGAATTTTGAGATTCAAATAAAGGAAAATAGGCCTGTAGTATATTCCTATCCCCTTCCACTTACTCCATGACCCAAAACAATTACATTTCTTCTGTCACTCCACTGAATTTGTCCCTACCTCAGTCTTCCATGACATTTGAACACAAAATTTACAAGAATTTTGGTATACCATATGTTACATTACCAAGGCTTTCTCATAACTGCATCCCCAGTGGTTCCTCTTTGAATTTCTCTATTCCAAGGTTTCCATGAAACAGCACTCCATAGGTCTTCCTCTTAACCTACTTAACCTTTTTCCATCTCCTGTGGGATCTTCCTGTTTAGCGTTATCCAGGCCCCCATCTTACTGGTTCAATCTTCTCCTTAAAAAGAGCTGCCTTCTTTTTAAAAATTATTTTAACAGTTATATTGAGGTATAAATTCACAAGCTATAAAACTCATCCTTTTTAATGTATACATTTCAGTGCTTTCAGTCTAATTACAGAATTGTACATCACCACCATATCTAATCCCAAACATTTTATAACTCCAGAGGAACGCCCATACCCAATATGCAATTTTATTTCATGCCTTCCTCTTCCCATATCCTGGCACTACTACTAATCTGTCTGTATGAATTTGCCTAATCTGTATTTCATACAAATGCAATCGTATAATATGTGGCCTTTTCTGTCTCACTTGTTCCAATTAGCACGTGCATTTCAAGATCAGCAGTATTGTAGCACATATCAGCACTTTATTATTTCTTATGACCAAATATTCCAATGTATGGATATACCACATTTTGTTTATCAACTCATCGATTGATGTATTAGTTGTTTTTACTTTTTGGGTATTAGGAATAATGCTGATCTGGGTATCTGTGTACAAATTTTTGCATAGACACATACTTTTAGCTCTTTCTGATATATACCTGGGAATGGAATTTTTGAGTCATATGTAACTCTATGTTTAACTTTTTAAAGATTTGCCAAACTGTTTTCAAAGTGAATACACCATTTCACTTTCCCACCAGCAATATATGAGGGTTCCAATTTCTCCACATCCTTCTCAACACTTTATTTACTTTTTATTATAGCTATCATATAAAGTGGTATCTCGTTGTTGATTTGATCTACATTTCCCTAATAACTAATGATGGTAAACATTTTTTTCATGTGATTATTTGGCAATTTTACAACTTATTTGGAGAAATGTCTATTCAAATCTTTGTATGCTTTAAAATTAGGTTTTGCAGTGATTCTTAGCACCACTTTGGAGTTAAGAACTGCAATGAGAAACTGAACACAGCCAAAAAATAAAAACCACCTACATACAAAATAAGTCATACAGTCTCCCAAGAAATCACTAGCCCACTAAGACAACTTAAGGACTCTCCAAATTAAGTACCCTTGTTCTATACCATAGTTATGGCTATATATTTTTAAATCATTGAGGAAATTTTTTAAAAATACAATTTACCACATGATCTATTAACTTCACTTCTAGGTATATAGAAAGCAGGGACTTAAACAGATATGTGTACATAGCAGCATTATTCGTAATAGGCAGAATCATCCAAATGTCCATCAATAGAAGAATCAATAAAGAAGTGTGTGTGCGGATATATACAATGGAATATTATTTAGCCTTAAAAGGAATTAGTTATACATGATACAATCTGGATGAATTTTAAAAACAATAATCGAAGTGAAAGAAAGCAAGATACCAAAGGCCACACACTGTGATACCATTTGTATGTGGTACCTAAATAATCAAATTCATGGAGACAAGAAATATAATAGCAGTTCAGGGATTGTGAAGACAAGGGAATAGAGAGTTATTTTTATTTAATGAGTACACAGTTTCTGTTTGGGATGACAAAAAACATTCTGCAAATGGGCATTTGAACATTTGACCGGTACCACAAAAATCCTTCAGGTGATTCAAATGTTCAAAACTGTTGCTTCTTTATCATCTCTTACCTGGATTCTCTTAACTATTTCCTTACTTCCTGATAATTCTCCTGCCTGGAACTTTTAGTAAATCCCACACTAAAGAAGTCTATGCTGCCGCCAATATCACAAAGGGCTTTAAGATCAAGCCCTTACCTATTTCTAGATTCATCTCCCATCTGTTCTGTTTATGTTGGTAATATGATCTCCACATGTGTCTCACCCCTTAGACTCTCTTCTTGTGTTTGTTACACATGAACCAAATCATCTATCTTCCCTTTCTGGCTAACTTTTAAGATGATCCTATTCCTAAGATTTAATCTTCTTCCTCTGCTTGTTGACAGCCTGTCGCTCTACCTTAACTACATATATCATACTTATGTCTCTCTTCCTCACCAAAGTTTAGAGCAACATGAGGAAGAGCGAACTAAGCATGTTTCATCTTTTTATGCTATGCCCTCACAGAATGCTGTCCATGGAATAAACTGCTTTACAAACTGTAGCAGAGTTTGAAGCTATTTTATCAAATCAGGCAACATATTTGAACATTTACTATGCTACAACTGTATTACTACCTGTATTATTTATTTGATTCTACAAAAATCCTAGGAAGTTGTTGTTGTCATTATAATTATACCCAGAAGTGCGTGTGCACGCACATGTACACACACAACAAGCCCAAGGACAAACACAGCCAACAGGCAGTAGGAGTGAGATTTGAATCTAGCAGTTGACTGGAGATATTGCACTCTCCGTTTAGTTCACTGCTTCTTTACCTGATGAAGACACTGGTGTGTGTCTCATCTCCTCATATACATATTTTTACCCCATTTTTTTTCTATGAAATTTTTAATTATAATCTTAAGAGTTTTGTAATTTTTTTTATTTAAGAAAGTGTTAGTTTTCATAAACAGCATGATACCCACAAAGACAAAGGTAGAAGTTTGTAATAAGATTGGGGGGAAGAGGGAAAACTAACTGTATGAAGTTCTAAGTAGAGAAAACCAAGCTGAAGGTCATTTATGTGAAAAATAACCAGAGGATTTTAGTTGATTGTCAGCTTAATATCAATCAACCAAATGACTCAATGCTAAAAATAAAATAATAAAAGCACTCTTAGACTGAAAAAAACAAAAGTAAAATTGGAAATCTGCAATTCAAATAGAAATACAAGACTCCATATTGCTTCCAGAAGATAGAAATAACAGGTGCATGGGGAATTTAGTCAATGAACAAACACTAAGAACTTATTTGTATGTGTATGTGTGTGCACATGTGTGCACATGTGCACGTGTACACAAGAGAGGTGGGGAGAAAGAGAGACTGAAATTACTTGGGGAGACAAACGTACATAAATGGGAAAGCACTGAAGTATGATGAAAAAATATTTAATAGAAAAGAACTATCTTAGATATGTGATAATTATTAAGTGCTCGACACTATATTAGGCACTGGATTATTTTAATTCTCAGACTTCTACAAAGCAGGTATCATCCCCTATTCTACAAAGAGAAAAGACTCAAAGAAGTAAACATATCCAAAAACTCAAAATTTATAAGTTATGAAGCTAAGCTTCAAAACATGCTCTGCTGACTCCATGCTCATTCCACAATTCTAATTTTTAAAAAGTCATTAAATAACTATCTCAAAATGTCTAACACAAGAATTGTCAATGATAGAACAGGGAAGTAATTATTAGAAAAAAATTTATTAGAAAAAATTAACATATCCTCCTCAAAGTTTGTAGAATGTCCATCCTCTGAGATCTTAAGCTGGAACGTCATGACAGAGTGCCAGACAGCTAGGTATCACTGGCATTAGCACTCGTACCTAACTGTTCACCTTCCAACTTGAACTGAAAGTCAAACAGAGGAACCGCAAAAGTTAATTACCTTCTAATGCTGTGATATCAACAAATCAAAAGTTTTGTTCTGTCCTCTCAGCATCATCAATTATTAACTTTCTCTGTTATTTCCATTTGAGTCCTCAAGTCATTGTGATAAGCTTATTTGTGCTTCTTTTCATTTCCATCCCCCTGGCTGGTCCAAGAACATCCATGTGCCAACTGTAGCCAACAATGAATATATTACGTTCAGTACACTTGCCTGAACCATAAAATTATACCAAACTTATTGTTCAATAATAGTGCTGGGAAAACTGGTCTACCACATGCAAAATAACGGACTACTATCTCACACCATATAAAAAAACCAGCTCAAAATGGATAAAATAATTGAACATAAGACCTGGGAACCATAAAATATATAGGAGAAAATATAAGCAAAACACTATATGACATACATCTCAGTAAATGATTGGGAGAAAATTTTTGCACTCCATACAACTGATAAGGTACTGATAATAAAGTACAAAGAGCTCAAATGACTCAACAAAAACAAAGTAAACAACCCAGTCAAAAAATGGGCAAAAGATCTAAAAAGATACTTCTCCAAAGAGGAAATGCAAATAGCTAGCAGGTATATGAAAAAATGTTCAACATCACTTGTAATCAGGAAAATGCAAATCAATAACACAATGAGATACCAGCTTATACCAGTGAAGAGGGCACATATTAAAAAAACAGGAAACAACAAATACTGGCATTGCTTGTGGGAATGCAAACTGGTCCAACCACAATGGAAAGCTGTGTGGAGGTTCCTCAAACTAGTAAAAATGGAGTTTCCATATGACCCAGCATTTCCATTCCTAGGAATCTACCCAAAGAACACAAAAACATTACCTGCACCTCTATGTTTACTGCAGCACTATTTACAATAGGTATGATATGGAAATGACCTAAATGGCCCCAAAATAAATAACTAGATAAAAAAGATGTGGTACATGTAAACAATGGAATACTATTCAGCAATCAAAAAAGATAAACTCATGCCATTCCCAGCAACATGAATGGAGCTAGAAGGGATTATGCTCAGTGAAATAAGTCAGAAGGAAAAAGAAAAGTATCAGATGGTTTCATTTATAGGAGGAATTTGGGGAACAAAATAAGAGATCAGGGAAAAAAAATAAAAACCTCAAATTAACAGGCAACTATGAATCAGAAACATCCTGGTGGGAATTTTATAGGGACTACACCTGAAAGGAGAAAACAAACACTGCACAAAAATGAACAATGATGTAAAATATATATAGGAAATAAGTTTTAAAAAATTATATCAAATTTAGGTAGTTCAGATATTTAGGGCTGTGCCAGAGCCTTATAAACTCAACTGTGTGCTCATTTTCCTTAAAACCTGTAGTTCAGATTCTCTATTTCACTGAAGCTTCTGTCTTTTGTGTTAGGGCATAATTGGGTCTATTTCTCTTACTTCGGTGATTCTGTTCACAACGACACATATAGGAAACAACTTCCACTTACACTGTCTTTTGCCTTACCTGATCCTAGGAGCCCTCATAACATTTCCAATCAAGTACGTTAGAAAATTATATTCTAAGATCTAATTCCAACTATCTTAAAGTTACCTGGGAATTGAAATAATGTGGGGATGGCAGGAGAATCAAACCAGAGAGAATAGAGGGACTTCTGAAACGGGACATTATGGGAATTTTATTTCAACCCTGGCAGAGGTAGCTGTACCTATTTCAACAATGGTTAACTCTAATAAACACATATCCAGGCTAATTAGCTAAATGAAAGACTAAACTCTACAAACAACCAAGTAAAAACATCAGGGAATTTAAATCAGCCTTAATTTTAGATGTGAAGAAATACAAGACCCCAGAGTCCCATAGCTTTTCTTGGTAAATGTCACATAGTACTAGACTCTACTACACTCTGTTCTGAACTGAAAAGTCTCTGCTCCCCAGCCCTTCTTAAGGATTCTCAACGGGCTATTAAGAGGCAGCTTTTATTCAGCTCCTCGTGGAGAAGACATTACAAGACTAAAGAGACTCTTCTACAGCAATTAATGCAGGTATTCCACGTACAGCTTGCCCAGCAGTCTACTGGGGTAGCTTGGCCCAAAAGTTCTATCCAGAAAAACAAATGGGTAATGGTTGAGACCAACAGTCTCAGTCTGGAACATACAAGAGTGGGCAGAGAGAAGAGACGCTAAAAAGGAACACAGGAAGAAACCACAAAGTAATACAGGCTCAAGGAGCAATGAATGATGTGCACCGCACGTGAAAAGGTCTATTGGTTGGTGGAACGGAAGCAACTGAGGCATACAGATGGAGTATCTTTGCTACCAGTCAACACACAATCGTGGATCTCAACCACTGCTCACAGGAATCACATCACATGCTAACTTCTTCCAGATTTCAATAGTTAGGTTATCAGGCAGACACAGACACTTTTGATCTAGGGGAATTTGTGACCCACGAGCTACAAGTCTACCTCTTCCCAACAAAGACAGATGCTCTGCTGAGAGTGGCAACCCTATTTACTGCATTGCCTGTTTTGGCTGCAGTCACTCTGCAGAACCTCCAGATAAAAATGGGTTGAGTCAGGGGCCTCCCCTGGTGGCGCAGTGGGTTAAGCAACGCACTACGAAGCAAATCGCAGCCACTGCAGCACAAGTTCGATCCCTGCTGCCGGCCAGGGTGGGGACCCATATGGCACGGCAGACCTCTCCTGCTGTGCCCGCTGCTCCTCTCAGCAGTGTACTTCTGTTGATCTGCCTGTTCTGCTCCCCGCTCTCTGTGGTGAATCCTCTCACCCCCCTACACCTCTGGCCTGTACCCCAGTGCTTGTATGCATAAATAAATAAATCTTAAAAAAAAAAATGGGTTGAGTCAGATAAGCTTAGGTCATCTCTTGTTTTCACCATTTACTAGCTCTGCAAACTTGGGAAAGAAATTTAATTTATCTGAGCTTTTGTTTTCATGTCTATGAAATTCCGAAGTAATATCAAATTTTACATATCTGTATGAAAATTAAGATACTGTATAAAAGTATGTAATTTGATATAGATGTACATATATAAATTGCCTCATAAAAGTCAGTTGCCTTCATTAATATTGTCAATGCCAACTGAATATCTGGCTTACTGTAGGTACTCCACAAATCCCTGTTCCAACTAGGAGATTTTTTTAAAATTAATTAATTTTTCTTACAATGTTTGCCTTCTTTTCTTGGTGTAGTCCCCTCAGAATTTCCACTAATTCACCCATGCACCATCACCACAGTCCCTTGTGCACCTCCCGTCCCTGCCCTGATCCCAAACCCTACCTCTTCCTTCCAGGTCTCTGACTTGTAGTTGTCTGTTTATTTTTGTTTTGTTTAGTTGTGGCTTTGTCGCTGTTGCTGATATTATTGTTATTTTTTTTCTTGATCTATATAAGTGAAACCTCCTATAAGTGAAACCACCCAATATTTTTCTTTTTCCTTCTGACTTATTTCACTGAGCATAATCTCTTCAAGCTCCATCCATGTTTCTGCGAATGTCTCTCAACTAGGGGATGTTTTGCATTTTGCTTCAGCTCACACACTGTAAACCAAGTGTATCTATGGCCATCTTTTTCACCTTTTTGTGCTTTTTTTGGTGATTTCCCTATTTCATATGGCCTCCAAGTACAGTGCTGAAGTGCTGCCTAGTGTTCTGAAGCACAAGATGCTGTGATGTGCCTTATGAGAAAATACACTTTTTAGAGAAGCTTCATTAAGGTGTAAGTTATAGTGCTATTGGCTTTGAGCTCAATGTTAACAAATCAACAATATATATATATTGTCTTCAGACAGAAACACACTTAAAATAGGTTATATATTACTCAAGTAACTGAAATGTTGTGATCAGAGGTTTAAAGAAACTTAAACCTGAATTTTCCCCAGAAGTAATGGCTTAGTGTTTGCTAATCCAGTGTTTGCATGATTTCATGAAATAGAACTCATGTGAATTACAAAAATCAGTGGCAGTTCATTAAACGTAGACTGTGAGAGAAGGGAGAATATTTGGGACATGAAGTTGGAAGGGCAGAGCCAAATTATGAAAGGGCCTTTTATGTCCTAGCAAGGAAAGTGGACATGAAATTGCTTCTAATCAGATGTTACTGATTAGAAGACCAAGAGACTATGGGCTGGGAAGAGGCTGTAACTTCCTGTTCCTTACTGTATCCCTTGGAGATGGCACAGAAAGACTACTACCTAAAGCTACCTCCGTTTATACATGCTGTCTTACACACATGCTAGTAGCCACACTGAAAGTAAAAAAACAAAACAAAACAAACAAAAACCAACAAACACACAAGTAAATTTCAATTTAGTAATATATTTTATTGAACACATTATGTTCAAAATGTTATCACTTCCACACGCAACCAATATTTTTAAGTTAATGATTTATGATTTTTTTTCTCAGTACTCTGTTTTCAAAATCTGAGTGCATTTCATGGTCACTTCAGACTAGTCACATTTCAAATGCTCAAAAGCTACTCAGGCTAGTGACTCCTGTGTTGGATGCCTGTGAAAGCCTGCAGTAGTCTCTACATCCTTGAGTGCCCG
The DNA here is from genome assembly GCA_019455555.1 of Galemys pyrenaicus. Classification (NCBI taxonomy): domain Eukaryota; kingdom Metazoa; phylum Chordata; class Mammalia; order Eulipotyphla; family Talpidae; genus Galemys; species Galemys pyrenaicus. The sequence continues at coordinate 1,825,640 of JAGFMF010011568.1, forward strand.
GTCATCACCTTCTACCATCCTCTTAAGAATCATCTCAACCTCCACAGTGTCAGTAAGTGTCCCTGGATCAAACCTCTCCCTAACCCCCAGGGAAGGTCAGCTGCTCTTCTCCGATAATAATGAGGCACCTGACAAAGTTGTACAATTTAAACGAACCAGAAGGTTTAAGTGCAAAAATGAAGTGGGTTCTTTTTACATTTTAGAAATAAACCAACATGTAGGAGGATACAAAGGAAAACCAAAGACAAATGATAAAGCTATATTCGCTAATTTTCCCCTCTCATTTCCCAGGACTCAATTACATAAACTTAGTGAAGTAAAAACTTTTCCACCGTGAATACCGACCAGAAAGAATGATATCACTTAGGAATAAATATGCCTATTAATTACTAAAGTCTGAGAAAGCATACTGCTCCCTCTCTGAAAGACTGTAGACAAGTTCTCTAGAGAAACTGCATGGATGTAAAATAACTTACAACGAATCTTCAACCAGTGGTTTATATTCTAGGACTGTTCTCAGTCTCTGAAAGAAAAATCTTCTTTTGAATTCTCTATGATTTTTAAACCTGCATGCCCCCATCATAGCAACAAAGTGCGTAAAAGACCTTGGAAACAGCAAGATTTCCATTTGCCAAGAAAAAAGTGAAGGAATTAAGTCAGAAAATATTTAACACACACCTTACAGATCCTACAACTTCAGAACTTCTCCCATGACTAATCTCACAGCAATTCATAGTCATTTCTTATACCAATCTGTTACCTCATGTCAATTCTCTCTCTCATATTGTGTTCTTTTGAAGCAGATTAATTAGCTGTGCCTTGCTTTTCATGAATGTTTCTTTTCAATGCAAACCAAACAATTTAGTCTTAAAACATTTGAAATGGTAACAGAAGTTCATTAAAGTATAAACATTAAAAAACAAAATCACATAAACCTTAACATAGTTCTCTCCTTGTTCCTATGTTCATGCTTTCCTCATACCAGAGTAAATCAGCAAATCTGTAACAGCACTACAAGAATTCCAAAATAGGAAAGCAAAATTATGGAAGATCAATAAATGAAAAAATTTACAGTTGTTCTTCTCTGATGAAGTCTCGACATATTTATCTTTCAGTTTGATTAGATTTTAAGAATTCAGAGAAACAAAACCCGTATTTTGTTTAACTGAGGTAACACTGGTTTACTGAACATTGTATGTGACTCAGAGGCATAGGATCACACCTCCTCAGGTGCATGTCTCCACACCACACCCACCACCAAGGCATCTAAAATCCACCACCACAGTCCATTGTACCCCTTCACCACTGCTTTTCCCCCTTCTCTTGTAGCCTCAATTCTAAGGTCTGTTATTGGGCAAAATCTCCATTTTAAATATATGCCACATGGTATGCTTTTACAACCAAATCAAAGCAATCAATTTACTATTATAATTTGATCTGACATCTATAATGATGAAATTGAACATCTAACTTCTATCTCCATGTAACTTTCCACCTGACTGATTTTTAAAGAGAAATAAATTCCTTCAAAAACAAGATTATAGTATTTGGTTTTTGACAAAATCTTTTAAAAACATAAAAAGTAATGATTAAGTTATCTTTAAAGTAAAATCAAATGTTTGTTATAATTTATTATTGATTATTAATTGTAAACTATAATTCTATGTTAACTATAAAGCTTGGAAAAAAGAATCATTGCTACAACTCAAATAGAAAATGCTTAATCCTGTTTCTTCATTGGTAAGGTCTGGAATGTTTGTGAGAAAAATGGGGATGTCAACTGATTCTAAACTTTTCTCAGTGTTTTTGAGTGATAATTTTTACAGTAAATCCTTAAAACAATTTACAAGCATGAACTTTTTTCATTTCATGAATTTTATATCTCCCTCACTTTCACAGAATTAAATTGTGTCAAAATATATCCTAGTGCCTTAATCTTGCCTAAATCTTCTCAAACTTTTATTTTCTCAAAAAGACTAAAAAAAAACGCCTATGAATATTTTTGACTCAGTTTTACAACACCAAGATCACCTATAGTTCTATCTTTTTTTACCCTATCCTTTCTACAAATTAAAAATTGCTCCAGAAGCAAACCCCCTCTGTCTGACAAGATCAGACCTGATTATAATACTTGTGGTTAATTATTGTGGTTGGAATTCTGAAGTGTAGCAGGATTTGCAAGCTAGTCATCTGGCTTGTTTAGACACTACCCTGAGGTCAAAACTTCTTTTAACTCTAATAATGAGTGGGGTTCTTTCACTGCTCAATTTCCAAAATTAAAGATATTTTTAGATAACAACATATCTCTTTTTATGAAATTAAAATTATAAAGACTGATGTTTGACATCCTATGGGGGGAAAACACCATGATTAGTAAGAAAATCTAGTCTAGTGTAAAAAGGGATTGCAAATAAACTTATTTCTATTATGATAGAAAGGAAATATGAAAAGGCACAGATTGGAAACCAGTTAAAACTACCATTCAAACCTGTTCATGTGAAAAGTCCATTCGCAAAGTCACCAGAAATGTTATTTTCTGATTGGTCAGGAAAGTTTTACAGAAAACTTCTTTGGTGATTTTAAATTCCTATGCAATACAGGTTAATTACATTTATTGAGATTGGGTTCTAGTATCAGTTACAAGTTATCTTGTTGGTTTAAATATCTTAATTGCCTTTGTTTTCTCATAGTGTTTTATACTGCAGTGTAATGACAGTAGGGGCTCAATAAATTATTTCACCTTCTAAGATCACATCAAAATCTTTACATAAGACAACAAAATAAAATAAAAATAAAAAGCCATGAAGAACAAAGATAGTCCAAACAACCTGGCTTTTAAAATTTTATTATTCAGAATTTTTAATATATGCTGTCAGTGATTTTTGGACTGAAACCAATACGTACGTACCTCTTGTCTCATACTTCCAAGAATATGAGAGTTCTACAATTAAAAAAAATTCCAGAGTGAAAAAAGCCAGTTAATTAACTCTTCATTTGAACCAAGGTGACTTTTTATACAGAGACCAAACTAAGGTTCCAGTGGCTTTTTTTCCTGAAGAAAAGTCTACTTAATAAGATTAATGATTTATTAAACTATATTGTTTATAAGGTAATATAAGGAAGAAAATAGCCTGCACTCAGTATGATTAAAATTTTTATTAGAGTTCCTCTTACCATCTATCTCCTGTAATGCCAATTTCAAAAGGAAAATGTATACAATATATATGTTTCAAAAATAGTATGTGATTTGCAAACATATTTAAGTTAAGCAAATCTATTTAAATAAAACATACTAGTCATTTCATTGCTCAGATACACATTGTGCAATAGTTAACCCTTTTCAGATAAAGTTTATGACTGTCTTTTCCCAGTCTCAAATTTTGAAGTATTATACTTTCCAAGGTTAAAAGGAGGTATAGACTGCTAAGGGAATTAATTACATTAGCATGAGTAAAACTGGACAAGCACTGTCTAAAGATTAACTGCATGTTATATATATAGCTTTCTGCATACAGTAGCTTAAGAATATAATAAATCAAAGAAAGTTAGGTAGTACATATGTAAGTTAAAAAACATTCATCAAGGTCTCAGTTAAAAAAAAAGATTTCTTTTATCACTTAACCAAAAATAAAATTTCAACTTGACAGCAAAGGTCCCTTTTAAGCTTCAATTTAGACAGGATATTGAAAAATATATACAAATAAAAAGCTTGTGTTCATTCCTTACTGATTAATACTTGCATTGGATTCGTCTTCTGAATTTTAGAAAATGCTTGCCAAAATATTTCCTAAAACAAGCATGAAAAACAAGTACTTGGTCACATAAAGAAACCGCAAGAAGCCTTTAATCACTAAATAAACACAAAAGAAATAAGGGCCAGGAAGGAATCAATTTGGACTGTATTGTATTTATTTGTTCCTGATAACATTATCACTGCCTGGTTGTCATTCTCAGTTCTCCCCTCAACAACATGCACATCTAGTCCACAAGCACACAGAATTCCAAGAACATTATCAAATATTAAGTCAGAGCACTTGTGAAACACACCTTGTAATTGTCCACAGCCTCTGCAGTTGAAATAGAGCTCAGCAGCTTCTCTTTATCTTCACCAATGATGTAAATAAAAATATCATACATCACTCTTCAAAATGAGAAAAAAAAAAAAACCACCTCCCTACAATTAACAATAAATTTATTGCCTGAGAGATAAAACTGCTCTATTAACCCAACCAACATTCCGGCTTGATGTAAACCTAAGCACATGCTGAGCACCCTGCCGTGTATCTCCTCTGTCATTTGTTTCTAACCGATAGCTGACAAACTAGCCTCACGATCCTTTTTTAGCTGCTGATCAGACAGATCCCCCTTTGACAATCCAGCATGGTGGAACACTCGAAAATTCTTCCTGCTTCTATTCTATTGCTTGCTCTAAAAACCAGTTTCCTTTTCATTGAGATAATAGCCTTTTCTGCAGTCACATGACTCAGAAGCTACATTAGCAAAGCTTTATGATAATAGACTGAGTAAGCCTCTACCCCCTCCTGTTATTAAGGGGATGTCTTTTTCTTCTCTCTCTCCTTTCTCTCCTTTCTCTCTCTCTCTCTCTCTCACACACACACACACACACACACACACCATGTGCACATAATGCACACATAAATTCACATGTCTAAAATTACTATTCTTAAGATAATTCTGATAAATTAATTAAATAAATACATTTTAAAAGTACACTCTATATGAAAATATTAACAATTTCTGAATCTGCTGCTAAAAATATCTTCTCCAAACAAACATCCTGATTATGGTCTTCCTTTCAGTAGGATGCAGCACACTAGTGACAAACCCTCCTCTATTAACAGTAATATGAAGTATGACAGAAGAAAACGTGTACTCTCTGGTTCTCTTCAGTTTTGCTCCCAATGATAAAAATCTGATAAATCCGGCACAACAAACTCTTTGGAGATACTATAGCTATTCACATCCTATGACTTAGTTCTTTGTATTAATAAAACACATGTAAACCCTACATTTTAACACCAAAATATATTTATTAGAAATAAATCCTCATTTAGTAATATACAAATTGTTCAAAGAAGAAAAACATTCCCATGGCCAAAGTAATCTTTGAGTCTGGCCAATTTGATCTTTCTCTGATAAATGATCAACTCTCAAAACACACGTGGAAATAACCAGAACAGTTGCTCTGTACTTTTTTTTAATGTTCCAAGTAACAGGTTGAAGAGATATAGCAGCTGGCTAAATTATATACCTACTTGATTTTCAATTTGGTTCATTTCACATTCAAACTTTAAAAAAAAATCTACCAATAAAGAAATTTGGGGAAAGAGATTAAGTGTAAGAATATATGTGGATGTAAAAAATAGAAAGATGGGGGTGAAGAGCTGGCTCGGAGGCAGACTGTGCTGAAGCACAACACAGAAGCAGGACACTGTACCCTCTGAGATTAACAGAAAGACAGACCTGTTAAAGTGAAGTCAACAAATTACCCTGCATTTCTTAGTTATAAACATTGTCTTGCTGTTCTCATCTCAAAAAGGTAAACCAATTTTAATATATTTTTTACTTTTAATGGTAGCAAAATACACAAAATTTATCCTTTTACCATATTAAAGTATACAGTTCACTAGTAATAAGTCTACTCGCAGTGTTTTGCAACAGATCTCTGGAAATTTTTCATCTTGCAAAACTGAAACTCTTAACTCATTAAACAACAACTCCTCATTTCCCCTTCCTCCCAGCTCCTGGCAACCATCGTCTAACTACTTTCTGTTTCCACGAATTTGATTATTTTAGACACCTCATACAAGTGGAATTGTATACAGCATTTATCTTTCTTGTGTGTTGATATTTTAATGAATACTTATTTCAAAACTTATTTATTCATAAGTAAACTAAGCCAAAATTATATTCCTGGAAAACAGAAAAACAAAGAATTGTTATAGATACAAATGCACAGAAGGGATCATTATCATATAAAAGTTATCTATACAAAAATATCTAATTTCTCAGAAAACAAAGAATTTGACAATTCTAATTCTGAAACTCTTAGTTTACTTGGACTAACCACCAATATATAAATAGTTCAGATAGGATGGAGTAAGTGTTTACTCATTTTCTTTAAGTCCCTCAAAGGAACTATGGCCAATACCTTAGTAACTAACAGAGATGAAAGGACTACCACAGCATAAAATAATTACAGTTATCAATGACCACAAACTTCCATGAAGAACTGAGTAAAATAACTGAATTAGCAAAAAAGTTTCAGACACTGAGAAAATTGAGAATACTAGCTCATACACGACAACATCTCGTAGAAGCAAAATCTGAGAATTTTTAAAAAACCATTCAACTAATTATTAAAGAGCCTTTAACAGGCACCTAAGTATTTTCATTATACACTTAAAATCTAAAGTCAATAATAAACCAGAGCATCATAGGAAATTTAATGTATCATATGAAAGTAATCTCAAGGTAGATATCAGAGGAAAGTGTTGTTTTTTGTTTTTTAAAAATAGCACAAAAACTGCAGAGGACAGTTCTGTGAAGTTCACCTACCTAGTAAGTTCTTTCCCTGCTCACATAAATCTCTGGTGATCTTAAAGATCATTTCCATAGCGGAGTGTGAGGTCATAATCTAAAAGTAACACCAGGTGTCCTTGATTAACTACAATGATGATTTTACAAAGTATTTCTTTGCTAAATCATGGATAGCTGCATAATGCTGTGAACTCCCTGATCGAATCAATCACAATAAGAAAATGTCTCCTGCAAAACACATCTAAGTAAAATGTCTCTATTCAGATTCTGTGCTTACACTTCAAGATGTACTGCTGTTAGCAAATCTGTCCCTCTGTCATGTTTTCTGCTGGCAAAGCACAAACAGGTAAAATTGACTAAATCCCCTCCTAAGTGCAGAAGGTGGTGGGAGCAGCTTTTATCATTAGCAATTTAAAATTTTTTCCTTTACCAACGCAGTAGTGTTTACAAGAGAATTAGACTAGAAAATTTGTAAAGTTGTTTCCAGCTTTAATGTTTTTCTGGTGGTGATTTTAAACATACACACACACACACATACACACACAAAATTGTGGCTCAAGTCTAATGAAAGGTAAAAACAAGGATTCAATCAGGTAAAACAAAGATTCAACCAAGTAATATGTTAGTTTTTATAAACTGAGGTTCCTTTTTGTGCTAAAGAGATTCCATTGTATGAATCGACCATAGTTTATCCATTCGCCTGTTGATGAACTAGTTTTTTAGAATTGGTGGTTTGTGGCAAATATTAAATAAATTCTAAGAGGATTCAGGACGATTCCTTGCCCCATAATATACATGGCCTGAACAATCCTCTCTAAATATGGTAGATCTTTGCCCCAGTGATTAGGTTATAGTATAGGGACAAGTGACTTTAAAATACAGAGATAGTGAGGTGGACCTGGCATAATCATAATCAGTTCTCTCCAGCTAACAGTAGCAAAAAAAAGCCAGAAATTCAAAGCTGACATGAAGATGGAGAGGATTAAAAGTCAAGATAAACTCATGCCATTCACAAAAACATGGATGGAGCTTGAAGGGATTATACTCAGTGAAATAAGTCAAAAGGAAAAAGTAAAATACCAGATGGTTTCTCTTACTACAGTAGGAATATAGGAGATCAAGGGGAAAAAAAAAACAACAAAACAAAACAAATATAAACAAGCGTACTATAAATCAGAGACAATCTGCAGGAGAGAGGGAAGGATGGGATCAAAACAGGAGTGCGAAGAGCATAGGAGACTATGGTGATGGTGCATGGGTGAACTGGTGGTAGAAATTCTATAGGGACTACACCTGAGAAAAAAGAGCAAACATTGTAAGTGGAGAAAAAGGAACCCTGGTACACTGCTGGTGGGAATGCAAGTTAATCCAACCACTATGGAAGGCCGTATGGAGGTTCCTCAGTCTACTAGAAATGGAACTACCATA
>JAGFMF010011568.1:1833838-1846692 GCA_019455555.1 Galemys pyrenaicus
ACTATTAGGAGGAATATGAAAGAACAACAACAACAATAAAGAATAAGCTCAAGGAATTGGGCAATTATAACCAAAAGTAAACAACAACAAAAACAAAAACTTACTAAGACCAAAAAGCCGGGATAAACCAAAGGGACCATGGGGGAGGGGAGGGGAAGGGGAGAGGGCAAAGACGGGGGAAGATGCCAGAGAGTGCACAAGGGACTGAGGTGATGGTGCACGGGTGAAATGGTGGTGGGTACCCCCTGGGGGCTACAAATGATGTCAAATATAACTAATAAAAAAAAATTAAAAAAAAAAAAGAGCAAACATTGTAAAAAAAACAAAACAAAACAAAACAAAAAATATACTAGGACCCCATATTACTCACATACATTAAAATAAGAAAAACTGGAATGGGTTATGTTTAACAAATTGTGCAGTGTGAACAAATGTTAAATCATATATTAACACATAAACCCACTTACAACTCTACATTATAGCTGAATATCGGATTTTTAAAAAAATAGTACAATGTTATGGAATAGGTAATTACATATATCTTAATACAATGATGAACAAGTTTCCTAAACAGTAGATAATAAAATGCTGTTCATTTAAACTGTGTGCTCTCATTTGGCACAAATATCTGTAAGTATCTCCTTCAAGCAACAAGCTGGAAGTAGAGGAAAAGCCTATCTATCTGAGAATACCCTGCCTATGGATGTCTTACTATGAACATTAACTAAAGATTTTGTTCCTTTGATATATAGGAAAATGAGCCTTTAAGAAGGCCTAACTGTGCTAAGCCAGCAATGAGTGCTATTTTGTTGGGTTATTTCCAGTAAAAGACTTATGCAAACAGCACTGCATAAATATCTATGATACTACTGTGGTAGATTATACCCACACAAAAGAGAGCTGAAGAGAAGGACTATAGAGTGCAATCACTTCTAAATATGACTGCCAAGTTACCACTTCATGAAATGAAGTAATATACAAATAGTACACTACATTTCCATCTCAGCATTTGTACTTCATCCAAGGATACCAGAGACCAACTACTGAATCAAATTCTTCCCAATTAATACATATGTAGAGCACTCCAAAGTAAGTCACGTTTAAAAGCTGCTTTTATTCCTTGAAGTCACTGGAGCACCACTAGACTACAACTTAAATTTTTAGTTGCTCTATTAGTCAGAATTACTAAGAGTATTAGTGATCTCTCAAGGTTTATACATTTTCTACCTCAGGCTTCCAAAAACGCCTAAGGTTCAGGCAGCAGATTATAAACCACAAGAACCTGAATCACAGGTTAATCCAGCCTCTGCACTTATTCCCCTAAAGTATTATAGAGCCAGTGACCATTTAGAATTGTAAAAACTTGGGCTAAAAAGAACTAGTCCTGTACCTTTTGAGATAAACCATTTCAGATTTCCAGACTTGGACAACTACATAGTCTCCTGCTAGACTTTGTCAAACACCTAACTTTAGAATTAATCTATAACATTTATATAAAATCTTTAACATATTAGAGAGAAATTTCAGGAATAAAACAGGAGACCTATACCACATTCTTAGATCGTGATGGTTAATGGCCTTATATACCTACTCATCATCTATAACTCTTGTGGAATAATCAGTTTTGCAATTCTCTGGATTCCCTATATACTAAATTTTCCCAAGCGGATCAAAAGAAAGTCATAATCACATATATAAAGACTAGAAAACCCAACTTACTGCTCTAACTGTATCATAAGGAACATCCACACAAGTGATTGACAGGAAGGCTTTTTATGTTTTTGCTTAAAAATCTGCTCAAGATCTACCTAAAAGTTCTCATTTACTCACAAATTTGGTTAAACAGAAGTTAGACCAAAGGGGGAAAAAAAAAAAAAAAAACACCACAAAACAAAAAACCCTGCTCTTTGTAGGGACATAGTCTGAAGCAAATCATTAATTATTCATCTATTCCAAATTTCCCCAGGCATGAGAGGCACTTGTGACAAAAGGTGCTAAGGAACATGTGCTTTGTGTTTGTCTATAAGACTGTATCTCTCACAGTACATCACTGCATCTTAGCACCCTGAGCTCTTCTGACTCAACTCCAAGTGTCACTTGCTAAATGATTCTTAATGAGGTGGATGGTTTCTTTCACCTCTCCCCCTCACCCCAGTTCTTTCCTTTTTTGTTTTCTCCTTATTCTCACCTTTCTTTCCTAATATTGTTAACACTATTAATCCCTGTTTGGGAGAGGGTAGTAATAACTGCAACCAAAGTCACAATTATTGAGAAAAAAGGGGAAAACATAATTAGAGGAAAATATAATCTTTCCATAAAACTCCACAGACAACAATATTTTATAACAAAAAAGAAGTCTGACACCTGATCTTATGAATTTCAGTTCTTTCCCTCTTTTACCCTTATAGCTCTAGATTAATTCATCCAGTAAGTACTTATTTAGTTCCAAAGTCATGTCAGCACTAAGTAAGGTGCTAGAAAAAAAAAAAATGAACAGGACAAAATCCCTGCCCTCCAAGGACGCATAATCAGGAAGGGAAAAAAAATGGCCAAACATAAATATGATCACAAGGTTTGAACTGTTACAGGAACAAAGAGGGAGAACGCTTAACTTTAAAAGACATTTAACACAATAGCAAAAAGAAGATGGTGGGAGAAGAGGCCAGTGAGATGGACATGAGCCAGGCTAGGATGAGCTTTGTCTGCAAAGCTAAGGAGGCTATCCCATAGGGAATGGGGAACCTATGAAAGGTTCTGAATGGTTGAACAACATGATTTTTTTTTTTTTTAAGTTTACCTGATATAGGCACAGACTTGAAGAAAAGATACAAGTTAGGGAGAGTAGTTAGGATATTGCAGTAATAATGGAGAAAAATGATGAAATTATATGTAAGCTTAGTTAACCTTTGAAAGACTAACAAAGCCCACAACTACATTGTAGATGTTAACTAAGTCCATTCAATGGGACCTCATCATTTGTCTACTTGACAAATGATGTTGGGAAAAAACATCTGCATGTGAACAAAATGATGTTGGACTCTCAGCTTACATATTAAAAAACTAGACCAAAGAGCAACATATAAGAACTGAAACTATAAAGTTCTTCTAAGACAACAAGAAATGTCGTGACACTGGATATGTTAATGATTTTGTACATGTGGTACCAAAAGCACATGTAAAAAAGACAAAATAGGCAAGTTAGAATTTATCAGAATTGGGGCTTCCCTGGTGGCGAAGTGGGTTAAGAAACACACTATGAAGCAAATCGCAGACACTGCAGCACGAGTTCAATCCCTGCGGCCGGCCATGGAGGGGACCCATATGGCGCAGCTGACCTCTCCTGCTGTGCCCGCTGCTCCCTTCAGCAGTGTACTTCAGTTGATCTGCCTGTTCTGTTCCCCACTCTCTGTGGTGAATCCTCTCACGCCCCCCACACCTCTGGCCTGTACACCAGTGCTTGTATGCATAAATAAATAAATCTTTAAAAAAAAGAATTTATCAAAATTGAAAACTTTATGCACTGAAGAATTCTATCAAAAGAACTAAAAAACAACTAGTGGAATGGGGGAAATATTTACAAACCATTTATTTGATAAGGGATAATCAAAATAGAAAAATTCCTACAAAACAACAAAATATTACTTAAAAAATGGACGAAAGACTTGTAGAAATACAATTCCAAAGAGATATAAATCTCCAGTAATCACATCACAAGATGCTGAACATCACTAGTCATTTGGGAAGTGCAAAGCAAAACCACCATGACGTACCAATTCACACCTATTAGGATGGCCAGTGTATCAAATACTAGAAAATAACAAGTAGTGGTAAGAATGTGAAGAAACTGGAAGACTTGTGCATTGTTGGTTGGCATATTAATGGCACAGCTGCTGTGGGAAAATGGTATAGTGGTTCCTCAAAAAATTAAGCATAGCATTAACATATTATCCTGCAATTCCACTTCTGGGTATCTACATAAAATAACTGAAAGCAGATACTTGAACAAATACTTGTACCCCTATGTTCATAGCAGCATTACCCACAACAGTCAAAAGGTGGAAGCAACCCACATGTCCACTGTCAGATGAATATGGTATATACATACAATGAGGAGAAGGCTTGCAGAGAGGTGGGAATGGAAAGTCAGTAGTTAGTGGGTACAAAGTTTCAATTGGGGAAGATGAATATGCTCTGGAGGTAGATGTTGGTAATGGTTATACACAATCAACTATCATATATATACAGCAAATATACTTAATCTCATAGAACTATTACACTTAAGAGGGTTGAAATGGTAACCGCTGTATGTGTTTATAATTTTTAACATTTACATATAGTTTAAAAATATCAAAAAGGTTCGCATATTAAAAGCACTGTTGATATTTCAATATTGTTATTACCACCTTAATAAAAGTCCAAAAGAGGGAAGAAATTAACAAAAAGAAAACAAAACACCTTTAGACCTCAGTGGTTATACTGCAAATAACTGTTTCTTAAAGAATGCAATGTCTGTTCTACAATGATTATAACCCTTTTCTGTATACCCAGGGTTTCTGTATAACCAGGGTTATTTACCAATAACCCAATAAATGGAATTACCACTAAAACCTATACATATTTCCTGATAAAAGCATGTGTCAACTAAACAAGAAAACCTTAACAGAAAGATTAGAGAACAATTTGCCTAATTTCAGAAGTAAGAGATCTAAGAATAATTTAGATACATAAGTTGTTCTTTAAACAAGCAATGGAAAGCACACATAGGTAGCTCTCTAACCCAAGCTAACAGATGAGTACTAATTTATTTCTATATTACTGTGAAGCAAAGTAATTATTATACACTAATTCAAAGATAAAAACACTGAGACACAAAATGTGACTTCGAATCTCTCAAGGCTAACCCTATGATGGAATTCACCATGTCTGGCAAATGCGTAACACATGCTATAGTTGCCCCTTCTACCTTTGCACAGCAGACAATTAATCACTTCTAAGCCTGTATGTGGCCTCTTGATTCTTCTCAACATGGTACTTCAGGCAATCACTATAGTCAATAGGAGTTGGCACCAGAGATAAAGTCTGCTTGCCATCACAGCACCAGGGTGAGAGTGTAGAATGATCTGGAGTATTCATGAAACACACAGAGAAGATACAGCAGAAACTTTGCTAATGGAAAAAGGGTACCACCAAATCACACAACAGATTTGTAACAGTAGCTTGCAAATTCAAGTCGGAGTTGAATCTGTTAATGTGAAGCAGCTACCTCTCTTTTCTAAGCCTGTTCTAGACATGAATAAAAATCCACCTAAACCCACAGTGATGTAATAAACTCTGTGGTTCCTGAAAGATGGTACTATTGTCTTTGAGACAACTGAAGAACCAAAGGGCTCAATTAGGGATATATTCTTTGAGTTTTGTTGGAGAAATGATTCACTGGTAAAGACACCCCATCCCCCCACCCCACCTCAGTAGGAGGGGAAGGTTTCAAGATAGACTGGATTCTCACTACCTGCCCTCTAATTTTGCTGCTTCCTACTGGTTTTACTCAAACTACATTCCCAACCATTCTTAGAAACTAACTGGTACAACAGTGAAGAGGAATGGAAGAAGTAGTTTTGCAAGTGACAGAGTTTTTTAAAGATCAGATCTAACCCAGCCCGAGAGCTACCACTGTGTGGATAATGACCAGAATGGGGGCCACCATGTTGCTATCCATGGGCGACTCAAGGTCACAGTTATGTTATCCAGTCAGTTTAATTTGTGAAGAAGTTTATTTTCCCTCTTAAAGATGTACAACTTCATTATAAAGGCACATGCCCCATTCTTTGAAGGAAGTCATCCTCTTTAGAATATATCAGGTTAAAACTAATAAACTAAGGGTAGAAAAGAGCAATAAAGACAGACTTTAAAAAAAATTTTTCTTACAATGTTTGCTTTCTTTTCTAGGTGTAGTCCCCATAGAATTTGCCACCAATTCACCTATGCGCCATCATCACAGTCCCTTATGTTCTTCCCATCCCTGCCTTGATACCAAACCCTCCCTCTTCCCTGAAGAATAGCTCTGATTTGTAGTTGAAACACGCATTATTTTTAATCAAACACATTTTATATTTACCACGTAGCAGGTACTCGTCTAAGCTTTCTAATTGATATTCACAACTGTTTTGTTCACAACAATCCTATGAGGTTGATAACACTCTTTCTCCCAACTTACATACACAGACAGGTCAAGGAAAGGTATTATGTAAAAGTCTGGTTCCAGAGCTAAAACTGTAACAGAAAGAACAGAGAGTACTCAAACTTACTGATCACAAGTATGCAGGCATCATGCCAGTTAGATTCTTTGCATGCGGTAATCTCGCTGATTCCTCTAAGTGCCATATGACATGTGTTTAATCTTCCCTTTGAGAAACTGAGGCTCAAACCTTCTTTAAGGTTTACACAATACAAAGACTGCAAAACACCAGCAGAGTGCAAAGTATGTAGCAGGCACTCTGATATGTATTATTTCTTTAATCTTCTCAACAGCACTATAGGAAAGGTATAATTTATCCCCATTTGACAGTTAAACCAGACTTGGAGAGAAATTTGGTAGTTTAATTAGAGTAAATTAATAAGAACAAAAAAAAAAAATCAAACTCAGACCTGTTTAAGTCCCAAAACCTATTATTCCCCCTCTGATGCTGTTATAAATAAAACTTTATAAAGCTACAACATGCAAGGCATACTGGAGGGTGCAAAGATGACTCACTTCCATTCAAAAAGTTTATAGCACACTGAGGGAGAAGGTGATCTCTACAGAGATCACTGCAATATCTATAATATTCATAGATCTTTTCATCAACTATTCAGTAAGGTCATACTGTGGAGCACTATGAATAGAGCAGTGAACCATTCAGATAAAAAATTTTTCTGTCCTGATCTTAAAATCCAGAAAGGGACAATACAGAAGATGAATAAGTAAAAGATACAATAGATACAAGAGTAATAAAGGATATATACAAGATAAAAAAGTAAAATATACAAAATACATACAATAATAAAAGTACTAAGAAAGAAAATTAAAATGCAGAATAAGAAAAGAGGCTAAATTGCATCCTGGGACGCAAGGACTCTAGCACTTTGCTAGATCTCTAAACAAGTAGCATGTCTCCTAAACTGTAACAGCCAAAACCGCCCCCTTGTCTTTCCAAATATGCCTTAGTCATTGGCTCCCCTGAGAACCATGGATCAATCATATTTTTTCATGATTCCCTCAAGTATTGTACAAGCTTCCCTCTATTACCTTCTTCAAGATTCTCCTTTGGATTCAATGATACTGCATTATCATGCTTCTCTTTCCTACCGGAATTCCTACCTCCCTACCAGTGGTCAGTCCCTTTCTCACTTTTATGACAAAGTCAAAATAAAAATACAAATCAAACCATAAAGAACCCATGGGCTTTACTTGAACATTCTTGCTTTTGACACCCTTATTTTCTCCCTACAAAACCCCTTTTTGCAAATGGTGTCTACTAATGCAGTTCCACTGATCATGTGTATACACATGGAACCCAAACTTTCTAGAACCCAACATTCACTCTCTCATGGATGTCTCTCCCTATATGTGTCTAATATTAAATTCACTTTTATGAGGAACCTGCTATTTATATGTTACTTCTCACTTTCTGTCCTCAGTGAATTTTCTTTAACTCTTCCTTTTCAATCTTCAAATCCAATCAACTTTTAAGACTTGAGCTTCTCCTTTTACAGTTTCTTCTGACCACATTACCCTCTTTCCACTCCCACTGCAATTACTAGGATTTACTCATCTCTTTAGTAGGCTTCCCCCAGGAACTTTCCTCCAAGTCAGCTTTTTCCTTTATACTCAACTTCTCCTAGTATCATGTTCCTAGTGCCACAGTTCCCTCATGCCCAACATGGGATGGCAATAACCAGACAGCAGTATACTGACTTAAGGATTAAAGACTGTAATTATAATAACCATCTATCATATTTCTTATATCGTAAGAGCTCAATAAGTGTTAGTTCTCTTTCTTTTGCTCTTAATCACATTTTCTATGAATCAAATAGGGATTTGGCAGTGAGGGATTTGTACAACCTATCTAGTTTTCCAGGTTTGTCCATCAAATATTCTTCCTTTTAAATCTGTGGTCTCAAAAACCAAAAATGAAAAGACAAGGACAAATTGGGGACACTTGGTAGGGAGGGAAGAGGGGGAGGGTTGAGGGCAGACAGGAGCATGGGGGACTGAGGTGATGGTGCACTGGTGATATGGTGATGGGGAATACATGGGGATTACAATTGATGTCAAATATATATAAATAAATGTTAATTTATAAAAAAATAAATATGTGGTCTGAGTTCTGATCAAAGTGAAGCAGACAGTATACTCAGACTGGGCCTAGTACTCTCATGCAGACATATCATTCATTGCTCATGTATTCCATTTCTTCCATTTAGAATAAACTCTTTCCTTCCATTCTATGCTTATCTAAATCTTACTGGTCCTTTAAGTTTATTATCTCAATATCCACTTCTTCCTAAAGTCTTCCATAAGCTCTTCTTCCAAGTGACATGCTTTCCTTCTTTCAATCAACAGAAACCATAAAACTGCTATGACAGCACATTTTAGTCAATCTATCAATATTTATAGATCACTATGTATGTGCCAAGGAATGCATCAAGAAGTGAAAACACAAATGTGGAAAATGACAATTTTCTTATGTCTTGGCTATTATGTATGGACTTATTTTACTCCAAGTATATTATAAACTTGAAAGTGGCCCAGCACTATGATTATAAGCTCTTTGATGTCTGAGTCTGTGTTTTACTCATCTTTGTGTTCTCCATAACACTTACCATTATACCTTCACACATAATACAAACTTAAATTATTAAATTTGATGGGGATCATAATAATTGCCATATTTCAATAGTATTTTAACTCTAGAGACTTTTTAAAGAGTTTCATAATAAAACAGTAACTATTACTAAAAACACATGTGAGATAAATTACTATTATTTGTAAAATTTTCAATGTGGGCATAAAAATTTAGATTTAGATATAACGATTTTACCTATAACTTAAATATAAAACTAGGAATAAATTTAGAGTCTCAGACAATGATGCCCAACTTCAGAGCCTAAAGAATATGCTAAAGCAGTGGATAAAAAAAGAACACAAAAGCACTCAATAAAACCCTCAATCCTAATAATAACTTTTTACAAATTTTATATTTTGTTATCGAGAGTAGATGGCCTATGTAAAAGTCTTATGATTGATGCTCACTGTGCCATGCGTAAATGAGAAATTAAAATGACTGAATAAGGAAAAAAATTCACTGCACTGGGTCTCTGATTCAGGTGTTAAACACATGATTTATTAGTCAGAGGGTAGGACAAATATAATGTGTGAAGAAAATCTGAAGAAAGCAAACACTCTAACTCAGCCCTGTGTATTAACACTTCTATCAAGAAACACAGCTAGAACCATAGCTCTCTTTTAACAAACTTACCTAAAACAAAATCAAATTAGGGCAATTTCCCAATAGCTCAGATATTGTCAATATATGAACATATTCTCAGAGAGTAAAAATAAACTTTAGCATTTCAAAATTATTATTTCTGACCCTGATACTTCCAAATAAATTTTAATTTGCTATCAACAGAGTTTAATGAGGATTAATGACATAACTGTGCATGGTGCTGAGCTAGGCACCATACCTAAATAATGAAAAACATATCAATACTGTAAATCCTCAACTTCCAGTGTTAAGTATTATAAGCACAATTACACACTCATCTGAAAAAAAAAGTATAGAATAGTATCTATCTCCCATTTTTATGATATTAAGAAACTGCCAATTTGTATTCCTTAAAAACATAAAATAATACTCACTTATTTTGATAGAAAACCTAATTTCTTAGAAAACAGAAGATCAAATAAAGTTGACAGCAAAAAAAAAATTATCAGCAAAGATTTTATCAAAAAGAGAATTATCACTAAATTATTAGAAGAACTGGTGAATGAACAAAGCAGACATTTTACTAGAGAAGCCACACTATCTGGGTTCCTATGATAAGTTATGATGAAGATAAAACAGCATGTTACATGAAAGACGAATCTTCAAAGCTAAGTCCCTCTCTTCCTTACATGGCAATGCTTTAACAGAAAAGATGAAGAAATGAAAAAAATCACACATGTTCTAGTAGAGAAGAAAAGGGTTATGATATGGTATAAAGTGAATATGATGACAAAGGACTGCAAAGTTAATCTTGAGTCTTTTAATAAAACATTAAAAGTTAAATAAAAAAGTACATATACCAGATATTATAATATTGTTATAATAAAACAAATTACCAAGCACCTTACTCTTTAATACCTTCTAAAAACCAAAGCTTCAGATAAACGCCACTTGTGGAAAGGGATCAAGACTATTGCACTACAAAATCTGAAGCTTCTGAGATCTGCACAGATACAGGCACCTCCAGGCCTGTTCGTGATACCCCAAAAGGAACACCCAAATAGATGCCTGCCAATACAAGCAACACAGTGTCCAAACAAATACAACAAATTAGAAAGCTGACATCAGGAAGACGAAAAACTACAACTAACCAAGCAAACCCACAGGGGAAAAATACAACTCAAAGGGAAAGCCAAATACAAGAACTAAATAACGACCTAGAAAGAATATCCAGCCTAACAGAAGATGATTTCAGACCAGCATGACTGAAAAAATGACTGGTATGTTAAAAAGAATAAATGATCTAGAAAATAAGAACCATTCATTAAAAAAGACAGTGGAAGACTTGCAAGAAGATAAAAAAAAATATGGGAAGCAGATTGGATGAGATGGAAGAGCGAATTATTCTATTCTATTAAGCGAACTATTAATTCTATTAAGACTCAGAAACAAAAAGAATCAAAGTAGAAAAAGACAGAGAAATATAAAGGAAGAAAAAATGAGGTCATGCTTTGAGACTCTGAGATACAATCAAGAAAAGTAATATTAGAGTTACAGGAGTCCCAGAAATTGTAAATGAGAAGAGAAATGATAATATATTCAAGGAGATAATAGAGGAGAATTTCCCAAGCTTAAAAGAGGAATTGAAGCTAGAAATACAAGAGCAAGACATACCCCAAATTTCTATGACAGAAAAGGAAATACAGCTAGACACTTAATAGTAAAACTAACAAGAATAGAAGACAAGAAAAAAATAATGAAGCTGTCAAGGGTGAAGAAACAGATAACATACAAAGGAAAACCTATCAGGCTAACATCAGACTTCTCAGATGAAACACTACGAGAAAGGATGGAGTGGAAGGATATATTCAAAAAACTTCAAGACAACAAATGCCAACCACGAATTTTGTATCCAGCAGAGCTTTCCTTCATATATGAAGAAAAAATATGGACTTTCCCAGTCAGATGGAAATTCCAGAAATTCAGCATGACCAAACCTCCTAACCAAAAAAATTCTACAACAAGCTCTAAAGCCAAAACCATTAGAAGAATGAAAAAGAGGAACAGTATAAGACAAGGGAAAACATAACACAAAAAGACAAAACGGCAAACACAGATGCCAGCATAACTATTTTAACTTTAAATGTAAATGGACTAAATTCAGCAATAAAAAGACGAGTGTAGCAGGCTGGATTAAAAAACACAATCCAACCTTCTGCTGTCTTCAGGAAACACATTTAAACACAAAAGAGAAGCATAGATTGAAAGTAAAAGGCTGGAAAACAGTCCTACAAGTCCTACAAGTCCTACATGGATTGAAAAAGAAAGCAGGAACAGCCATACTTATATCAGACAAGCTAGACTTCAAAATAAAAAAGGTAAAAAAGACAAAGAAGGGCACTGTATAATGGTCAAGGGCACAGTATTTCAAGAAGATATAACAACATATATGCTCCAAATGAAGGAACACCAAAATACATCAGACAATTACTCAGCTCTAAAAGAAAACATTAAAGAAAGCACCTATATAGTAGGAGACTTCAACACCGCACTGTCACCAATGGACAGATCAACAAGACAAAAAGTAAACAAAGAGACTAGAGCCCTCAATAAAGACCTAGAACTCATGAGCTTAACGGACATCTGTAGGACCCTACACCCCCAAAAATCAGATTACACTCTCTTCTCAAGTGCACACGGAACATACTCCAGAATTGAACATATACTGGGCCACAAGACCAACATCAACAGATTCAGTAAGGTCAAAATGATTCCAGCTATATTCACCGATCACAAAGGTATCAAATTAGAAATAAATCACAAAAAGAAAACTAGAAACCCACCCGCAACATGGAGATTGAAACCAACACTTCTGGGAAGAACAATGGGTTGTAGAGGAAATTAAAAAATACTTTGAACTGAATGACAGCGAGGACACACCGTTCCAAAATGTATGGGATGCAGCAAAAGCAGTACTAAGAGGAAAGCTGTAGCAAGCCAGGCCGACATCAACAAACAAGAAAAAACTCAAAGAAACAATCTACTCTCACCCCTTAACGATCTAGAAAAAGAGCAACAAAAGGATCCAAAAACCAGCAGAGAAATCATAAAAATTAAAGCAGAAATAAATGAATTAGAAATCAAGAAAACAACCCAAAAGATTAATGGAACCAAAAGCTGGTTCTTTGAAAAAGTAAACAAAATAGACAAACCTCTAGCCAGGCTAACGAAGGAAAAACAGGAGGGGACACAAATAAACAGGATCACAAGTGAAAGAGGAGAAACTACAACTGGGCCTCCCTGGTGGCGCAGTGGGTTAAGCAACGCACTATAAAGTGAACTGCAGCCACTACAGCATGAGTTCAATCCCTGCTGCGGCCAGGGAGG
>JAGFMF010011568.1:1848222-1859905 GCA_019455555.1 Galemys pyrenaicus
TATAGAAAGCACAGAAGAAAAACCACACAACTGTGGACCACTGACCTTTGACAAAGGAGCAAAGAATCTGCAATGGGACAAAGACAGCTTGTTCAAGAAATGGTGCTGGCAAAACTGCTCCACCATATGCAGAAAATGAAACTGGACCACCACCTCACACCATGCACAAAAATCAACTCAAAATGGATAAAAGACCTAGGTGTAAGACCTGAAACTATAAAGTTTATAGAAGAAAACACAGGTAAAACGCTACCAGACATACATCTCAATGACGCCTTTGAGAATGCATCCCCCAAAGCAATAAAAATGAGAGAGAAGATAAACAGATGGGACTACATCAAGATAAATAGCTCTGTACAGCAAAGGAAACATTAAAGAGAACAAAGAGATACCCCACTGAATGGGAAAAAATCTTTGCGCTCCACACAACGGGCAAGGGACTGATCACAGAGCTATACAAAGAACTCATAGGACTCAAGAAAAACAAAGT
Source organism: Galemys pyrenaicus (assembly GCA_019455555.1). Classification (NCBI taxonomy): domain Eukaryota; kingdom Metazoa; phylum Chordata; class Mammalia; order Eulipotyphla; family Talpidae; genus Galemys; species Galemys pyrenaicus. The sequence continues at coordinate 1,848,713 of JAGFMF010011568.1, forward strand.
AAAAAACCCAATCAAAAAATGGGCAGAGGAACTTTAAGACACTTCTCCAAAGAGCACATACACATGGCCAACAGGCACATGAGAAAATGCTCATAATCAGGGAAATGCAAATCAAAACCACAATGAGGTACCACCTTACACCACCAAGAATGGCACATATTAAAAAAAAAAAAACCAACAACAGCAAATGCTGGAGAGGATGTAGAGAAAAAGGTACCCTAGTACACTGCTGGTGGGAATGCAAGTTAATCCAACCACTATGGAAGGCCGTATGGAGGTTCCTCAGTCTACTAGAAATGGAACTACCTTATGATCCGCAACCCCACTCCTAGGCATCTACCCAAAAGACACAAAAACAGCGATCCAAAAGAGCACCTGTACCCCTATGTTCATTGCAGCACTATTTATACTTGGTAAGACCTGGAAACGACCCAAATGCCCAAAAGTAGATGAGTGGATCAAGAAGATGTGGTACATATACACAATGGAATACTGTTCAGCAATCAAAAATGATAAACTAGGGTCATTTATAGAAACATGGATGGAGCTAGAGGGAGTTTTACTCAGTGAAACAAGTCAGAAGGCAAGAGAAAAATATCAGATGGCTTCACTTTTAGGACGAATGTGAAAGAGCAACAAGTACAAAAAAAAAAAAAGAAAAGAACAGTAAGCTCAAGGAAATGGGCAATTACGACCAAAACAAACAAAGAAAAAACTCAACAAGAGCAAAAGATAAATTAAAGGGATCATGGGAGGGGAGGGGTAAGGGGAGGGGCAAGGACGGGGATGAGGGCATAAAGAGCACAAGGAACTGAGTTGATGGTGCACAGGTGAAATGGTGGTGGGAACTCTCTGGGGACTACAAATGATGTCAAATACAATTAAATAAATCTAATTAAAAAAACCCGAAGCTCCAAATTAATATCAAGAACAGCATTTAAAAAACAATAGCTAAGGCTTGTGTTAACTAAGTCTATTTTTGAGTACTTCACATATTATCTCATTTAATGATAAGCTTATGAAGCAGATATTTCTATTAATATTATCTACATTTTATACTGGGCATCAGAGCTTGGATTCACATCCAGAATCTGACTTGCTTTTTTAACTACTATAGCAATATATGCTATGTTAGCACACACATACACACATATATGCATATGTACACACACATATACACATATATACTAACATATGATTCTTTAACCATACAATCATATATACTGCATTAACTTTCTTGTATATTTAATTTTCAAGCACATACAAGATAACATGTCCAATCCTCTCATGATACAGGAGTAATAATATGGATTGCTCAAATATATACACTTAAAAGTACTGTAACAGGGAGAGAAGGGGAGAGGCAAAACAGTTATAACTGACTCTTGGCAATGAAAAAAGAAATCAGGGTTACCCTTATTGCAGTTTCTTGAATCCCAGCCCAAACAGGGGTTTGGGACTGCTGTGACTGGGGTACACTGGCAAGATTGCCCTTGTTGTTAGGCAAACCAAGGTCTATCAATCAGCTGAATATGCAACTTTTAATAGGTTTATACATGCTTGGGGGGAAAGGACAAGATGCATGTGTTACTTAGTTAAGAGAAAGTTGGTGCTTAAATGTGGGGAAAGGGAAGAAGGCATGAGAAGGCTTCCTTAATTATAATTTTGATTCAAAAGAGACTGGATTTTTTTTCTCATCTTTATGGAAGAGAAGTAGTGAGCAAACAGAATACTCATTCTCAGGTTAATAGCATCATTTTAAAGAAAGAGCCATACTTACTGTCTTTTATTTTTCAGAGTAGTATTTAGGGTAGATCTATAGTTTCTACCATTAGTTTTAACATTTCCCTTTTTTAAAAAATCAAGGGTCAAACCTTTCTTTTTGGATTAGGGCTGTCAACTACATACGAGTTCACCAAAATTAGCTAAAGGTCTCAAACTGCTTTACAATTTATTGAAAACAATAGAAAGATACATATGCATGTGTACACAGGAGTCATGTTAAACTTAAAATAAAAAAATTGTATACTTACATCTTTAAAAGAGTAAGGGCACAGTGCACATTGTTATCTCAAAATAGTTATAGTCCTAAAGTACATGTAAATGTTTTTCACCGTCAAATACTATTTTCCTATTTAATCACACAATAATCACACAATACGAGGGAAATATGAATCCAGGAAAAAAAAAAAAAGAAAAACCATACTGACCAGCTGACCTAGAAATCTGGAGAGATCTGACCACAAACCTAAGATATGTATATTCCAACAAGGATCTGCCAACCATTAGTTGAGCCCCACTGGGTTTAATCTACCACTTCTAAAAATCAAAAACAAAAATGATTAGCTCATGGCAGTAGAACTACAAATACCTCATTCACTGACTCTTCTCTGTTTTGGACAATTTTAAATTCACCCAGCAGAACAAAAAAACCCATAAATTACGATAATCCCATCATCCTCTAACAAACTCCATTAGAATCAGAATTGCATTACTAGGACATAAAAACTAAATTTTAAAATTTGCTATGAGAAAATCATATTTTATTGATATAAAATATATATCTGACGCTGTTAGCTATTTTTAATTTTTTCCTATGATTTATCCATCTATGCATACAAGAACTGGGGTACAGGCCAGAGGTGTGGAGGGGTCGGTGAGAGGATATATCAGAGGCATAGTGGGGAGCAGAACAGGCAGAATGACTGAAATACACTGCTGAGGAGGCAGTGGGCTAGGCAGGAGAGGCCTAGACCTACTATGTGAGTCACCTGCCTGGTCAGGGATCAAACTTGTGCTGTAGCAGCTGCGGATGCTTCATAATTCAGTGTTCAACACCTTGTGCCACCAGGGAGGCCCACTATTAGCTATTTTTCAGGTAATTTTTTAAAAAAATTATGCTTACAAGAGCTGGGGTACAAACCAGAGTCCAGGGCAGTGAGAGGATTCACCAGAGACAGAGAGGGGAGCAGAACAGTCAGACTGACTGAAACACACTGCTGAGGGGAGCAGCCGGGGAGGCAGGAGAGGTCTGCTATGCCATGTGGGTCCCCTCCCAGGCTGGAGGCAGGGATCAAACTCCTGCTGCAGTGGCTGCGGTTTGCTCCATAGTGCACTGCCTAACCCTCTGCGCCACCAGGAGGCCCTTTTCAGGTAATTTTAAGTGCCAGCATAGCTGCAACACTTACCAAAGGGTCTCTTCAGGTTCAATTAAATATTCAGACTCACAATACTATCACAAACAACATCTGATACTAGTCTCCTAAGTTGCAGGCACGAACAGCAGGCCAATGGGGGAGAATTAGGCACTACCCTGCTATGGTAGCACTTCCACCTGACTGCATCCTTTCAGCTAGGCCACACTAGATGGGTGCAGGAGTTGCTCCTTTAAATGTTCCTGCTCCACAGAAACCAGTATCTCTTTTAACAAGTTCACAGGCAAAGTTTCTAAATTCCACAACAAAAGGAATGCTCACTGGTAAGTCACTGTACCAATACCAAGTTAGGTATTTGTATTTCATTTATTCTCCTTTTTATTCATGCAGCTTACCAACCAGGAGTTACCACTTCCTCACTTTGTTCTCACTCATTGTCCTCACCCTTTGATAGCCTAAATTCTACAGAGTTCTAAGGTATGTTGCATGTTGTTGGCTTTACCTGACCCTTTGTCTTGTTTTCCGGGATAGTAACACTATCCCGTATTTGTCTTTCTTCTTCTGATTTACTTCATTTAGCATAATCCCCTCCACATCCATCCATGTTGTCTCAGATGGCAAAGTCTACCTTTTTTAATTGCTGAGTTGTAGTCCACTGTGTATAAATACCACACAGCCTCAAAGTCTGTTTCAAAGCTGTATTTCTAATAGTACCTTCTACTGCTCCCTATACAAAGGATCTCAAATAGAGCCAAACCGCTTTTTGGTTTTTTTTATTTTTTTTTATTAAAATATTTTAAAATTTACATATACTTGCCATTAATTGTAATCCCCATGTATTCCCCATCACCATCTCACCAGTGCAATCCCACTCCTAGGAATATACCCAAAAGACACAAATACACTGATTCAAAAGAATACCTGCACCCCTATGTTTATAGCAGCACTCTTTACAATAGGGAAGACCTGGAAACAAACCGCTCTATTTGAAGTCCCGTATAGGCTTGACTACACTTTGCTCTTTTTCAAGTTGTGGCTCTTGCCTGGAGTATCACTTTTCTAACACCATTTCTCTCCAGGTATCCAAATCTCAGTCATCTTCCAAGATTTTGCCACAAGTCTTATCTCCTCCACAAATTTTCCCTAACCAATTTACTCTAATGTAGATTCATTCATACATTCAGTCACAGGATCCAATCTGCATGAGACACTTACAAAACGCTTATGTTTATGTATTTCTGAACCTCAACTACACTATAAACTTTTTAAAGGGAAGGGGGTTTCATTCTATCTCACAGAGCAACTAACAGAGTACTTAGACAGTCAGGGTTCAACAATATTTTCTGAAACGATGGCTGTATCATCTCTTTTTTTTAAGGCTTATCCTTGGAATTTTAGTAACTGCAACATTTTTTGTGAAGTGCACATCTATACAGCAAAAATAATGGACTTGGAGTCAGAAGGTCTGTGTTTGAACTTAGGTTCCTCTACTTACTACTTCCAGTTATATAATTCTCATTAATTTCCATAAAATGACAATATTCACACATATCTGAGATTTTTCATGACTATCATGAAAAATAAGTAAATTAGGACAAGGGCAATGTTCAATTGTGTCTGGTACTCATCCACTGTCCAACAGATATTTATTGGGCTACTCTCAGAACATATACAAGTACCCTCACTTCCTAAAAGAAGAGCTTATAAAGAGCCACTGTCTTTCTATTAATATTAGGTGACAGGAATGATATCTTTGACTAATATATGAAAGATAGAAGGCTCTACAAAAGTCAACTACAACGTTTTAATCACAAGCTAAATAATAATCTTTTAAGGCTATAAGATTATTCTATTTGTAAAATGTCCTAATCATTCTACTTATTACAGAAGTATGAACAGAAGGCATTCATGGCACTCCTAAAACACCAATGAATGTGCTGTTTGGAAAAGAACACAAAAATTATAAAATTGCTCTTTAGAATAAATATGATCTTATTAACTTTTTATTTCCTTTACATAAAGTCATTTTATGCTTGACTTCCTCTTTGAAGTAGGCCACATGAGAACTCATTAATGATTGACTGACTAGCTAATCCACCTGGTTTTTCAGAAGAGTTGCTACCTCTGTAGAAATCCCTTCTGCTCCTGCTACACAGAGCTGCCCGTATGAGAAGCAGCTACTCCTCAAATCAACCTCTTCAACTTGGAGTCTACCCTTGTGGTGTTCACTTGGAGCTCACCCTTTAAACCAGTTAGTGCTCTGTCCTCATTTTCGTGATATACAAGAACAGGTCCAATGACTCCCACTGAGTCATGACATAGATCTTTCTTTTTTAAAAAAATTAATATTTTAATTTTTATTTATTTCTCACAATGTTTGCTTTCTTTTCTAGGTGTCGTCCCCATAGAATTTCCACCACCAATTCACCCGTGTCACCACAGTCCCTTGTGCTCTTCCCTTCCCTGCCTTGATCCCAATTCCTCCCTCTTCCCTGCAGAATGTCTCAGTTCTGTAGCTATCTGTTTTTATTTTGTTGTCGTTTTTTGTTGTTGTTGCTGTTGTTGTAGATCTTTCACATTTCAATAACTTGGAAAGCTCACTGAGAAATCACAGTAAGCTAATTTTCAGGAGAACATTTAGCTTAATCTACCCTCTACATTGAATGATATTCAAGCTGGTCATTTTTACATGATGTGGCAATGAACAGAAATTTGTGCATTTACCATTCAGTTTGTTGGCAAAATCTTACGTTAAGCACAGTTTCTCCTTTATCTTTTCTTCCCAGGTCACATTTTCTATACCACAATGCAAAATCTAGCTAACTACTATCTACTATTTAAGTTTATGGTTCTGATGTCAGACTAGTTTGAATCTTTGCTGTACTGGTTACTAGGTATGTTACCTTAGAAGTATTATTTCACCTCTCCAAGCCACAGATTTCTCTTCTATGAAAAAAGTAACCACCCCATCACTACCTTATAGGGTTGAGTATAAGATGTGTTCATTCAAGTAAAACAGAAAATACCAGATATGAATTCCACACAATTCTGTACTTTTAATAGGTTGTAACAATAGTTACTGGAGAAATAAACTGCATGTATAGTTTCAGGGCTTAATAAGGTTGAGCAAGTATTTTCTTGATAAGTATGCTGTTTTAAGCTTAAAAGCTATAAATACAACATCATCAGTTACATGCTTAGTTGTCCATAAGGACAAATATTTAAAATTTTATATATTTTGAGTTTATTATTTTTTAAGGGAAAATGTTCACTAGAAAAATTGTAGGAAATAGGGACAAGTAAAAGAAAGAGGGAAACACATTTTGACTTTCTGAAGATATTACATACTACTGTAATTAATTTATACTTCCAGAAATTTTTTGGATTAAACATAATTTAAAAATTAGTTTGTATAAAGTTGAAGATATGTCTATGCTGAAATTTTTAATTTTCAATCTAAGAGTTTAAGAGTGTCTTAGGTTATCTGAGAAGTTTTAAATTCTCTCTCTCATGAAACTCACATTACTAATTTTGCCAGATTCAACATATATCTCATTGACTAACAGCAAACAGCAGAAATGTTTCATTTACAATTAGGGAAACACCATGATTTGGTATTATGAGCCACTGAAGTTGGAAGGTGAGAACCTAGATTCATGTCTGAACACAGACCCTAAGTAACTGTATAACAGTCAGAAAAATGTTTAGTAACTATAGGTTTTAATTTTGAAGGCATTACATGATACCTAGGGCCTTTAGAGCTTGAAAATAAAGCTGCTAAGAAATACTGAAATAAAGATGATTACAGTACTATAAACTGACATGAAAATAACTTACTACCATGGAACAGATGATTCTTAACTGATGGAAATCATAGCCTAACACCTGGAATTAAGTTCAGTGCTGTCCCAGACAGCCTGTGGCTCTTTACTATAGAAATAAGTTGTTTTCTTTAAAAGTAAAATAACAAAACATTCTGCTTTAGTCTTTTCTGCCACTCTTGATTTCCCTACCCTTTTTGACAACAAAAAACTGAAATTAAATATTTGGGGTTGCTCCCATTGAAGAAACCTGCATTTACTTTTGTGGCGCGTAAGGATTCTATGTTGAAATCTGCCCAATAAACAGACATTAATACTGCTTGCATAACTGATAAAAAATGAACACCATATAAAATCAGGCTTGAATTCACTTATTTTGAAAATTATCTATGAGCAATTAGTTTAAAGATAAAGACAATGATGAATTACCTATCCCTGTATTTACTTAAAATAGAGCACTGCTTTGTAGGATTTTTCAAAACAGATTAAACTAGCAACTAAAAAGCTATGAATGCATTTTAGAATGCTAATTTTGTTTGTAATATGCAATAAAAATATATATTTCAAAAATATACCTTGGCCCATTTTGAAAAAGTAACATAAGCATATGCTTTTGAAAAAACATATTCTTAAAGCAAGGAAGAACTCTTTTTGCATTCTTTCAAATAAACATTCACTTCTGGTCCTCATTATAAACAAAATTCAATATAGTAAATGACAGATTTGCCATGTCAGTTTTTTAGTTAATAGAAAATTATAATCTCAAAGAAATGGGGCAAAGTAAAGGAGTACTGTCAAGGAGACTGAACTTATTAATATTAATTTTTATATGTTTCAACTGACTGAATGTACCTGTAATTGGTACCCTGGTTGTAAATTTTAAATGCTATGCTTATGTGAGGATTGTGTAATAGGTAGTCATTATGTGCTTTCTTTTGTGCTCTCTAATGGGAAAACTGAGAAGCTCTTTCCCCTTTTTAAATTAAATGCTTTCATAAAGTAAGACTTTTAGGGGAACAAATACTCAACTTCTTAAGTTGTAAATTACTAAAAGCTGCTCTCACTAGACTATGGAGAAACTACAGTGATTAAATGCTTTCCAGAGCTTACATGTTAGGGCTCTCAACATCAAAAAGTAAAACTAGAATCATGTCAGCACCCTTTCCTGCCATTCTGTAACAAAGCAGAGAATGGCCATCTTTTACCACTACTGAGATGGACAGAAGTGTTGCAGCAAAATAGAGTGAGCAAACGATTATTCTTTTTCATTTCTCTTATCCCATGTGCCAGTACACTTACGTTTATACACACAGTTTCTACTTATTAAACTCTCAGGCCTTTCCCTTGCTCCTGAGTCAGCCAAACCCTTTATTCCCCACAAAAATACTTTACATAGGAAAAGTTTTATAGCGATCTAGCAAACTGAATGAGATCAGAAAATGATAGGGATTCTGCACGCATGCCTAATTACCAAGAATAAGTACATTAAAAAGTGTATACTTTGAGACAATTATCCAGAACAATAAAGTTCTGAAAATGCACACTTATTTTTTTGTATTATAGAATGTATTCAAATTGGCAGTATCTATAGGCTCTTGAAAACCTCAAGCTTTTTCACTTTTCCCCACTTCTTTAACTGTCCATAAACTTTCATCACAGTATTTTGCTACAGGTACAGACATGGCTAAAAAGCACTGATTCATCTTAGGAGGGATGTTTACAGAAATAAAGCCAGATTCAGTCAAAGCAAGGCACATGCTTCAACATGAAAACCCTCCCCCTTCCTCCAAAACATTCTTAGTAGTGTCTAACTTATCGTGAAGTCTCTTCTACTCCTCGCTTGATCTTTCTGTCATTTTTTGTTTATATTATCATGTGCTTTGACTTTGATGACAGTCATTTTCAAAATCTAAGGAAATTTCTTTTGGCCACAGATGTAACAGAGCAGTCTCTTAACCAATTGGTCTAAAATCAGAGAATCCCTTTGCTATGCCTCCTCACATCTGTCACAAGAGTCGGATTACAAATCAACCCAAGAGAGGGGATCAAGGGGTGTGTAAGTGAAGAAGGAACACAGGAAAAGGAAAAAACAGTGTTTGGTGGTTAGGTCATCATTAGAAACTAAAATACAGCTTCTTTATCTGATATAATCACAGACAGGGACATCATATTAGAAATAACATTAAAATCTATGTTCAATGTATAAAAAAAAGCACTTTGTAATTTTCTAAAGAGACATTCCTTTGAAGTGATAAAATAATAATCTTTATTGTTCAATTTAAAGAGATTTATTAAACACATTAATATATTCAATGAAGAAAACTATTCTTTCATGCCCAGTATTTAGTTATTTTTAATGTCATCAGAAATAAAACTGAAATACCTGAATTACAAACCAACTATATATTGTATATAATTACTTAAGGATTTTACTAGGGGGAAAAAAACTTTTATATTTTAATATTTTGAAAGCTGTGAATTCTTTTAATAGGAATATTTATAAATTAAGGTCATAACAATGAACAAAAAAATTAATCAGTACCTATTTATGTGCTGCCAAAATGTACTTCTAACTTTTCAAGTGATACTCAGTAGCAAACACCTCAAAAGTCTTAAGAGTCTGGTTATAACTTAAAATTTCATGGAAAAAAATTATGTTAAGGAAACATTTCACTAAAGCAACAACAAAAACTCATAAAACACTGAATCTTATTTTTTTGGTTAAATGTGTTTGATTGTTCTCAAATATTTACAAGCACCGGAAAGCAATTCAGATCCAACTTTACTCTGCTAAAGATTGACATTTCCAAGGTGTACAGAGTGTAATCTGATCATAATTGCTGTGAAGGGTGAGAGCTGAATACATGCTAAACTTGCCATCTGTAGGAGCTTTACACAGCTCTAGTTTTAGGGTATTTTTTGAAGTAGGGTCAAAAGTTTATAGTACTTTCTTTTACTCATTACCAATTGCAAAATTATTTTACTTTATGTCATCTTTTAGCAATTCTCTGAACAATTTTGGTACTGTGCAGTCATAAATTTGCACATGAGCTCTATCTCCAAATTCATTACAGATAGTCTTTAATGGCTAAGCAAATAATACTTATTTCCATATTTAGCAAAAGGATTGAATTTTCCCCAAAATAATTCCCCTGAAGACACCGCTCTTAAAATAGAGCAGCTATTCTAACTCAGATTCTTTTACAAAACCACTGATGGCTTACAAGCCCCAAATCCACACAGAATGTGAAATTAAAAAGTATTCATACTTGAGACCTCAATTTCCTTGTTACTAACTGAACTCAATTATGTAAGACACTCACTAACCCAAACTCAGTTCATTTCTAATATTCACAACAGAAAACTCTGGTGCACCATGTCCCACAAATGGGATTCAGGACAGGAGAACTGTCACAGAGGATTAGATGAAACCATTTGTACTACAATTAAATGCTTTTAAATGTCTGCATATAAAAATTCCATATATATCTATTAAAAAGGCCATCCCACCTAGTCAGTAGATTGATCTATAGTTATGATGATTTTAAATTAGAAACCAACTCAAAAATAAGTACAAATATGCTATTTTCTAAAATTCTTTCATTCTATAGTTTCAGTTCTCTCATTTACAGTTATCAAACTTTACTTGCCAAACTCTAAACATTTCACAGATTTCTAGTAAATTGAAAGCATCTAACACTTAGGACATAGTACTTGAAAAGAAATGAGAAGCACTAGCCTATTAATGCAGCTTAACTAATAAAATAATTCTACACCTAAAAATACTGTATAAATCATTCAAATTTGAATCTTATTATCTATAAACAAGGAGAACTTAACATTTAAAAAAAAACCCATCTGAATCTTTTTTTAAATGAATAATGTAGCTGTACAAATGGTCAACTCCTTTTTTTTTTTTTGTTTTTGTTTTTTTTATTAGTTATATTTGACATCATCTGTAGTCCCCAGGGAGTACCCACCACCATTTCACCCGTGCACCATCACCTCAGTCCCTTGTGCACCCTCTGGCCTCTTCCCCCGTCTTTGCCCTCCTCCCTTCCCCTCCCCCCCCCCCCAAGGTCCCTTTGGTTTATCCCAGCTTTTTGGTCTTATTAGTTTTTTTTTGTTGTTGTTTACTTTTGGTTATAATTGCTCAATTCCTTGAGCTTATTCTTTATTGTTGTTGTTGTTCTTTCATATTCCTCCTAATAGTGAAG
>JAGFMF010011568.1:1860017-1885061 GCA_019455555.1 Galemys pyrenaicus
TATGGTAGTTCCATTTCTAGTAGACTGAGGAACCTCCATACGGCCTTCCATAGTGGTTGGATTAACTTGCATTCCCACCAGCAGTGTACCAGGGTTCCTACAAATGGTCAACTCCTACTTAAACTATTTTTTATGTAGGAATCTGAAATATTAAAATGAATTAAAATCTAAGTAATACCTAATTTTGAAAACAAAATGAAAAAACCCAGTAAATTGAAGAGGAACAAGCAAAGAAAATATGACAGAGATTTCAAATTAATGTTTCTAATTAATTAACAAGGGCTTTCACATAGACCTAAAAGGAATTTTTTTTTCTTCCTGATTAATTAGAACATCAACACAAAGAACTAGACTGTAATTGGCAATTCTTTCAGAAAACCAGGATGGAACAGGTGTGACAAATATCAGAATACATGTTCTCCAATGAAAAAAAATTCCATCAAAATACTGTCATAAATACATGTGACTATACATGTGTGCAGACATATACATAGCCACACATCTATGCTTAAATAAGAACACTCTTGAATATCCTAAAGACTGTGTGGCTGATGGTATAGAAGAAATATTTGGGCCAGAATATAAATTCACTTTGCTCAAAATAACAGAGTTGTGCACAGAGCTTTGTGACAACTTAGGTAGGTAAAATTGATGGAAAAGACATGAAAATACATAGAATCGCTCCTCTTGCTATGAATGATTCCCCAATTACCAAAGACCTATTTCAGTGTTTGTCATTAAGTTAAATAGGAGAATTTTACAATATACTTAGAGAATACCAGTTTCCTTTCTAAGGTAAAGAGACACAAAAGTAATGTTAAATGGCTATGTCTAGGGGCCTCCCTGGTGGCACAGTGAACCCACCACAAAACGCAGGCATTGCAGCATGAGTTCAATCCCAGAGGCTGGTTGCGGAGGTGACCCACATGGTGTGGCAGACCTCTCCTACCTCGCCCACTGCTACCCCCAGCAGTGTGTTTCCGTCAGTCTGCCTGTTCTGTTTCCCACTCTGTCTCTGGTGAATCCTCTCACCCTTCATACCTCTGGTCTGTACCCCAGTTCTTGTATGCATAAATAAAATAAGTCTTAAAAAAAAAAAAAGAAATGGCTATGTCTAAATTAAAAGAAAGAGAAATATTAAGATAGAAATTTGGGACAAGACCCATTACAGTGATGCAATTAAAAAGATAAGGAAAAGAAATTCTCAGGAAAGATTAAAAAAAAACCTTCCTCTAGCTTCCTAGATGAGGGACTTACTCTTTTCTAGGGGGGCAGGCAAAGATTAACATTAAAGAGCAAAATTGAGAGAATTTAAGAAGCAAAGTTAGAAATACTGCAGCAGAGGTTTCTCAATGTTAAATTTTAAATGTAACAATCTCTTAACAATTCTCTTAAGTTCTAATACATATAACTTTAAAAAATACAGGCATTATTCACATAACAGCAACTAAATACTGTATGATTTCACTCACATGTGGTGAAAAGAGATGAACTAAATAAAGAGAAAAGAGATGAACTAAATAAAACAAAAATAAACTTTTGGGCTAATAAGACCAATTAACGGATACCAGAAGAGAAGGGAAAAGTGGGGTGGGCAGTTCATGGAAAGGAAGAACAACAGTATGGTTAAAGACAGAATTGGATTTTTGTGGCAAAGTTAATGTAGTACACATACATGTTGATTCCAACAATGCAACCTAAAACTTATATAATGTTATATAATGCAATGTTACATCAATAAAAAAATTGATTTTTTATTCTTTACTAGCCACTAACAAAACCTTATATTTTCCTGACTTATTTTACAAGTAAAATAATTTTAGAATCAGTAATATACAAATGTCCAAACCAAATTTTTTGTGTTTTCTTTTTTTTTATTAAAGATTTATTTATTTATACATACAAGAGCTGGGGTTCAGGCCAGAGTCTCTCAGGTGAGAGAATTCACCAGAGACAGAGTGAGGAGCAGAACGCGCAGACTGACTGAAACACACTGCCGAGGGGAGCTGCTGGGAAGGCAGGAGAGGTCTGCTGTGCCATGTGGGTCCCCTCCCTTGCCGGAGGCAGGGATCGAACTCTTGCTGCAGTGGCTGCAGTCTGCTTTATAGTGTGTTGCCCAACCCACTGCACCACCAGGGAGGCCCAATTTTTTGTGTTTTCTTAAAATAATTTCTACAATTCTTTTCAGGTAGAACTTAGAAGTTTCTCCACTTTCTTTTTTTGTTTTTCACTTTTTCTCTAATTTCTCATTTTTGGTTACCTTATTAAAGCAGAAAAATTTGTTTTTCTTGATTGGTTCAGAGATCATAGAAAACAAATTGAAACATAAGGGTGAACATGGTCTGCAAAATATTTTGCAATTAAGTATAAATGACAGAAGTGTTCTAAGGGTTAGGTGATATTCAACTGCCTTAACTCTTCTGAAATCCTAGTTTTTCCTTTATCGCTTGCTTTCTTTTTGATATCATGCTGCATTTGCTCTACATCTATATTATCATTATCATCATCACATCTTGCCTTTTCTGCTGTTCCTAACAATAATCTTTCTTTCCTCTTCTTAAAAAATTAAGGTCAGAAATTGTTTATTGGTTCTTCTATGTAGATGTGCAGTACACTCAATTTTTCAGTCAAATAAAACTAAACCTTAAGTTTTTTTTTAAAAAAGACCCTACATTTAAAAATACTATCTTTCCAAAAATATATTGGCTTTTTGTCTTCTTAAATGATGTTCTTTGGAAACATATAAATAGTAGTTATAAGGGTTAAACAGTTGAGTGTAGATATTTTGCTCCAATACTAATGTTCTACAAATACTATTTACAAGTCAGATCTACAAGCTATTAATATTTTACATGGATTTGGTAATCATCAGTATTCTCAATATAGTTTCTTATTTATGACTGTATCAACTTATTAATCCATTCTCTTTTTGTTAGACATATAGTTTTTTCCCATTTTTTGCTATTTCCTCGCTATTCATTTCCTGATATGCCATATACCTAACTCTACCACTGCTGGTGTTTTCTAGATAAATAAAGTGACTTTATTCCTATATTAAAGCTTTTTATAATATCTTTATTGAGATAGTTATATGCCATACAGTTCACTTATTTAAAGCGAACAATTCAATGGATTTTCAGTATATTCACAGAATTGTACTATCAGTACCACAATCAAGTCTAGAACATTTTAATCACTTGAAAATGAAATCCCATATCCATTAGCAGATTCTCCCATTTCCCCCTGCTCCTAAGCCAGCCTCCAGCAACCACTAATCTATTTCTATCTCTAAAGACCTGGTCACTTAATAAAATAAAATCATACAACTATATGATCTGTATTACTGGCTTCTTTCACTAAGCATTTTCAAAGTTAACCCATCCTATAAAATGTAACAGAACTTCCTTTTTTTTTTTTTTGCCAAATAATATTCTATAACACATGTATACCACATATTGTTGGGCTGTTGAAAAAGTAATGAAACATTTTGCATAGAAAACAGTAAAATAGTTTATGACTTTTCTGACAACCCAATATTTTTCAACAACTGAGGTATCTGAGTTATATTCACATTATTGTGACTGTGAGCATATTTTACTGTGAATATGCCCATGTTCACATTTTTGTCACTATAGAAAATCCATTGATAAGTTTTTCCTAATGGAATGATGTGATCATGGGAGTATGAACATCCAAGGAAACAAAATCAAGTTTTTATAGGACCTAGAATATTTCCTCCCTCACTGAACATTCAATTTAATACCTTACTGTTGACTTGCTCCAAATATGGCTCAAATGTCCTTATCTCCATCACCTTTGCCATTACCCCAAGCCACAATCTCATCTGGATTACTTCACTAGCCTGAATGTGTCTTAATCTCCATTTTCAGTAGTCCATTTGCTCCTGTGTGGAGTATCCATTCTAAAGTATGTCCTATCATTTCATTTCCCAGCATCAAATCCTTCAATGGATTCCTATGGAATGTAAAACTAAAGTAAAATTTCCTTAGTAAGTATAAGACTTGCTAAGCTCTGGTCCCGGTAACCTGTATAATCCTGGCCTCTGACTACTTCTGTTTCATGTATAAGAAACTATTTCAGTTGATTGCTCTCTTACCACAGGGCCTTTGTAAATGCGACCCTCTCTGCCTGGAACTATAACCCTTCCCCTGTGGGTGCTACCCTCAGTCGTAAAATTATCATACTCTACCTTTTTATATGCCATCCTCTCAATGATAATAAAAACTCCAAGTAAGCAAAATGTTTTTCCTCGTAACTAGTGGATCCACTACTGTAAATGGCATAGAGTAGATTCTCAACACATTACCTGTGGTTTTTATTAGAGAAAGCTATTTATTAGCATACCAGAATAGTTCCTGTGAGGTAGAACTTTTCAAAGTCTTAGGTTTGAAGAAATACAAAACACAATCTTTGACTGACTACCTGAAGCAGCCCTCCGGGGACAGGTAACAGGGTCTCTGACAGGACCAACATCCACTTGAAATCAACTTGGACAAGTTGTTTCTTTTTCCTGGGCCATTTATTTTTAAAGATTTAGTTATTTATGCATACGAGAGCTGGGGTACAGGCCAGAGGTGCAGGGGGTAAAAGGATGCACCAGAGACAGAGTGGGGAGCAGAACAGGCAGATGGACTGAAACACACTGCTGAGGGGAGCAACGGGCAAGGCAGGAGAGGTCTGCTGTTCCATGTGTCAGCTCCCTGGCTGGGATGAAACTTGTGGTGCAGTGGCTATGGATAATCTCATAGTGCCCCTTCCTGGACTTATGATGTAGATTCTGAATGATGACATAGAGAAATTCATTTTGACTCTAAATCTGAAGAGTCATGTTAATGACCATTTCGAATGAGTCATTCTGGTATTACAAATAAACACTTTTGCTTCGAGGGTCGAAAAAAAAGATGTTTAAGTCATGTCTCTAAAAGCAGCTACTCTCAGGTATCTGTGGCAAAGCTTAAATTTCCCACTAGTTTTGTTTTTTGACTACAATATCTCTGTTAAGCCTTTTCTCAATCTTATGTATGAGTGTGTTCAGTAAAGAAAAAATTAGCAGGCAGGAGGTCAACTAAAAGCTGGGTGCTGGAGGACGGGTTCCCAGCAGTGTTCTGAGTGTGTGCCTGTCCTCCTAATGGGGTGTTCCTGCAAGTTTGTTAAAGTAATCACTCACTTCTAAGTGAGAACACACAGAGGGAGTAATTTTATTTTTTAAACCAGGACAATGGTGATGAACTATAGGTGTTTTGACTGTGGTGTAGTATTGTAACATCTAAAGGGCGAGATGCTATACTTCTAAAGCACAAACAATACTGTAAACCAATGATAACTTCTAGGACACTGAGTAGTCTGGACAGTCACTGCACTTCAGATGTATGTCCTGTCACCTGGGTTTAATATTATACCTAATCCACTACTACTCACTTGGCACTATTATGATTGGTATTGAAAGAAGCGTGGAATGTAAGAGTCACATTTCACTAGCAGGAAAAAAAAATCTAGCAACACGTGAATTTTTTTAAACTTTATATATATTACATTATTTTTCATTTTTGTACAGTGTATATTTCTTGTCCCTGTGACATTCCCATCACCAATTTTCCCATGCACCATCACCATAGTCCCTTGTGCTCTTCCCACCCATTTTGTTCCTTCTCCCTCCTGCTTCCCTAGGGAATGTCTCAGATTTATAGTTGTCTGTTGATTTTGATTTTTAATTTATTGTAATTAATTTTTTCCCTTAGTCCCTTATTTGTTTCCTCTACACTCCTCCTACAAGTGAAACCATCTGATATTTCCCTTTTTTTTCTAGCTCATTTCACTGAGCATAATCCCTTAAGCTCTATCCATGTTGCTGCGAATTGCATGACTATCTTTTTTGATTGCTATGTAATATTCCATTGTGTATATACCCCACATCTTCTTGATCCAGTCATCTATTTCTGAGCATTTGTTTCCATAGCTTGCCTATTGTGAAAACTGCCATGATAAACATAGGTGTACAGGTAGTGACACATGAATTATGGCATGAATTGCATGTAATTAATTAGTAGTAAAGATGGGATCCATGGTAGACTCACTCAGTCACACATGTAGTCTTATTCTGGACAGAGGTTTTTGATATATGCTCAATAATATTCTTTATAATCAAACTGTATGCATCTACTTTGACATGATGAACTTCCATTAACATGAATCCCATACTGAGATGCTGAACTTTTTCCTTTACATAGTTGTTAACAGAATCTCGTGAAAGGAAGTTTAAAAAAATACTGCATATTTTCTTAGGGTTCATAGACATTCTGTATTATCTCCCACCCTTTACAAAATTTCACTTTTTTTATTATCAAATATTCAGAAAGATAGTCCTTTAAGATCTTAACTAGATGGATGGAGCTAGAAGGAATTATACTCAGTGAAGTAAGTCAGAAGGAAAAAGAAAAACACCAGATAGTTTAACTTATATGAGGATGGGGGCCTCCCTGGTGGTGCAGCTGGTTGAGCGCTGCACTGTGAAGCATCTGTGGCACAGTAGCATGAGTTTGATTCCCAGCCAGGGAGGGGCCCCACATGGTGCAGGAGACCTCTCCTGTCTTGCCCACGGCTCCCCTTAGCAGTGTATTTCAGTAGATCTAACTGTTCTGCTCCCCACTCTGTCTCTGGTGAATCCTCTTACCCCCGCTCCTCTGGCCTGAACCCCAGTTCTTGTACGCATAAATAAATAAATCTTTTTTAAAAAAATTATATGAGGAATATAGGGGAACCACAATGGATCAGGGAAAAAAGCAGTAACAATAAAAACCACAACAATACAAAACAAAAATAAACAGACAACTATAAATCAGAGACATTCTTCGGGGGGGGAGGGTAAAAAGGAAGGGGGTAAGAACACAAGGGACTATGGTGATGGAGTACAGGTAAATTGGTGGTGGAAATTCTATGGAGACTACACCTGAGAAAAGAAAGCAAAAACTATACAAAAATGAACGATGATTTAAAATATAAATAAAAGATCTTCATTAGGGAAGAATAAAATAACCATTTGCGTGTTATATTTCCTAAAATAGGAGTTTATGGCCACACTTTCAGAACTTTGAATAATAATTAATGAATCAAATTTGGAAGTGGAAGTGGAGGTGGAAGTGTTGTATCATCTTAAGTTTGGAGGCACAAAAACCTGAAGTTCTAAAGCTTAATGCTTTTTTATTGTAGATGTATTATCAAAATACCCCACTGTGCAAGCTATATAGTCCTGAACTTTAGCCATGGACTGCTGCTTAGTGTAAAGGCAAGCCACTGGGGGAGAGGGCTGGGTTTCTTTTTCCTGGGAGGTTTTGGATATTGTTTAATGCTGTTACTTTGGCTGCCATCATCCTAGAAAACCCAATGGGGCAATGAATCTCCTAGTTTAGAGGCTTTTCTGGGAGTACTCCCTAGCCACTTGCAGTTAACTTAACCTTTGCTCTGGATCTACCAGAGGCCATAAACATAATGCTTTCTATATTACCAGCTGGTTATGCTCCCTACAGAAAAGGCTCTCATACCTGGATTTCTGATAGATCTTTTCATAAACTTTAATGACTGGCTCTTTTTGTTTAGTTGGCATCTTCTAAGATCCTTCATAGCCAGCATGTCCGATATATATGCCACTCCTCCCCAGGGCACATGTCATATCTAGGTCGCAGTCTTTCACACAGCCCATCACACAGCCATACCAGTCTTCCATGCTTCATATTCCATGTCTAGTCACCAATGGTGTTACCTAAACCATTCTTGAGGAAAAAGATCTCGTATGGGATAGAGTTCTGTGAGGAATAAGTAACTGCTGGGGAAAAAATCCCCAAGACCTCAGACTGTGATGTTAGCAGTCAGTGCCAGATTTCTGATTTTTTTCTGATTGTTCTTGCCAATGTAGTCTACCATTCACTGTGGACAAACATAATGTCTTAATTTCATATCTTCTTCTATCTTCAGGGAAAGAAATCTAATTAAATAAGCACCCTTTCAATAACACCACCAACACTCAGATAAACTGGATCTACCCTACTTACTTTACCCATAGGGAGGTAGTTGTGGACTGATAGTTCAATATTCGGGTATTTTGCAAGAAGGTGGAAAAATTCTATTTGACCAGACCTGATTCTTCACTTTCACCAAACTGTCCCTAGGAAGCAATGACTCTCTTATCTATGTTTAAAAACAAGCACCTGTCTGAAAATCAAAGGAGGTAACATGAATAACCCGAGATTCTCTATTGGTGTAATTCTTGTGCTGACTTTCATGATTCTGAAAAGCTTCAGACATCCCAGTCTCTAGATTCTTCCCTGGCTCTGACAATCTCTTGTATTGTTTTACCCACCAAAGGAGGTTACAGGAATCCAGCTCTAATACTAGAAGGCATGCACTTCATCAAGGTATCCTTTAGCATAAAGGGTATTCTTTGAATGCTAAACTATCAATATATAAATGCTGGCAAATGGCAGGCAACTGAAAGATAGGTATAATCACTTTTTTGATGCTTAATTATAGGCAGATGATTCCTTATGTAGAGTCCGGGACTGTTTTGATTGCCCCCAAGAAATTCAACTCAAACTAGTATGAGTGAAGGTGGAATTCATTTCTTCATATATGTGGAAAGTCCAAGACTACAACAGGCTGCAGGCCTACCCGGATGGAAGGTTTTAAATGGTGTGATCAGGACTGTCTCTCTTTCATTTGTCTCTACTTTCTCCTTTGTTGACTTCAATTTCCAGTTAGGACTCTGTGTGAGGGCGATCAGCAGCACTGGCTTATATCCCAGTTAGTCAGTTCCCTTTTAAAAAGAGTGTTTTTGTTTGCTTTGTGATAGATCAAAAAAAAAATCTCAGGATGACTCTCACTGTCCCAACTAACATAGCTCGCTCTTTTCCTAACCAATCCTGCCAGGATGTTGGAAGAAGTCAAGTACTTTGGCTGTTCCCTGCTTATACTATATAGACAGGTAGAAAAACTTCTATATGACCACACCTAAACCCCACAAGCTGATGTGCATGGATTATTTCACTTACGCCTTTTCGAAGGTAAGATACAAAGATCTGAGCCCCTGAGCTTAACTCTTTTGCTTTATAGCACCTGCTAGAGCAACCAGTAAAAGAGATCTTAAAAGTCCATTATGTGTATCTGGCAAACATTCTAACTCAAAGACTCTACTGCTATAACGGCATTTTCTGATAATATGTCAAAACAATATTTATTTGTCTGGTGATTTTCAGTGACTTTTCATTTTTTCCAAGCTTACTATATTAAATTTAGTCATAAGATGTTCAAAAGTACTCCTAAGTAAGTAAAGAGCAGGCCTTCCTTTTTTATATTCCCCTCTCGCCTCCTTACTAGGTGACTCCCACAGTGACAGCACCTCTTAACATAAAGCGACACAAGACATCTGGGGAGCAACTGAAGAATACAAATGATCATTTGCTGGTTTCTACAGGAAACACAATCACTTTCATACTTCTTTCTGTATGCTCAGCTTCAGAACCTCCAGGTTGTGCTCCCAACAGATAATTTGTAAAAGCCCTAGTTGGAAGCAAATTTTCAAAATGAATGTTCTCCTCCTCCTTTCATACCTAAAAGGAGGCATGATACTGTGTAAAGAAGGAGGGGGTAAGGAAGTAATCGCAAAGAAAACATATATTAAATGAGTTAGTAGGAATACTCAGGGATCCTGAAAGAGAAATCCCAGCATGTTGATTTCTCATGCATCGACGCACTGCTTTATGAACGTCTTTAGCTCTCATGAAAGTCATTCCTTCTTAAATGGCTGGAAAGGGAAAAATACAATGGGAGGGACCTCAACTCTTTGACACCCTTTCCCATTTCTATTTTGTCTATTACCAAACTGCCTGGCTAACCTGTAGCTAACTTATGATATATGAGTATCATTTCTTAAGTGATTGTACATATATGTGCATAAATGTGTGTTTCTATTATTAAAGATTAACAACTGATGACTAGGTTGTTACTGAGCAAAGAAGCCTTGACTCTACCACTGTCAGTATAAGCTAAGAACTTTTAAGGCAAAGATAGATGAGAAAGAGAGAGAAAGAAGAATAGATTGTAGGCAAAAGAGCTCAAAAGAGATTGTTGGTGGCTAGAATCTGAATTTAACTCGTCCTAGACTAGGAATAGTAAATTAGAAATGAGGAACAGAAGTAGATGATGAGGAGAGGAAGAAGAACGAGGATGATAGAAGTATAGTTTATAAAACAATATAAGTGTTACACATTGTTCTAAATGCTCTATTTGAATTATCTAGCACAACAAAGTCATACCAAAGACAAAGTGTGTTAGGAGCTAGTCAAGTGAAATTTGATTAGGCAAAACAGATTAAACTCAAGTTAGTATCAAGAATAAAGGGTCTCAGGTAAGATTTACTTCTGATGATCAATAAAAATGGATCTTTTTATTCTTCCTGTCTAACATGCAAAAAGTAAATGTTCTTTATAATAACTTTATATTTGTAACAATCTTTATGCCATTAAGTGTATCGACTTTTTATACCTATTTAATTAGAGAAGATACCTGGAATAATTCATTAAATTCTAGCAGGCAAATTAAAATTAACAAGAATATACTTAAAGCTTTGTATAAGCCCAAGTGTGACAAATTCTTCCTTATCATTTAGCAGGGAAATTTACAGTTTAGTTGAGCTACGCCAGAATGCTACAGCCACCATTAAGAGCTACATTTTCAAGATACTTTCAGCTAAGATTGTAACCAGCAATTACTTTTCTGTCTTTGTAGTACTTGAGTTCCATAAACATAAGATATTCCTTATTTCTGTGTTATCTAGAATACACAGAGTTATAGGCAGTAGAGAAAGGCCCCAAGGGCAAGAGTGTCAAGAGATAGGCAGCAATAGCCTCAGTGCGCATCATTCTTCCAACACAGTGTACCCAACAGAAGACATTATATTTGTTGATACCTTGAACTTTGCAATCCCATTAATGTAATGATATTTATCATCCATTTCTCTTAATACACCGAAAACATTACTACCTTACAGTTTGCATGGTAACTATTCCAAGAAGGTGTATAAGCAAAATAGAAAAAGATCATCACTGGAGGGGGCCTATGTTATACTAGATTTTGGAAATGCATAGTTCCAGGTTCAAATTCTACAGCTATCTACCATACTCTAAGACCCTGATTAATATGTTGGAGCCTCAGTGTTTTCATATATAAAATGGGGATTATTTTTCTCTGCCTATCTGGTATTAAGAATTGGGTAAAATAAAATACATATTAAGAAAACTAGTAGGATACAGGCATGCAAGAAAAAACAAAAAACAAATTTAACTTCTGGCCTATTAAGAAATTATTTCCACACTATTTTAAATGGATATGGTCAAGCAATTATTAGAAGGTATATGAAACAAACTTTTTAAGTAACTTAACATATGAGTTACTGTATAAAGACAAAAAGAAAAAAAAATTAGAGCTAGATTTAACCAATAATTTTAGAAATAGCATATATTATTCTAAACAGAAAGCATATTTTATAGCATTAATTAAATTAGAACTTTATTTCTGTGAGCAAAAATAATTCTTAGATTCTGAGAAAAATATACTAGTTACAAAAAGGTACTGGGGCATGACAGGGAGGAAAGGAATAGATACATGAGGGAAGGACATAGGGCACTGGCCTTGGAACTTTGGTTCATACCTAAATTGAGTAAAGCATGTGGATATATGAAGGTGGGGAATTGTATTCCCAAACACAGCTATGTAAGGGATTAACAAATTGAGGGAAAAAAAAATCTGTAACCTGAATTTGCCTTTTTCAATGAACTGCAGACAAACCCTTCTGATATACCATGCTGCAACTTTTAAAGCCTTCAGTTTTGCTAGTAACCACAATGATAAAGGCCCACAAGGGTCTCACTTGGAGGGAGGGATAACAAACACAATGCTAACTCATTATATCCTTACCCATATTGAGAACGTTAGCCTGAAACTTTATTTTTAAATTAATTACTAATTTTTCATGTTATTTCTTAGGACTACAAACTTTTACAGACAAAACACTATCAATGATACTGTGTTTGAATCCCAATTATGTTTAAGTGAGCATCACTGGGCAAAATCAGTAACTTCTCAGTACCTTCTCAATATCTTCATTTCCCTGTCTTTAAGATGGGATCAAAATACCAGCTATATAATAGGATTATGTGACTTATTACCAGAATTGCTTACAAGATAAGTACAACTATGCATGCTAGTAACTACAAATGAGCTTTCAGTTCTGGAACTTTCTACTCCATTTGCACTTATGACTGAAATAGGATCTGTGTTGGCAACACTTGGTTTCACACTCATGTCTCTATTTAAAACCACATCCTTCATTAGACTTTATCAAATTTAATCTAATAATTATGTTTAATTAAATAGATGACTTTAAACAGATACATCTTAATTTGTAATCATGTGGTACTTTATACTTGTTGGGATCCCACAATGATTATAATATTTGGTAATATAGCAATGTTATCTTAAAACAAATTTATGTTTTTAATGATACTGATGCAGAGAAGTTACATGTATATATGGGTAGTTGTAATAAAATTAAAATTAAAAAAAGCATTAATTGTGTGTTGCTCCATATAATGAAAATATTTAATGAAGCAGGATGCTTCTAACTCAATTTCCTCCATGTCCTTGACTTACAACTTTTGAGTGTTTTATTCTGACAAAGCTCATTTTGTAGTATCTTTGACATCAGATAATCAAAACTTCCCTTCTCAAAGATTGGAAACATCTTTCTTACCTAACTAGTATGGAGAGTGGAACAAAATGTCTTTGCAATTATTATCCCCATTAAAAGTAATTCAAGCTGAAAGACACAAATTCTGTTCTACTATATACATTATGGACAGCATATAAAATTTCAGTGCTTTGGAAATAAAAAGTGATTCAATCTCCATTTAAAATTAAAGAGAAGACACAGTCAGAACATACTTAACATTCTGACACAAAGAATTTATCTGAAGTTTAAAATGAACCAACACATGTTCAGACCAAGTACCAGTTTTTGCCAAAAGTAATAGTAAATGTTTGCTTTTCCTTTTTTCTCTCTCTCTCCCTCAAGATAACCTGTATTTATCTCTACTTCAAAACACTGTGGAAACCCTAACTACCTCATGAAACCTCATTGTGGTATTATAAACAAGGAACCAGATATGTTATTTTCATAACCAGTCTTTAAAATTTAGTAGGAAATAAAGGACTCTCAACCAACAGACACCTCAGGTACGGTAATGATTTAATTAAAAGGAACACTGAGGTAGAAATATCACAGTAGACCAAAATATCAAATTTATAGGACTAAATAATAAATAAATGCCTCTTCTTTCTGTAATATGAAAAAGGAAGGAAGGCTGTGGCTCCTGGTGTGCAGTTCTAAGTACCACAGGGACCTGCGCTGGGTGTCCGTGCAGACTGAGGCCAGCGCTGTAGGCAGCTTTGGCTCCAGGGTCGAACACTTTTGGTGATGAGCAACTGTGGGCTAAAAGGGTAAAGGGCTTTGCTTTTTCCCTTTTAAAAATAAGAAAAGCAGATGGGAAATAGATAAATATAGTGAACACACATTATAGTTTAAAGCAATATGTGTCTATGACTGACTACTAATATGTTTTCTAAAATGTATAAAAATACATTTAAAAAATTAACAACAGTATAATTTCATAAGAGGAAGTTTGAGCAGACCCTGACATATAATCAATGGACAAATAAAACAAGTGATAATGTTCAAGATAGACAATAAGAATTTTTAATTTTATGGTATTTTGAAGCAACAGCAATATTAAACATCTGACCTCTACATTTAAAAAATACTTAAATGTTCTAATGTATGTAACATTAAAGGAAACTTAAAATCTAGATTCCATTGGGATGATAAGACATATCTACTATTATGTATCAATAAAACTCATGAAATCAACTCAATCTACCTAACAGATGTTTAAGTCAAAGGTATTTTACATTTCCTTTCTATTCAAATATAACAGCATGAGTAATTATACCTAGTATTCAAAATACATTCATTAGTTCAAAACTACTTCCTATTTTCACATTCTTATAATCTAGGGAATGTTTATTTTCTGGACTCTTTAAGGAAGAATTAGAAATACAGAGCAAATAGCATTTTAATGACAAACACTTATCAACTGTTTCTTTTAGCTCCTGCTCTCTCTCTTCTAAGTCATCTATTCAATAACAGTAAGTTTTTTCGGGTAAAGATATTCTTTCATAGTTCAGGTAAAGACTGAGAAGTCCCGGTCCTCCCACCTAGCAGTGGCAGGCCTTCCACTAGCTTTCCTGTTCAACCTTCCGCTGAAGTTGATGCTGGCTGGCCTTATCACACTCCTGCTTTTTCAGTCCTTTTCACCTCTCCAGAGGCACAATAAAACTGTTTTGAAATGTTGTATATTGACTGGTAAAAAATTTTAGTCCTTTATGTTGAGACCACAGAATTTCAAGCGTATGACTTCTACTTATGAAAATGTAACTTGCACCAATAAGGTCAAAACTGTTAGTTGAAAGAAAACAAAGTGCTACATGAATTAATTCTATCAATTCAGTATTTTTGAATACTTCAAAAAGTAGTAAAGAATAACAATTCTATAGACTACGGCACAACAAAATCCTGGAGACATGATCCTTGCAAACTAGACTACATATGTTTACAATGTATGCATAACTTTCAAATTAGTCGTTATTATATGCCATATACTTCTTATTCTCCCTTTGTTCTTTTTGATGGGAAGGCAGAGTTGTAGTCTTGGCTAGGACAAAGAATACATTTTCACTAATTGTACACACTCAACTATCACTTACGAAGTAATAAACAATGCTTAGAAAACCTACTGTGTGGATTTAGGATAAAATCACAATTTACAAACTTTACTGTTAATTTCGCTGGTCTTCCCCATTCATTGTCTCAAACTAACAATAAAAGTGTAAATGAGACATCTATATACTAATGCTAAAGAATGGAAAAAATGGGGTGGACAAAGGGAAAGAGGGGGGGGGTGGAGGGAAGGGAGAAAACCTGCCTATTTTATGTATAAGGACAATTTCATAAAGAAATGCTTACTTTATTCTTTATATCTAGATGTGGGAAATAATTGAGAATGACAAAATAATTTGAATTTCAAAACCAAACTATGAGGTGTTTAATGGAAACAGCCTGATTTTATTTTCTATTTTATCTTTAAAGAAATTCTGGGTAAGTACATATACATGATGGAATACTACTCAGCAATCAAAAATGAAAACTAGACGCATTCATAGGAACATGGATGGAACTGGAAGGGATTATGCTCAGCAAAGTAAGTCAGAAGGCAAAAGAAAAATACCAGATGGTTTCTCCCCTAGGAGGAATATAAGGGAACCAAATAAGGATCAAGGAAAGGAATGAGAACAATAATAATAATAACAACAACAATAAAGACACAAAAAACAAAAATGAAAAGACAAGGACAAACTGGGACACTTGGTGGGGAGGGAAGAGGGGAATGGTTGAGGGCAGATGGGAGCACGGGGGACTGAGGTGATGGTGAACTAGTGTTACGGTGATGGGGAATACACGGGGATTATAATTGATATCAAATATATGTAAATTTTAAAAATTATTTTAAAAAAAAGACAGCACACACTGTCATCGGTATGTAATCCTGAATATGTAATTTTCAGTTCTTGAAGATTGGGTAAAACCCTGGATTGCACATAAGTAAACAGAACTCTCTGTCAAAAAAAAAAAAAAAGAAAAATTCTGGGTAAGGTCAGCTGACTCAAGTTCAATACTTACCTAGAAAATAATATATTCTGCACTTTCCTTTCAAAGTGAAAGTGAATAGATAAAAATCTTACTAACTGACTCCCCAGTTAAACATCATTTATTTCTCAAGTTACTTTGGTAGTGTAGCACTTATATGAAAGTCTGTCATAGACCTTCCCCTGAAAGCTAGCAACTCCTCTATCCAGGTAAACAGAAAACAAAAGTTTGAATTTAAAGCCAATAACAAAAAAGGACAGGAGAATATATACATTTTATTAACAGTCTCAAACCACTTCTCATTCTCACGCACGCATAAACCTGTTCTTATAGTACAAAAAGGCATAGCTGGGAAGCCAGAGTCCAGTGCTACTTCCTTTAAAAAAACTCACTCAAAAAATCTATTTTACTATTCCAGACTCTGGATTAACCAGAAAAATCAGGTCTTCCTATAATTCTGATCTATTCTTCAGCAATGTACTGTGCTTACTAAAATAACATCACTTTGCTTGTATGTACTTATAGAAACAGCAATGTTGACGTTATAAATGAAGATTGTCTGGATTCTATGACTGTCTCAAATTCACTAAGCACATAACACACCTACTTTGTGAGGTATGCACCTTCCCAGAAACACACTCTGAAATACTTGTATGGCCATGTAAACAATATTTACTTATGACAGACAGCTTTGTTGTTCTGTTACTGTCTTAACCTCTACTATTATGAATAGGTTAAAACTTTTCATAGGCAGAGACATATCATTCAGAAGTCAATACCTAGCTTTTTCTTTTAAAGACGACAAATCCAAAATTCAAAGTAAAATCATGAATAAGGAAATACTGAGTGTTCAATCAGTAGTCACGTTTAATATTATTGATTGTACTCTTTGAATTTTTGCAAATATTCTTTGTATTTCTCAATGCACTTAACATAGGCAAGCACAATAGAAATAATACTTCTGAAGGAAGAAAAGAATGGAAGGATAACCTGAGGGTGAAAGAAAGGGGAGGAAGAAAGAAAGGAGAGTTAATGGTGCTGAATGAATTCCATTTATGGGGAAAACTAGCATACCTGTTTACAAGAATGTGTGAAAAAGTGAGGAAGAGGAAGAAACTGGCAGTCCAGACAAAAAGTTTCAAACTGATGGTTCAGAGTCAAGAACACCCACTGATTTGACTACTAGCCTATTTTGTGTTGAGTTCAACAGCTCAAGAGTCCCATGGGACTCTATCCAGGGGGTATGAAGTAGGACTCCAACTGGAATAAATGACCGAGGGCATTTTATCAAGTGTTAAAATGTTTGTTCTCCAGCTTACCATGCTGACACATTTAAAACAAATTCTACAAAAGTAGTGATATAAACAAATGGCAGGAGATTTTGCCTAGAGCAAAAGACATTTAAATATTCTAAATTTTTGTTTAGATTAAAACTGATTTCCAGTGGACAGTGCTCCAAGCCTCAGATCTGTAGCTTAATACACAATGTCCATCTTCATGGATATATACATGTCTCTCAGTTAAATCAGATCTTTAAACAGAAATCTTCTCATATCTAAGCACAAAGAGGGACTCAAAATTCAACAAATAATCATTTGAAATGTACTTTCAACAATGTCATAATGAATGTGTCTATTATTTATGTCTAGATGCTTAGTATAAAATTTAATATTTAGCATTTAGTATAAAACAACAAAGTACATTAATATCACAAGACATGTACTATGCTTTTACTTTGTAGATCTTCTTTCTATATGTGTTAGCATTGAAAATTGTTTTACCTAGTATATGTGAACAATTCTTCACATACCCATCTCCACATTATCTTCTACCCCAAAACTTCCAGCATAGATAAAACAAACATACAAGTGAATCTAAATTACGTTAAGACTCCACAGTGAATTCAGCTTTCCATAGTAAAAGAAAAATTACATTTCAAGGATACAGTGTCAAACATTTCTCCAGCTTTTGATCCTGTTTCAACAGTCAATTCCAAAACATTTAATAGGTTAGCTTTAAAAATGCTGTAAGTATGAAAGTGACATGGAAATATTGACCTAGTTATAGGTTAAGAAGCAGAGGTTAGTCTATTAAATAAATTCCATCTTTTTATTCAAATTATAGAATTCTTTTTTCCATATACTCAGATCTAGAGTTTGCATCAATACTCAAATACAACCTGCTTATAAAGTGTGATTGGAAGCATTGCTTTCAAATAAATATTTTAAGATGTATTCAATGAAGTTGTTTTTAAGAACATTTATTTTTTGGAGGCCTCCCTGGTGGCACAGTGGGTTAAGCAACGCACTATGAAGCAACTCGCAGCCACTATAGCACGAGCTTGATCCCTGCTGCCTGCTGGGGAGGGGACCCACATGTCGCAGCAGACCTCTCCTGCTGTGCCCGCTGCTCCCCTGAGCAGTGTACTTCAGTTGATCTGCCTGTTCTGCTCCCCACTCTGTCTCTGGTGAATCCTGTCACCCCCTCCCCATACCACTGGCCTGTGCCCCAGTTCTTGTATGCATAAATAAATAAATCTTTTTTTAAAAAATTTATTTTTTGCTGATAATATTATATCATTAAGATCCAAAACTTTTTTTATATACTTAGATATCCTACTTTGCCTTGAAAATAAATAAGGAAAGCTAAAGTTCTATTTGAACCAACTCAACTCTACTTCATTTCTTACATAATTAAAATTTCCCCACAGAAATAAATTATTGTACCTTCCAAGATATGGTTTCTAAGTAATTCTACAACTTCATAAACCTGTTTTTCTATAGGAAAAGTTATGTATCAAGAAACCACACATAGCATACATAACCTAAAATTTCTATTATTCAAAGGAAGGAGGAATGCTAATTCATACATATGATGTTTATAACAGAAAAAAGAATCCAAATAATTTTCTACCACCTGTCCCCCCAAAAGTGAACATGAAATGAGTCAAAATGGAACTTTAAATTAAATGAGTCCTCAGGCTTCTGAATTGGGTATAAAGGTTAAAAGTTAAGGTCTGCTAATGAAATACAAGCCAAACAATGCTTGATTTTTAAAGCAATTTTGAAGTCCTCAATATAAAAATGAGTTTCATATAACTATCATCGATTACTGAGTAAGACAGGGAGCTCAGTGGCTAAGAGCAAAGTCTTCGGAGTGGTAAAGTGCCACTTACTTGATATGACCTTGGAAAAGTCACTTAACCTCTATAAGTTTCAGTTTCCTTATCTGTTATTCTGAAGATAACTAAAAGCACTTACATAATGTCTCTCTCACAGTAAGAAAGTAATAAGTAATAGCTGCTGTCATTAGAATTGTCAAAGATATCTCTGCAAGTTGCACTTGTAATTGAGATGTGAATCAGATAATGCTGTATAATTCCTAGAATTTTACTTAAAAAAAAAATCTGAAGGTCAGACTTGGTTCTTTCATTAAATGAAAGATAATGATTGCAATAGAAGAGAACAATGGCTGGAAAAAGTAAAATAGACAAAAACAAAACAACTAAGCGCCTCATAACCACCATGAATATCCTAGAATGCTTAAAGGAAACTGCTAAGGACACAAGGAAATGGTTAATAGCTACCTTTGATAATGAATTCAAGTATCAATACAGAGGGCAAGAAAATCACAGAAAGAAAAAAAATTCCCAGTCTAGAAATAGGAAAGTAATCAAAGTTCTATTTTGTACACAGCGACAGGTAGTAAGAAATATTATACTGCTTGGTCTCCTGATATTAAAAACAAGATAATTTTCAAATCTACTTTTCTCTTTACAAAGACATCACAAAATATGATTCAATGTGGTAGCATGATCCAGAAAGGGGTGAAAAGCTGTCACACCTGCTTCAGGTATCTCTATTACTGGGTCATAAGAAACTTTTGAGAGTGATAAATTAAATACAGAATTGGAAGGCTAGCCACTGAACTCTACACTGATTAATCACATATGAATACATAAGATATACAATACAGGAATTTTCTCCTTTCATTTAAGAGCTACATACCTTTAAGTATGCCATGTAAACTATTTTCATATTTCAAAATAAGCATAAGGAAGTATTACTAGCTTGTATTATCAGATGCAGAGTCAATGACTCTGAATATAAACAAACTCAATACTTATTATCCGATAATTGCTTTAATAAACATTTATTCAATCTTTCCTATAAACCAGGCACTATCCCAAGGGTTAGGGACATTAAACAAGACAAAAATAGTCTCAATGTTAATGGAGTTAATTGTAGTAGGGGAGATTATAAATAAAGACTATATCAGATAATAATGAATTTCATAATAAAAATAAATCAGGATTGTACAATAAGAAACATTTGAGAAGATATTTCAGACTGCTTGGAGAAGGAAAGCCTGTTCATTACATTTAGAACAGCTACACTAAAAGGTGGAAATTTGCTTCCAAAATCTATAGCAGCTATTTTAATGTTTTTAAATATAAAATAAGTATAAACATCTTGCCAGGCTATGAAATCATAATTCATCTTATATAATGAGTATATGTAAATACAGATAAACAGACATGGTTATTCTGTTTTCAAATATCATTTCTAGAAGAGTCATACATAACTCAAAATAGAGATGCAGACAAAATACATTTCATTGACTTATTTATATATTACTTTGCTAAATTATAATCATTCTTAAACATTTGATTTTACTTAAAATATTCCAACAGAAAGGCTTTAATTTCACTCACCTGTGCCTGTACACAGAGTAGAATATCTATAAATTTGTAGCCAAATCGAAGAGAAATCTGAAATATAAACAAACAAACATGAATTTTAAAAAGCAGTATCCCTTTAGACTCATTACAGTGGATGTAATTTCTACAACCAACATACAAGTAATACCCATTAATAACATGTCTCCATTAAATTGTACAATAAATCAGACTTGCTGTATTACTCTGTTTGTACAAGATAACATTAAAATATTTTAATTTCATTTGAATTATGAATTTCATTGTGAATTATGAGGCATCTACCCCACAAATTTTGAGTTCCTGTCATAACACTTATACTTTATTGTTAACTGCCTGTCTAATCAACTAGCACTGAAGCAAAGGAGACCTATGCTGCCCATTTTCACACTCCTAAGGCTAGCCTCGTGCCTACCACACAGTAAAAGAGTTTACAATAAATATTTGCTTAATAAACAAAAATATTTCACATATTGTTTACGATTTTGTTATGACTTCCTACCTATGCCCACAAATACTGAAATTAAGCCTATGTCACAATTATTTAAAGAAAAAAATGATGCAGCACATGACAATCACAATTTACAAGTGCAAATGTGCACCAAAAAAGAAAGACCTGAACATTTTCAACATTTCAGCAACTGCTCACCAAGTTTCTTCAGGATCTCTATCTTTGAGGACAAAGGGCTTAACTCTAAGTACTTGGTAGCACTTTCTCTGATCCAGATGAGAATCATTTTCATCGCAACAAAAAAGTGTGTTTCCAAGACAAAGTGAGGAACACAAATAGAAGAATTGTGTGCTTATAGAAATATTCATGTATCAATGTCTTGTGTTATTAATGGTTATAAACTTTTGTGTGTTTTATGGACCCAATTAAAATTTCTTGGTTGCTACTAGTAACAGTACTACTACTAGTTGTAGTAGTATTTTTAAAAAAACTATTGAACATAATAGATTTAATCAATTTCAAGTGTTGTTTTACAACTGAGCTACTAGATTATTTTTCTTTCTTCAGGTGACTCCAATCAAACTGGGTCCATTATCAAACTTAAAACAGTACTAACTCTTAAGAACCCCTTTCGTCTTTAGTAACAGTAACAGAAAAAAGTGTTAATATCTAAGTTACAATATTTTAAGGACACTGAAAAATATGATTTCATAATCTAACAGTGAGTCTAAAGGTAAAGAAAGAAAAAATTAGCATTTTGATTTTGACAAGGACCTGATCATTCTGGACATCATGATACTTAATGAAATGCATCAGAGATGATTCATGAAAAACAAAAGGAAATCTGTATGCAAATAAGAAGTTAGCACAGTAAGTAAAACAAATGGGCTGTCCTCAAGTAGCAGTCACTGAACAGTATTCAATAAGCTGTTATGCAATAGAAGGCATCAATTCTTTCTAGAACTAATGGGGTAAATGTATTCATTATGCTAGACTACTTAAGCCCATTATAATTCTATACCAACAACAAATTTGCTCAAGGACATCATACTATGCAACAGCATGAGCTACAACTTGTGGTATTATCACGAATGATGATACTAAACTATTACTACTAGATCTACAGTATACAAAAGTTTTTATGAATTTATTAATATGAGGCACAAGTGCCGAATGCATCCACACTAAAGAAAAATGAGGTAGGAAATGTAAATAATTGTCACATCTTGGTTTTAACATTTTAAAAATTTTTTTCTTTATTTATATATATTTGACATCAACTATAGTTGCCATGGAATTCCCACCACCATTTCACCAGTGCATCAGCCCCTGATTTCTTCCTGGTCTCTCAGCCTCCTCTACCCCAACAAAGTGCCTATGATTTGTCTTTGTCTTTTTGGTTTTGTTGTGATTTTTTTTTTTTTTACTGTTATTTTTTTTTTTTTTTTTTTACTGTTATTGTTCTCTTCCTTGATCCCTTATTTGGTTCCCTTATATTCATCCTAAAAGTAAGACCACCGATATTTTTCTTTTTCCTTCTGATTTTACTTCACTGAGCATAAGCCCTTCTAGCTCCATCCACACTGCTGCGAATGCCATTAGTTTATACTTTTTGATTGCCGAATAGTATTCCATTGTGTATGTTTAACATTTTAAGCAAGTGGAATTAATAAAATACTTATAAACACAAAAATTACAAAATGCCATATAAATCTGGAAGGAAAATATTACCAATTTAAGCAATTTTACAGGTAATAAAAACACTGAAATAAACATTCTAGTAGTCCTCTATCAGTCCTGTAGTTTTCACAAAGTTCCTCTTTCAAGGAAGGAGCTCCATTTCAAGGGAAGGAGACTGTGCCTGGCCACAGAAGGAGAGATACAAACTATGCAAGAGAAGGCAAAGGGGTACATTTCATTTTTTTCACTCTTACTGTCACTTTTTCCACCATGAAGACTAAAAAAAAAATGCAAAGGATAAAGTCTCCACTAGAAGGTGCATGGAACAACTGAAAGAACTAGACATCAAACAGACCACGTTTCAAAATCTTGCTTTGTGTTTAATGCTTCAGTTTACATTATTCTATAACAAGCAGCAGCTTAGATATGTGACCAAGGAAATGTTATAGTGAACTCAATTATAAAATGAAGCTAATAATGTCCTCTTTGTAGCACCTTGGAAATATTAAATGAAATAATTTGATAAAGCACCTGGAACATAGTAGGGATTATAATTCTGTCAGCTATGATCCTATTGAATGCTACTAGCTTTGATAGGTAACTAAATAAAAAAATACAAAAAACAGATATTTTGGGCCTACCCTACCCCAGGTAAAATGATATTATTTGTGATAGTCTAATGATTTTATTTTCCTATAACTCTCCAGAAAGATACAGAGACAGGTAACAAAAATGGAACTTTTAAAATGTAGTAATAAACTCATACAGTGCAGTATCAATCAACAACAAATATGAATGAACTACTGATACATGGAACAATAGGGATGAGCAAAAAAACACTGCTAAATGAAAGAAGTCAGACACAAGACTATATAAAACCATTAATTATATTTCAAAAACAGTAAGTAGAGGCTGACTGAAAATGAATAAAAGCCATTTTAGGCTGACTCACTTTTATTTTTTTTAATTAATTTAATTATATTTGACATCATTTGTATTCCCCAGGAGTTCCCACCACCCGTGGGAACCACACAATTTCACCCGTGTACCACCACCTCAGCCCCTTGTGCTCCTTCTATCGTCATTCCCATCTTGGTCCTCTCCCCCCACCCCCCGTAGACACTTTATCTTTCACCTTTTGGTCTTCTTGAGGTTTTTTTTGGTTTTTGTTTGTTTGTTTTTGGTCGTAATTGCCCATTTCCTTGAGCTTACTGTTCTTTTCTTTTTTTTTTTTGTACTTGTTGCTCTTTCACATTCGTCCTAAAAGTGAAGCCATCTGATATTTTTCTCTTGCCTTCTGACTTGTTTCACTGAGTAAAACTCCCTCTAGCTCCATCCATGTTTCTATAAATGACCCTAGTTTATCATTTTTGATTGCTGAACAGTATTCCATTGTGTATATGTACCACATCTTCTTGATCCACTCATCTACTTTTGGGCATTTGGGTCGTTTCCAGGTCTTACCAAGTATAAATAGTGCTGCAATGAACATAGGGGTACAGGTGCTCTTTTGGATCGCTGTTTTTGTGTCTTTTGGGTAGATGCCTAGGAGTGGGGTTGCGGATCATAAGGTAGTTCCATTTCTAGTAGACTGAGGAACCTCCATACGGCCTTCCATAGTGGTTGGATTAACTTGCATTCCCACCAGCAGTGTACTAGGGTACCTTTTTCTCTACATCCTCTCCAGCATTTGCTGTTGTTGGTTTTTTTTTTTTTAATATGTGCCATTCTTGGTGGTGTAAGGTGGTACCTCATTGTGGTTTTGATTTGCATTTCCCTGATTATGAGCATTTTCTCATGTGCCTGTTGGCCATGTGTATGTGCTCTTTGGAGAAGTGTCTTAAAGTTCCTCTGCCCATTTTTTGATTGGGTTTTTTACTTTGTTTTTCTTGAGTCCTATGAGTTCTTTGTATAGCTCTGTGATCAGTCCCTTGCCCGTTGTGTGGAGCGCAAAGATTTTTTCCCATTCAGTGGGGTATCTCTTTGTTCTCTTTAATGTTTCCTTTGCTGTACAGAGCTATTTATCTTGATGTAGTCCCATCTGTTTATCTTCTCTCTCATTTTTATTGCTTTGGGGGATGCATTCTCAAAGGCGTCATTGAGATGTATGTCTGGTAGCGTTTTACCTGTGTTTTCTTCTATAAACTTTATAGTTTCAGGTCTTACACCTAGGTCTTTTATCCATTTTGAGTTGATTTTTGTGCATGGTGTGAGGTGGTGGTCCAGTTTCATTTTCTGCATATGGTGGAGCAGTTTTGCCAGCACCATTTCTTGAACAAGCTGTCTTTGTCCCATTGCAGATTCTTTGCTCCTTTGTCAAAGGTCAGTGGTCCACAGTTGTGTGGTTTTTCTTCTGTGCTTTCTATA
>JAGFMF010011568.1:1886378-1901132 GCA_019455555.1 Galemys pyrenaicus
CCTCCCTGGCCGCAGCAGGGATTGAACTCATGCTGTAGTGGCTGCAGTTCACTTTATAGTGCGTTGCTTAACCCACTGCGCCACCAGGGAGGCCCAGTTGTAGTTTCTCCTCTTTCACTTGTGATCCTGTTTATTTGTGTCCCCTCCTGTTTTTCCTTCGTTAGCCTGGCTAGAGGTTTGTCTATTTTGTTTACTTTTTCAAAGAACCAGCTTTTGGTTCCATTAATCTTTTGGGTTGTTTTCTTGATTTCTAATTCATTTATTTCTGCTTTAATTTTTATGATTTCTCTGCTGGTTTTTGGATCCTTTTGTTGCTCTTTTTCTAGATCGTTAAGGGGTGAGAGTAGATTGTTTCTTTGAGTTTTTTCTTGTTTGTTGATGTCGGCCTGGCTTGCTACAGCTTTCCTCTTAGTACTGCTTTTGCTGCATCCCATACATTTTGGAACGGTGTGTCCTCGCTGTCATTCAGTTCAAAGTATTTTTTAATTTCCTCTACAACCCATTGTTCTTCCCAGAAGTGTTGGTTTCAATCTCCATGTTGCGGGTGGGTTTCTAGTTTTCTTTTTGTGATTTATTTCTAATTTGATACCTTTGTGATCGGTGAATATAGCTGGAATCATTTTGACCTTACTGAATCTGTTGATGTTGGTCTTGTGGCCCAGTATATGTTCAATTCTGGAGTATGTTCCGTGTGCACTTGAGAAGAGAGTGTAATCTGATTTTTGGGGGTGTAGGGTCCTACAGATGTCCGTTAAGCTCATGAGTTCTAGGTCTTTATTGAGGGCTCTAGTCTCTTTGTTTACTTTTTGTCTTGTTGATCTGTCCATTGGTGACAGTGCGGTGTTGAAGTCTCCTACTATATAGGTGCTTTCTTTAATGTTTTCTTTTAGAGCTGAGTAATTGTCTGATGTATTTTGGTGTTCCTTCATTTGGAGCATATATGTTGTTATATCTTCTTGAAATACTGTGCCCTTGACCATTATACAGTGCCCTTCTTTGTCTTTTTTACCTTTTTTATTTTGAAGTCTAGCTTGTCTGATATAAGTATGGCTGTTCCTGCTTTCTTTTTCAATCCATGTAGGACTTGTAGGACTGTTTTCCAGCCTTTTACTTTCAATCTATGCTTCTCTTTTGTGTTTAAATGTGTTCCTGAAGACAGCAGAAGGTCGGATTGTGACACACTGTTTTAAAACTGGACTACAGCAACACAACATCTACAACTACATAAATTATTAAAAGTATCCTTTAATACACTTAAAATGTGTGCATTTTATGGTATGCAAATTAAACCTTAAGTTTTTTCGACATTAAAAAATGTTTTATGGTATTTTAAAATATATCTATTTCTTCTTTTCTTTCCTCTTGTGTGTAAGTTACAGTGTGAGTAAAGGCATCTAAAGGATAATTGTTCTAGTAGCAAACGGTGGTATGAATATTTCCCAAAGAAATCATCAACTAACAGGTTGCACAAGTAATATGGTTAATTTGAGGCCAAAAATAAAAAAATACTGAGTGCATATCACACACAAAATGATTGCCAACAACATTAAAGTTTCATATGTTGATGATTTTTTCAAAGGTTGGGGTGGGGATAGGAAACAGGAGTAGGATGTTTATGCTCCCATTTACTTTTTTTTAACATGAATGGTTAGGAGCATAGGAAGCAAAGTAAGCTGAGAAGAAAATTAAGTAACATCTGTACTCTAGCTGGAAGAGCACTTTATAAATACTAGGATGAGAAACAGGCCATATTTTGCAATTTGGATTTACCACTACTACCAATAACAACATTAATAGCTATAATTTATTGAATGCTTATTTTGTGACAACACTGGGTGGAGGACCTTATATGTGTTGTGTAACTTAATCTTCCTAGCAACTTTATGAAGTACTGCTACTATCAACTCCATATTTAGCTATAAAAACTTAGCTGAGAAGTGAAATATTTGGCTCAAGGTCACAGAGCTAATGCTGCAGCAAAGCCTGGATTCTAACGCAAAGTCTAATTGCAGAGTTCATGTAAGTTCTTGTGACTCCACCATTGTGAAAAATACCATTTTGATAATGATATCATTTTTGTCAACTTGGTTTGAAAAAGCACATTGTGAAAATATGCTCAACCAGAAATCTGCCTTGAGGTTTTTTGTATAATACAAACAAGAACAGCAAAGCATATTCCCTACATCATCCATCTGTGGCTGACACTATTAATGAAATCCTGACATTACATTTTCCTAAGACTGAACATACCTTAAAAATGTTTTAGAAGTTGTCACCTATTAGAGGAAGTAATCACCAGTATATCACTGTCAGTATA
The DNA here is from genome assembly GCA_019455555.1 of Galemys pyrenaicus. Taxonomy (NCBI): domain Eukaryota; kingdom Metazoa; phylum Chordata; class Mammalia; order Eulipotyphla; family Talpidae; genus Galemys; species Galemys pyrenaicus. Next base: position 1,888,696 of record JAGFMF010011568.1, read on the forward strand.
TGAAAGAAAATATATTTGCCAGTCGGAATAACCAATTTTATTTTTGATCAATGACAGAGTATATCACATATTCTATTTATTGGAAAGAGATGACTAACCAAAAAGGGGTGTCCTGTAATTGCCATATTTCATATTCTAAATACATATAGTAGTGATTTTCTTGTTATTTAGCTGTAACAACTTAGTCATCAAGTCAGATAGGGAGGTTGGTAAAAATGAAGAGCGCACATGAGTGAAGAAAGAAAAACTGAGATGTATTACTGAAAGTATTTGAGATTTTTCAGCAGTTTCAGCCAATACATGTGAACATAAAACCACCATAGACTAACACACATGATTAGCACAACAATTTATTGTTCTATTTTCTAATTAAAAGCACAAAAACTTCCAAATAATCAAACATAAAAAACATCTTTAACTCAACATGTTTCAAATCCTATAACCTCAAGAGAAAAAGATAGATACTTTTAAGCTTTAAATTATGAGAACTATATCAGATTACTGAACAGGACATTATATTTTTATTTAATACATATATTTTATGTAATACAAGTATCTTAAAATATAGTTTTAATATACATTTTAATAAATTATATTATCAAAATCCCAATGTCATTCTGTCACAAAAGTGTTAACAATGTCAAGAATGTATACTAGGTTTGCTGGGTAAAATATCATCATTAAGTTGATGGTGCTAAAAACAGCATCAAGACCACAGAAGAATAATTTATGAATTAACTTATTAACTTTTAAATGTACTTCAGACAGTTGATGATTTCTTTCTTTGTTTAAAGGGCTTTACCTCCACTGCAGACAATGATTCTAAACTAATGAATCTCTAACAAGTAATTTTGATTTTCTAAAGTATTTTTAAAAGAGGTTCAGCAGTATTATGTCAGATTGCTTTGATGTGATTTAGATGTTATAACTTATGTATAAATATTAATTAGCCTTAAAATTTTTTTAAACTATTCATTCCTTGTATTATACATATAACTTAATTCACTGAGAAATCTTCATTTTTCTAAAACTGGTACTTAAAATTAATTGAAAGTCAATCTTAAGACGTCCTTGTGTTATTTTAATTCAATAAAATGCTTCCAAAAGCATAATTAATTTTAAATTAAGCAAGTAGAGACCTAAATTGAACAACTTTTCATTCAAACAAAATAGTAAAAAAAATTTCCTAAGTTATAACTAAAATAAATATAAACAAGGATATATGTTCAGTTTTAAAACTCCTAAGTTACAGATAGGTATACATTCACAGTGGAGATGGATTTTATAATGAAAAATAACAAACCCATCTAATTCACAGATGTCATATGACTATTCCTTTCAATTTAGTCTTTTAGTTATCATGGTCACAAGGAATAACAAACCAATGATCACAAAATATTAACTTTCCCCCAAAATAGTATTCTTGCCCAAAGACAAACCTGGAAGAAAAATGGACCTCATATATGTAAAAGGCTCAAATTTGTAAGAATACTAAAGGATATTAAAATTTAAAGGGACTAACTTAAAAATAGCACTTACATCCATAGAAATAGTTAAGCTCTTTTAGAGAAAAGACCTAAAGAACAAAGTGTCGAGAGTCTGGAAATAAAGCCCTAGTGAACTCCTACAGTTACAAATTATATAGAAAAGTGCCCAAGGAGAATGAGAAGAAAGTAACCAAGAAACAGTAAGAGGGCCAGTAAAAACAAGCACTGTAGGGTCTGAGGGGTATCTCCAAAAAGAGAGTGGTCAACAATGTCCAGTGCTACTGAGAATTAAAAGCCTACTTCATTTGGCCAGCAGAAACTGCTAATAACCTTCCTAAAAAGTCTCCTTGGAATGATAAAGATATAAATCAGATTGGTGAAAGCTGAAGTGCTGACAAGTGAACAGGAAACAAGGATTACTATCATTATTACCTTACGCTAAAATTTATCTTCCCCTTTAGACTGTGAGTTTGAGGGGTATGGATAAGGTTTCACATACCTCTAAGAAGACAATTTGCTGCTGGACTAGTGACTTTTAAACAATGCTCCTGCAGTAGTCCTAGTGCTTTAATTAGGGCACTCGGCCGAAAGAATCACGTGATAATGATAATTACAGAAAAAAAGAAAAAGTTATCTGGGAGAAATTAATCTTTTAAAACAGATTAAAGATTCAGGGATATTTCCTTCAACTGTCCTAAATACATTCATTTTGCTGCATATATTGCACAGAGGGTTGTAGAAAAGATGTCATCCTGCCAAGTTAGACCTAAATGCAATATTCTACATTATTTACAATACAGAACTTTTTCAGTAAAATTAATGAGATCCTCTAAACATACTAGGTGACGGTCAACCTGACAATCAGTTCTCCAAAATTAGAAGACTTAACACACTCTGTTTTTCTCCAATAAGAAATACCCACCTTCTTTAATAAAATACAATACACACCTTGCATATATTAACACAGTAAACAGATCCCTTCTAAGGAGTGGAAATACAACACCGAATGCCTCTCAGAAATTAACTTTCGCCTTAGACTTCTCACCATATTAGTTCTGTGAAAGCCATTTTCACTGACACAAAGTGAATCTAGAATCTCTCCTTTTACAACCCTGAATGCAAAGCAGACACTCCTGTAAAACACTCACCTGAAGACTACAGGGCAACAAAAGAGAGTGAACAAAAAGTAGTGTTAGTAGGATAAGCACAACACAGGGGTAGTGGGATAGGGTAGTCTTTAACACCCAAACACCTAGAAGTACCCTGAAGTAACGCACACAGGGACTAGCACAAATCTTCAATTCACCAAAAGCCTGTTTCTGACTTTCTGTCTACCCTCTGGGTACAGGTCTCTTCCCAAATGATTCTTACAGGAGAGCATCTATTTCAAAAGTGTATGACTACATTAAGACTATCATCATTTCAACATAATAAAGGAAACAATTATTTAAACACAATATGAGAGAAGGTAGGCGAGTGTCCTCCTAGAGAAAGATGTTATGTAATACCCATTTACAACTAAGAAAAAGTAACACAAATTGTCAGAAGTCAAAGAACACGTGGTGGAGCTGGATCAAACCCATGTCTGCCTGTCCGTAGACCCTATGTTCTTACTACTCTGCTTGCCTACTAGGTAGTATCAATATTCCAAAATTTTTAAAAAAGTAACAATCACCCAAAGAACAGTTAAAAAAAAAAGATTTATTTATTTATGCATACAAGAGCTAGGGTTCAGGCTGGAGGTGTAGCGGGTGAGAGGATTCACCAGGGACAGAGTGGGTAACAGAAAGGCAGATCTACTGAAATATACCGCTGAGGGGAGAGCAAGTGAAACAGGAGGGGTCTGCTTCGCCAGGGGGGTCCCCTCCCTGCATAGGAATTGAACTCATGCTGCACTTCTTATGGATAGCTTCACACAGTGCTGTGACTTAACCTTGCAGCCACCACAGAGGCCCCAAAACAGTATTTTTTTAAATTAGAAAACAACTCACATGGATAATAATATGTATTCATGGCTGTAATCTTATGTCACAGACAAGCTTTTTCTTTGAGTAAAATTGTAACTTTTATGATGTACTTAATATAACTTTTATGATGTACTTAATATAACAATATTTTACAGAATTCTAGAAAGAATACGGTATACATTCCAAAAAAGATCAATAGACAACCAGTAGAAAAGGTATACAACTTTGCAAAGTGAAGAGCTTACCCATAGGACACAGGGAGTACCTAGTCAAATTTTTCTTGTATCTCTAGCTGCTTATTTCACTGAATGAACATGTGATCTTAAGTGTCACTCAGGAGAAATACTATCAAAAAAGATAACTTCATAAGAAATTTGACTCATTGTGTGGGGTCGATAGTTTCCTATTCTGTTAAAAATTAATGCATTTTAAAATTTTTTACATGTCTTAAGTTCTGATAAATTGAGGATTACTGGAGAATTGGACTCCATAGCAATAACAGCACTATTTTGAATGAAAGTTTAGCTCTGGAAGAAATTTGGAAATAATCTATCTTAATTACTCAGTTTTAAAGACAGAAAACATAAGTTTAAAGAACGGAGTGCCTCTACTGACAATGATAGTGCTGCTCCCAGTCAAGTGACTTAATGGAGCTTCTATGAACCCAGGTACAAATTTCATACTAAAACGCTAGCCTTAACATTTCTTAACTAATACAGACATCATCATCAAATAGGAATCAACCCTCCTACCAGAGAAGGGTATTATGTATGAGTGAGGCTTATAATTTTGTTGCTGAATCTAGAATATATATAATATCTAACAATAAAAAATACAAATAAAACTTGAAAGATCTAGAGATGAGCTTTTGAACATCCTATAGTACCAGGTATCAGTTATTCTGCTACAAGCTCTACATTATTTTTAATGTAGAGTTATTTTTAATGTTATTTTTAATATTTCCTGAAGATAGGCACATATCAATTTCATTTTGCAAATGAGGAAACTGAATCAGAGAAGTGATTTACTCAAGTAAAAGGAAGAGGAAATGTAACTAGTAGAATCTAGGTCTTTAAGAATGCAAGACTTCTACTCTGTGGTTTCTATCATAGTTCCTCTGGTTCACCCACCCTCTCCCATTGCTCCTCACCCCATTTTAGTATCAAGAGATGCTTTTAACACCTAGCTATTACAAAATAGCCACAAACATTAGTTCACTCAAAAGATTCAACACAATGACTCACTGTAAAATATTCCAAGAATAAGACTATTTAATAATTTGTTTGACTTTATAAGTAAAGAAAATGGAAGAAATACTATGATACTGCAGGATAAAAGACAAGAAAAAAGAAAAAAAGGCGGTGACAAAAAGAGAACTTAATCTGACACAGGAATTGCATTAAAAAAGAAAACGAAGCAATTCTAAAACCTAAGGTAGGAGACATCAAGATAGCTAAGCAAGCAACCCATCTGTGGCTTAATTTTTCCTCAAACTGGGGATCCAAAAGCCCAAGAACACATATAAGTATCCATGAAATTTTCTCATTCATACTGAAGACAATCTAAAAATTCTTAACAATGAATATACTGAATCATATGGATGACCTTTATATAGCTGCTAAGTGATGGCCGTTAATTTCTCTGCTGACATCTGTGGTGAAAATTAGAGTGAAGACCAGTATTATTTCAAGGTCTTTGCTATCAAGTGTCAAGGAACAAAGATTTCAGGAAGTTCAAGTAAAGAAAAATAATGGGGAGATTTGAAATATCTTCTCACAGCTAATAGTAGTATGTGCAGAACTCAATGGAATCTGAACAGCAGTTTTACTATAGGCTGATAATGTCTGGTGCTTTAAATTTAAGTAAGTCTTGTTGATTTGGTAGTTTTGGTTATATTTAGTTAGCAAATCTTTTTGTTTTATAAATGGATTTTGTTTTATTTAAAAATCTCTGCACTGAAAAGAAATACAGTAAATACTAAAATGGGTGTTTTTCAAGGGCCACTACTTCAGTTAATTTTCTCTATTACTTACATAATATGGCAATAACATGTAGATTCAGAAATCATTGATGCAGTGTTTTTGTTTTTTAAAAATTGTGAAAAATCAAGAAAGCCCTTCCAGAGGTTACCAAAATGTGTAAGTATAGCTCAGGAAAAACATTTCTCCAGGTTTAAACCCAAAGGAGAAAAAAATGTAGTACTCTATTATTCTATAATAATAATTTTTATTAACTTTGAGAATTTTCCTTTATTACTAGACAGTGAGCCAATTATTTTGTGGCGTTAAATTATGCTTTTAGTTTCTGAAATGGTGGCGGTAGTAGATGGCCTTTTTTTTTTTTTCCCCCATGTAATTACTTTACAAAATTCAAAAATTTATCTACTTCAGGATGGGGGCAGAAGGGTAGACTTTTAAGAGTACATGAAATCAAAATTTCTAGGCCTACCTACTATGAAACTGTGTGTGTTTGTGTGTGTGTGTGAAGAGATACAGATAGAGATATTCCCCTCTGCCACTATGGGAAAAATTAATTTTAAGCATGAACTCCCAGTCATTAGGTATTTATTTTTCCATCTCTATCCCCCTCCTTCCCTCACTCTCAGTTCTAAGACAAAAAGCACTCCAATCAAGCCTTAACTACAAGGAGACAGAAGGAAAGTGTTGTAAGTACTATGAGTCTCTAAGTACTTGCAGTAGACATTTTCCTGAACATCCTAGAATAAACTACAGCCTAATAAGGTTAATAATAATGATGACAAGCAATATATAAAAAACAGAAACTGTGGAAGACTAATGACAGTAATAAACTCTTTGCTACTCCTCCCATTAAGAAATGTAGTATAATTACCTACCCCTTGAAACTGGGGTTGCCTGGTGATTAGCTTGAGCAATAGAATGTAGCAGAAGTGATATTCTAGAACTTGTGAGCCTTAAAGTGTGTGTTTAAGCCTTCAGAACCCTTGACCTGTTACATATGTCTGACTACCTAGAAGCTAACATATGATAAGAAATTCCCTACCCACATGGCATACCCATATGAAAAAGAGAATGGGGTATTCAGCCAGCCCCGGAATAGTTCCTGGCCAACCCAGGAGACTACAGACATCTGGAACAGAGGTAAAACATCCCTGCTATGCCCTGTCCAAATTCCTAACACACAGCATTATGAGATTTAATAGTAAATTGCTCTTTTAAGCAATAACCAGAATAAAAACTAGTATTTTAATAAATAGTAATAAGCACTTTAAATCAAACATGTCTCAGGAAGACTATCATGAAACCAGAATAGTATGAGATATGAGAGGATTATGATGCATGAAAGATAACTATACATTTATTTATTTACCCAACAAATATTTATACTATCAGGTTCTGTAAACAATGATGTCTGCACATTCTGAAGAGGGTTAAAAAAATACTGGAAATTACTCAAGGAACTTACTGTAAAATATGCCCCACGGAGTCCTCTTACATGCTTTTTTAATGTTTTCCACAAAAATAACAATAATCCAGATCAAATCAAAATAGACCACAGAGTTTCAGAGTAACCCAGGGTTTGAGTTCTTCTATAAAAATGAAGAATTAAATCAATATCCCACAAATTTGCAGTGTATAATTTCTGAACATGCTTTAGCTAGCTGTGGTATATAATAAAAAGTTTGGGCTCTGATTCCAGACTGTATGTTCAATGTATACAAAACTAATCCTTTTCTTCTTCATCAAGTATCAAGTTAAAGAACCTTTTAAAGATATTATTACAAATATTCCAGGTAGACCTTTTGTACTTCTTTGCATTCACAATTCTGGGCAAAGCAAGTAAGGTCAGTAGTAAGCTGTTGTTTTAACAAGATTTATTTCTGTCTAGGTGTGCTACCATTTAAACAAACACACTATTTTAGAGACTAAAATAATTTTAACTGCTATTTTTTTATTAAAGCACAGACAATTTAACCTTTCATAATATTCTTCTCAGGGTTCTAAAATTATTCACACTTTTCTATTTGCAATATTTCTCTATTCAAATTTCATTTGAAGCCAAAAAGGACACAAATAGAGAATATTATTCTACCATGTAATTTTAAATACAGGGAAATGTTTGATCTCATATTATGTAAGAATAAAATGGTAATAAGTATGTTCATGGTCTCCTGGGCAAAAGACTCCAGTATATCTTAAAATTGCCAGCACCTTGCACAATGCTTCTGTAGAAAGTTCTCAGCAAATGTGTGTTGACTGATAACACATTTCTCTCCTGGTTATTTTCAAGTGGACCTACTAAAATTATAGTATTTTCTGTCTTAGTAAATATTTGATGAATAGGGGGGAAAGGGATATCCATTTCAAAAGTGGTTACAACAAAACATACCTGGCCTCATTTTCTCTTCAAAACACTGAAAGAGGTATGGCAGTAGGGCTATGTTACCAAATTCTATGTGCTCTGATTGTCAAGATGATAAAACTAAGTGACAATGAAACAGTAATCTAAATTATCAATGACCTGAACTTATCTTTTCTCTCATAATTTTAAGTCCAGCCCATTACATGGTAAATTGACAGAATTTTAAAAAATATAACTCACTGCTAAAAACTAATTCATTAATATTTTATCCAAATTATACTATAAAAGTCAAAAGAGAATACTGAACAAGAACCTAATTAGGAATTTTAAAATGCTAATAAGCTTCATTATGAAAAGTAACAATATCTGGGAAAAAGATACTCAATAATATCTAGCCTGAATATCTAACTGGATTCCAGGCCAGTATCTTTTACACATCGAGACCTCAGTTTTCTCGATGACAAAAAAAGGGATATAATCTCTCCAAATTCCAGTTTGAATCTAAAAAATTCTCCCATCCTCAAAAAAGAAAAGCCATTAATCTAATCAAATAAGGTTTAAAGACAGGTACATCTTCCATTTACTTATTAAGTGACAATTATTGCTCTAATCTTACAATTTAAAAACTGACTTCAGGGAGCTTATGGACTAGGAAGTACTTAATACTTTTTAAGATTTTTCCACAAAAATAACATAACCAACAGTTTAAATTAAATTAAAAGGTAGACAACAGATACAGAGTTTCAAACATCTCCAGATTACTTTTTTCTTATTTTATCATAACAATTCTATGTGGTAGATTTGAGTCTGTAATTATTACATGCATTAGGCAAATGTCAAAAAGGAAGGTAAGTGAAGTTATGTGATTTGATTAAAGTCACTCAAGTCAAAAAAAGGTCTATAAATCAGATCTTCTGGTTCCCAGCTCAGTGCTCATATTTCCAGAAAGAGCAACCTTTGAATCCAATAGAACTACAAAGGAAATTATATAAGAGTAATGGGGGGGGGGAAATACATGCTATTTTTAAATGGCTATACTATTTCTTTAAATGCAGTATGATATGTCTTAAATTCCCTAAGATAACAAAATTGTAGGGATTTATGTCTCAAAATTATTTTCAAGACTCCTAGAATACAATAATGCCACTGTTTTAAACATGTTATAATAATACAATTTTTCAAAGTTTCTTAAATTAATGCATATTCTGTGACAAAAATGATATATAGTAAATTTTAAACTGTGCACTAACAATATACGTAAGATTTTGTTTCATGTAGCATTTCACAAATTTTTTGTTCATATACATTTAAAACTTTTTTAAAAAATACCTACTAACATTTTAAGGCACTTTTGTTCCAATGAATTCATCTTGAAAAACACTTCTACACATTTTTAAAGAAACCATTTGTTATATAAGATACAAAATTGTTATAGTTTTTCCTTGATTCTCAAGCACATTTTCTGAAAAGGTTTTCATCAAAATTTGTACATTTAATAGGCCAGTGTTTGTTTTTCCTCAAAAGTTGGTAATGCAATATTGTACTTCAACAGCAACTTGTAATAGAGGAACGAAGGTTTAAAAAAAAAAAAAAGACTTCCCAGTTTGAAAGTGTATTCCATGTGACACAAATGACATATTAAAAGGCCTCTTCCAGTAATCAAGCTAAATCAGATCTGAGAGGAGACCTCAATTCAGATGGAAGCACACACTTTGAACGTGTATTACTACAAAGAAAGGTAACTAGGGGAAAGGTTCATTAGGGAAGTAACATTTGAACCCATCTAAAACTGTGTCTAAATTGAGAGCAAACATTTACAGGACAAGCAAACTGCTTAATCATTGAGCCCCAGTTAACCTAACAGTAACTTGGAAATAACTAAGTATATGGTTTTTGCCCTATTTATAAAATAGCAAACTCTGAGGCAAAGACTAATTAGCTAATCTGAATTTATATTGTGCTCATGACTTTATAACACTAGATGAATTAATTTAAGTCCCAAAGGAGACAGACACTGTCAACCCTTTCTTTCTCCAGATAACAGAGTTCCCTAATACAAATTAATCACTTTCTTTTTACTTCTATCCAAGAATGTTTAGCAAGTTCAAAAATACTTTCAAATACTTTTGAAAATGTAAGACAGCTTAGAAATTTGAGCTGTTTTTAGTAATGATATTTTAAAAGAAGTATAACTTACCATACCACTTCAGGCAAGAGGTATGATTTGTCACTCTTTAATAAAAGTATGGAAAACTGAAAGCTATTTCGAGAAAATGAGATTTCGGGTTCTACTCTTAAACCTCACCCTTCCCTTCAGAAGTTGAAACTGGACACTTAGATAATTTGCAAATCAAATTTTTGTTTACAAATGAAAGACATTACAGCAGGGTAAGTTAGTTATATATTTGTTTTTACAGCTATACAAAAAAACTATTTTTAGGGACAGAAGGTTAGTATTATTAGATTTTAGATACTGTATTTCAGCTCCTCCTAACCTTTAAATGCTCATACAAGTCTTCACCATCCTCCCTCCCACCCCACACATACTACATTATATTCAGATCTTAGAAGGTAATTCTGCTAAGCAAATCATAAACAGATTTCAGATACAGAGTGAATTTCAAGTCACTTCCTTATGCACAAATACATGAACAAGTCATATTTTTAAATAAAGTATCGAATACCACAAAGACATCACAAAAAGTATCAAAGTATAATATGATTCACCAACCTACAGTTATCTTATTTACAGCTAAAGTGCAAATGCAGCCTGTGTACAAATAAACTTAGGTTCCTAGTGCGAGATTAAGGAATAAAACAAATCTAAAGCCACTTAAAAATATTCCACCATTTTTTTGACAATGACATTAAAAAAATGAAAGTACCCAAATCCATAATACAATAAACTTCTATGAAGAAAATAACTGAAAATCTCTCAGTTGTATAATAAATAATAGCAGAGCATCTAACTTCAAGAATTTAGCCATTTTCCATTAATGTGTTTTCTTCAGTCACACTACAGACACATAGTTCCAGTCTGCAACCTAATGCTCTCTAGAGGACAGTTCCTTCAAGTTATCATTCCTTCTACCTAGAAGAGGGCAGAAATGATAAATGCTGTATGGATTGACACCACTCTTACGAACTGGAGTCTTTTTATTTACTTTGAATACCCACACTTCCAACAAGTTCAATAAAATACTGACAGAAAAAAAGTTTTAGAATGCACTAGGGGACAAAGCACTGTACCTCACAATCATTTCTTGATTTGATCTTATCAAGATTAGGTAAGATATCTGAAACTGATTCTAAAGGGCTGATCATCTAAGTTGTTGATAATATAAAAGTCCTTCCATCTGAGGCGTCTTCCCCTTTTATCTCAGCTATTTCCTTGGGCATTTACACTCCATGGAAAAGAAAGCACTGAGAAAAAGAGGTAAAATTCCAATCTGTATTTCATTCCCAGTAAAAGCCTTAAAAAACAACTAACCTAACTTCTTACAGACCTAAAAGAAAATACATTGAAATACTCACAGTTCTTGTGTAGGGATTGTGTCATGGTGGGCAAGCTCTCAGACATCTATACCTTCTAACAGTATCATCAATATAGTTAAACCGAAATAATGAAGGAATTGTGGAGAGAGTTAAAATTAATAAATTCAAATATTTTATCTTGGGTTTGTTTTTTGTAATATAAAAGGGAAATTGGCTACATAATTTGACAATGTAAACAAATACAAAAATATCTCATAATTAGTCCCTTCTTAATCTGTATGAGAAAGGGAAAGGGAAAAAGAAAAAGAAATAATGAACACACACTCACAAACCAAAACCACAAGAAAAATAATTTAAAATCAAACAATAGGAGGCAGGAGAAAAGCAAGATTCTCTACATAAGAAGTGCTTTTGCAACACTAATAGCATAAACCACATGCCTGCCACAGGCCACTTGCTTTCAAACAAGCCACACACAGCTGGCGGTCTTGAAAGCTTTCCAGAGAGGAACCAAGATAGTTAAAAAAAAATCATTAGGTCTGACAACTAAACTGAACTGATCCCTAATCTGAGTCTTATGAGACACTGCCCTGTTAGAGTAGAATATTAAGGCAGCCAGAAACTCAGTTAAAAAGGGTGTTTATTATTGCTAAAAGAAATAGAAGAAAATACAAAGAAATGGAAAAACATCCCTTGCTCATGGATTGGAAGAATTAACGTCATCAAAATGGCCATCTTACCAAAAGCAATCTACAGATTTAATGCTATTTCAAAAAAATTTCAATGTCATTCTTCAAAGAAATAGAAAAAAAATTGATGAAATTCATATAAAGACACAAAAAAACTTGAATAGCCAAAGCTCTCCGAACTGAAAAAAAGGGAAGTAGATTGATCACACTTCCAGACTTCAAACTTTACTACAAAGCCACAATCATAAAAACTGCATGGTATTGGAACAAAAACAATGGAATAGAATAGAAAGCCCAGAAACAAACCCACAAGCTTATGAACAACTAATCTTTGACAAAGGAGCAAAGAACATGCAATTGAATAAAGACAGCCTGTTCAATAAGTGGTGCTGGGTAAACTGGACTGCTACATGCAAAAGAATGAAACTAGAATACTGCCTTTCACCATGCACAAAAAT
>JAGFMF010011568.1:1901514-1954720 GCA_019455555.1 Galemys pyrenaicus
AGATGAGTGGATCGGGAAGCTGTGGTACATATACATGATGGAATACTACTCAGCAATCAAAAATGAAAAACTAGACTCATTCATAGGAACATGGATGGAGCTGGAAGGGATTCTGCTCAGCGAAATAAGTCAGAAGGCAAAAGAAAAATACCAGATGGTTTCTCCCCTAGGAGGAAATAAGGCAAGGAAAGGAATAAGAACAATAATAATAATAACAACAATAAAGACACAAAAACCAAAATTGAAAAGACAAGGACAAACTGGGGACACTTGGTGGGGAGGGAAGAGGAGAAGAGTTGAGAGCACACAGGAACACAGGGGACTGAGGTGATGGTGCACTGGTGATACGGTGATGGGGAATACATGGGGATTACAACTGATGTCAAATATATATAAATTAAAGGGAAAAAATAGAAAAAAAAACAAAGAAAAAAATCGAAGAAAAATTGGCAGGAGTGAATGATTTTAATTAGTTGGCAACAGAAAAGGGTGCCAACTTTACAATCATGCTTTCTTATGAATTAATTATCTTCAACCAATAAATAAAAATTCATCTATTAAACATTCAAGAAAAAGGTGTTTATTACTTTTATAGAGAAAATTCTAAAGAAATATTGCTTTGAAAATGGGCCTTTAATTTTATAATTTATTTTTGCATAGAACTGGGGTATAGGCCAGAGGTGTGGGGGAGGGGAGAGGTGAGAGGATTCACCAGAGACAAAGTGAGCAAATGTGAGCCTTTTAGTTCATAATGAACTATCCACCAAAGTATTGAAAAGTACATGTTTTCTAGGCAGAGTCATCTATATAATGTGGCACACTTTCAGAAATAATCTAGAGGTATGTCTGTATATATCTGATTTATAGATAGAAATAATATTTTCTTAAATTAAAAAATATAGGGTTGAAGGTGGTGTAAGATGGGCAAATGAATAAATATATCTACAAATTATCAGTAACTTATTTATCTAAGGATAGCACTATGGAAATCAGGTTTTCCACTGATTTGAAAGATTTATGCGCCCTACATTCATGACAGCACTATTCATTCACACAACAGCCAACATATGGAAACAACTAAGTGGTGGATAATAATTAACTAAGAAGATGCAGCATATGGACACAACGGAATACTACTAGCCACTGAAAACCACACACACACACAATTTCACAATATGAAATCTTGTCATTTGTGACTACAAGGATGCACCTGAAGGGGATGATGCTACGTGAAATAAGTCAGAAAGGACAAAGACAAATGGTTTATTAATTTACTCCTTTATGGAATATAAGGAGGCAAAAAGCAATTAAAAAGCAAAACAAAAACAAGACTTAAGACTATGACATACGTAGAATGGAAGTTGCCAAAGGGGAAGGAGGAAGGAGGCAATTGGTAGAGGGCAATGACTGGTTTGTGGTGAATAATGACTGGGCATTGGGTATTTGGCATACTGTGATGTATACAGTTGCTGAGGTGAAAAACTGTACACCTGAAACCTATGTAGTATTATAATAAACTAATATTACCTCAAGAAAATCAGACTTTTCATTAAATCTAGGTATACTGATAGCTTAATACCTCAGTAACTGGCACAGTTCTTAATGGAACTTTTTTTAACAAAGGCATTATATGCCTAGGTCTTATTGATTATTAATGAATTCATTCTTACTATAACAATTACTGATATTTAAGAGAAACAGTAGTGATTGTTATAACAGAATGGGATAAATGTTGAACTTCATTTGTACTTAGAAGAATTCCTTCCAAGTGCAGAGAACTAAAGATTTCTATAAGCAAGACACTAATTATTGTATGATTATAAACAATACTGTAAGAGCAGCATGAGCATTAACCAGTATTGTTCAAAATGTTAATTGGTAGCCTAAATACTTGGCTTAAGTACAGCTTTTCTTCTAGTATCCTCATCCCTGAGAGGTATTAAGACATAGTAAAATTCATATAGTTCTAGAAATTCCACAGACCACAGTTCTAATGTTAACTTCTGCTATTCCTATATATATATGACCCTGGATAAGCATATATCCTCTCTCTGCTTTACTTTTTCAACCATAAAGTGGGAATAATATACACCTAGTTGAATTTTTAAGAGAATAAGAAACATATATAAAGCACATATGGAAAGGCCTGGCCTAAAATAGGTATATGATAATTACAGCAATTATTATAATCATTATGAAGTTGGGGAGATCAACCAACCCCTATTAAGAGTCACAAAAGTGAAATTTCAGAACCTTCAGAAACATTTCAAAGATTTTGTTTTAAAAGTGTTTTTAGACTTGTACTTCTAGGTTCTGCAAAGTCCAAACAACATTTGTCATTAGACTGTTTCGTAAGACTCTTCCATTAGGTACACTCTTGATGACAGTGAGAGGTATTCCATCACTACTTGAAACACAAAGACTGCCTATTATGGAATCAGATTTAACTAATACATAAACTACTCAAACTATGTTAAACACTTTGGGAGACTGTATACAATTTTTCAATAGCTACTCAACTAGCAAGTATTTATTGATTTAAGTATTTATTGTATATATACTGTATTAAAAACATGGCACATACACCAATAATCAAATGTAGCCTCTGCCCTCAACGAGATTACCTTCTAAAAGAAACAAGCAAGAAAATAAAGAAAGATGTAGAAAAATAGAACATTTCTCAGTGTAATCGTTGACTAAAGATGTGGAATGGTCAGTGGACAACTGACATCAACTAAAAAAGCTTTGAGTCAGTCAGTTTTGTTATGTTTTAAAAACAGGAGTGAATATAATGGATGACTAATAGATGGGAGGTAATTATAAATTACAATTTGAATATGGAATTAAGCAACAGTAAGAAAGCACATCAACATAGGATGAACCATAAGTAATTTTCAAAGTGAAAATTACCTGGGATAGGAAACAATAAAATTAGAAAATTTTGAAAAGATGTTAGGGTCACAGTAGCCTAATATGAACTTACTGAGATGAAAACAAGTAATTATTTGATATATCAAATCCTTTTCTAATTATTCAGCCTCTGGGGAGAAAGCACTGCCTACGATACTTAATTTATTACCAGCACCAGTTTCCGATAAAACAATGGATAATTCGCTGATTATATGGGTATAATGTTTGACTCCATAAACAATGCCTATCAAACTACCTTTAACTTTTCTGCCATTTGGTGTGAGCCTATGAGTTTAACTTTCTGAATTTTTAGAGATAAAAGGAATTTAAAAACTATGAAATTCAAAGAGTATCGTGTGTATATACAATTGTTCAGATACTATAAGGCAAGTTAACAGAAGATATGCAGAGCAATCCAGATCTTCATCCAGATAGGAGGCCAAACTTGGAAACAGAAGACTTACCTGGGGATAACAAGCTTTCCTGAGCAGCCTGGGCCCCACTGGACACCTCTAGCCCCTCCACATACCACTCTATATTCTGCAACTATTTGTCTTCTCCCTTTCCAAATCTGTCTTAAATAATAAAGCATTCTATTTTTAAGACTAGTATGCACATGCCTAAGATACATATTCTTTGGTCAAAAAACACTGAAGCTAAAGATCATTCTACTTCGAATTTCGCTAATGTCTACATCTTACCAACACATATGCTATTTAACTCCTAAACAATAAGCTAATGTTTACCTTGTCAATTTATGTTTAAGAACCAATGGCAACTTTTCATTCTTCTGATTTTATCAAGTGTTAGGTACCAGATGGTATAAAAAGGGTGTGTTAATGTTTTCCTGACCTATAGAAGGTACTCTATAGATCAACAACTTCTAAAAGAAAATTAATACCCTCTCTCTCATTCATTCCAAGAAGGTTTTATTCTTTTTGGAACTTGCTCTATAGAGATGTTAGGATAAGTCTTCCGTTTCCAAGTTTGGTCTCATATCTGGAGTATTCTTTCAAATAAAGCCAGCTTTACCTTTCTCTCTTTAATGAAGTTATTATTCACTGTTCTTTTTAGATTTTCATTTTCAGGTAATAAGCATTCATTTTGGAGAACAGAGAAAAGTATAAAATACAGAGAAATAATATTCTTTATCACCACACCCCCATGAAGTTACTAATATTTTCAAAGTACTAAGTAGCTAATATTTTCATACATGTGTTTTCCTATCTATATCTTTAAACATAAATAAATAGAACTGTATACGAGAATTTAGAACTCTATTTTCCCTTACCATTACTGTTGTGGCTATTCTAAGAATATGTCACCATTTACTTAATCCCTTCTTTCCTGTTAAACAGTACTGTTTTCCTGCTTATAGAAACTGTATGATGGAAATCTTTATACATGAATATTCATCTTATTTCTTGAAACATAATACTAGACATGGTATTTCTATATCAAAAGATATGATCACCTGTTGTAAAAATCTTGATACATGAAGCCAAAGTGCTTTCACGAAATAACCAATCTGCATCACCAACCAGTACTTCATGAATATAATTCTTTAATTACAAACTAAATAACAAAGGGCTGATTCACTCATTCACTCATTTTAATAATTTGAAAGGTAGAAAATGGCATCATAGTGGGACTCCCTGGTGGTGCAAGGGGTTGAGGCACAGCACTATGAAGCTATCTGCAGCCACTGCAGCACAAGTTTGATCCTCAGCCAGGGAGGTGATCCACATGGCACAGCAGACCTCTCCTGTCTCAGCTACTGCTCCCCTCAGCAGTGTATTTCAGTAGAGCTTCATGTTCTGCACCCCGCTCTGTCTCTGGTGAATCCTCTCAGCCCCTGAACCTCTGCCCTGGAACTTTAAGTTCTTGTATGCATAAACAAATAAATCTTTTTTAAAAATGGCATCATACCTCAGTTACCACCTTTTTTACTTAAGAATCTAGTCTTTATCTTAATTTTTCAATCTTTGCCATGGGTGGCTCATTAACTTGGTCTAGCACTCTGGTCTTTCTGGCAAAAGCTTAGTCACCTCTACCTCATTACTACCAAAATTCTAAGCAGCTGACTACTCTCTCTGAGACACACCTACCATTCTAGCAGCAGAGACAGCACAAATGTAACCACCAGTAAGCTAGTCAGTACTACTCTTACCTCTCCATACCTGGCTAGAAAAACCCAAAAACAGTGGGTTAAAGTTTAGCAGATTTCCAGAGAAACTTCAACAGTTCTTGATAATAAATACATTTCTCAATTAATTCTACTAGCTATGATGTGTATCAATGAAGTGCTGTTTTCAACATCACCTAGTACTTCTAACTCAAAATTTAAGTCTGTACATATGTACACAAATTAAACGTTTTTACTCTAAATAATTTACTAACATATATCCCAGTCTGTGTATATCTCTGTATAAAGTACACGTGCTCTTACTCTATTAAATTTTCCCAAATACATGAGAAATGATACAGGCAGTTTGCTATTAGTTTTAAAAAACAAAGCCTTAGCTACTTAATGTGAGTCTAATAAATAACTTATTTACTTGGTCTCTCTAGAGACAGCACTCTTGGATAGGACAATCAGTAACTCACTCAGCCCTGTCCCCATAAGCTCTTTACCAGTAATTCGTATAGTTTCCTAAGGCTTCCTTACCTAACTTTAAAAATTTCCACTCCTATTACAAGACTATGTATATTCTTAAAGTTTCCTCAGGAGCTTAATACATTCCCCCACTTTTGTTCCATCTCTCATCTCAACACAAGCACACATGAGCAGTCTTCAAGCAAACGATCTTCAACAAATAGACAACAATCTTGATGTGTACTCATTTACATTTTAAATAATAGTATTATTTAAGGGATGTACCTGAAGTAAACTGAGCCAAGTATTGCCTAGTTCTAAAAAAAAAACAATACCCAATGGAAAGACTGAAGTATGCTTTCTCTCTCTTCATAAATGAATACCTGCATTTATACTGAATTTGAATGAAATATATTAATATATATTAAATTCAATATATTAAAATTCATCCAAATACTGTCCAAAAGATACCTCAATGCTTGCTAATCACCAAACTTTTTTAACTGAGTGTATTTCAAAGATATTAATTTTTAAGTAATTCTTCGACCCATTCTCTATAATAAATAATGGCATCAATCATAACATTTACTGACAAAATCAATTCAGTTAAATGCCAAGGACTGAAACAAAAGTAGCAGTACAATCTGAAAATATTACTGCATTCATAATTAGCCAAAACACTCCAGCTAAAACAAACCAACAAAACTGTGAAGTGAAATTTACCTACATTTTCAAAGACATTTTTAATCTTACTAAAGAGAGCAATAATACAGTAGATAATATAACAAAACACTGGTATATAAAAAGCATTTAATAAACAGTGATTGATACACACACACACAGACCACCAATAGACAAGTTTTTTAAACTACCTTACCTACCAAGTGCTTCCAGCAATCCCCAGTTCTTTGGAAGACAGCATTTTAATGAACATGCTTCATACATCCCAGAGGCTCAACCCACATTTCCTGATTTCTATGACAAAGATTGTCATTAACCTACCAAGATCACCAGGAATGCAGTACCAGTGTGGCCACACTTAAATAAACCTTTCATCTACTTGAGCAAAACAAAAACACTGAAACTGGTATGGCCAGTCATACAACTTAGCACTATTATACATTAGTTTCAGATGAGACCGCCTGACTAATCACTGTACCTGAGACTCATGCAGGAAAGTCAAACACGTGTAACCTGACGAAACTTAGAAAAACAAAGACTAATCAATTAAAGCAATTTTAGCAGAGTAACTTACTATAATATTATATAAACTATCTAGTGAATAAAATTCTGGACAGTCCTATACCTTACATGTAGTTGCTATATTTCACTGAAAATCAAGACCCTGATTTTTCAGTTATTAAGATCTTTCCTGCATTCTTCTACATAATAATTTATAAGTTTGTGACATTCTTATATACAATTTTTGCCAAGTCTCCTTTACATACAGCATTTATAAACTTGAGTCCTTTATTAGACTCTTGCCATCTTAAATTCCTTTAATATTTTACCGATAGGAAACAAGGAGTTTCTAAATTATTATGCTTGAACTTAATTACTATTAGTGATTAAACAGCAATCAAGTTTCACTTATTAAAAAAGGGGATTAAGAGGGCCCTCTCTGGTGGTGCAGTGACTTAAGCAACGCACTGTGACGCAAACCATAGCCATTGCAGGATGAGTTTGATCCCTGCTGCTGGCTCGGGAGGTGACCCACATGGCGCAGGCAGACTTCTGCATCGCTGGCTACTCCCCTCAGCAGTGTGTTTCAGTAGATCTGCCTGTTCTGTTCCCTACTCTGTCTGGTGGATTCTCTCACCCACCCCCCACACATCTATGACCTGTAACTCAGTGCTTGTATGCATAAATAAATAAATCTTTTAAAAAAAATAAGGGGGGGATTAAGAAAAAATAATTCAGCAATATTCAAAGATCCGTCACACAACAACTCGTATATATGAACAAGAATATACTATTCATGTTAAACATTTTTTAAATTCTTAAATCATAATTTTGTATTTTCCCTGATATCGAACTGGATAACAGAATAATTACAATTAAAAAGGGGAAAATTACTAAAACAAATAATACCAACATGTGATTAAGGTATAGAGCAACCATACATTGTTGGTAAGAGTATAAACTTAAAATTGATTGACAAAACCTATGAAAGCTCAACATACATTATTGCCAACACCTAGCAGTTTCAACTTTGGGTATATAAGAGAAATAAGCATTAAAACATATAGAAGACTTGAAACATGTATAAGGAAGTTCTTAAAAAGCTTTATTCATAATAGTTAAAAATGCAAATGACCCAACTGGGAACAAATAAATACATAAATTTTAATATGTTAATAAAATGGGGCACTACACAGCAATGAAAAAGAAATATAAACTATACATCACAACATGGATAATCTCACAGATATAATACTGGGCAAAAGACGATGGACACCAAAGAGTACATTCCATGTGACTCCCTTTTATACATATGCAAGAACAGGCAAATTAATCAAGGAGGGATAGGGGATAGAGATCTATCTATAAGGATCATGATCAGAATAGGTTATCTTGGGGGTACACTAAAGGGAAGGAGGAACACATGAGAGCCTTTGCTATATATTGTTCTGCATAGTATTTAAAGGTGTATACATATTTAAACATGTATAAAAATTGAGTCATATAATACCTTGCCACTTACTAGCTTCCTTATCTTCAAAAAGTAATTTAACTTCTCTAAACCTATCTTTTTCCTCTATAGCATATGGATAATGCATTAATATTAGGATTGTAAAATATTAGGATTGTAAAATTAATTGCTATAACATGGTTTCTTATTCGCATCACAAGAAGAACATGGTGGAAGGATATATTATGCCAATAGTATAAACCAATAGTTGGAAATCTTGGAAAATCAAGAAATTAGAATTTGGAAAATCTGGTATATATAGTGTAAAAGCAAAAAGTTGAACACAGTACAACTAAAATGCATGTGCAGTCATTAGAAACGGATAAATTATATTTATATAATCTTAAAAAGCATGAATATGTACTTAGAAATATACACTTAGAAAAGATTTCCATTTGAAAAATTTAAATGAAATATAAGAAATTCTAACACATAAGGGTTAGTTATCTCTAGTTAACTGGAAAAGGTCATTTACAAAACAAATACAGAAGAATTTAATACAGTATTTTTTCTGCTCTAAGTTAAAACTTTAAAGTAGCTAATTTGTTTTACATTTTCCCATACTCTTATTTACTTGAGTCAGAAAGAAAATGGTTCTAACATTAAGAAGGGACAGATATATATATATATATATATCTAAAAATTTGTTTTTTCATAACAGTTATAGTATTTAACCATAAAATGTAAACTATGTTTAAATTATAATTTTGGCAAGAGTACTGATTTTTAATATTTTCTGGATTTTTCTCTTCTATTAATGGTCAAAAATATAACTGTTTCTGTATGTAAGAACACAGCATAAAGCTTTCTTACTACAACAAAACTAAGCAGATTTAACTTCATTGACCAATGTAATGCCAGAATGCTAAATTAAAGCAAAAACAAAAACAAAAACCTTAAAATAACCTAACCCAATACTGGACAGAAATATAATAAAAAGTAATTTCAGCCTATGGATATTTTTCTTAAGTTTGTATGGATTTATGAATTTATTCTAATTCAAAATTCTAACCTGTGCAAACATAAAATACTACTAAAAATTTCAAACCAATTGGAAAAACTATCGAAGTGTGTAACTGTATTCAGAAATGTTTTCCATTTTACAGTTCTATTCAGTTCTCTATTAAAATTTCTAACTAAATTAAACGAGATATTCCTTATACTAAAATGTCTAAAATTACTGTTTTTTAATAATTTGTGTCAACTTTTGGAAAGCATTAACACTGATGTTATATTTTTATATCTACAATTTCTCTGCATACTAGGAGATGAATCAAAATAAAAGTCAGACTTTATTTCCCAGTTCATTTTAAGTTTTAATTTTCACTCAAGCTTTATCTTTAAATGCTTACAGTTAAACGTTCTAAAATAAAATTTCACATTCAGTGAGGCAGCAATCAAACACATTGATAACAACATCATTAAAATGTTATAGTCCTAGCAAAGGCAGTATGAGTAAATGCAATTTTCATACACAGAAACACATTACAGTTTTAAACAATATGCCATGGCTTACATCATGATGTGGGTAGAGATGCTGAAAAGGTTAGAATGTAAAGTCCCCTTAAGGTTAAAAGGATTTACCTTTGTATTCATATTACACAAATCCCTTTATTAGATTTCAAAAAATAGTATTTATGAAAAACAGTCAGTATGTGATGATCAAAGCTATTTTAAAACTTGCAAATCAATTCTCTTACTAAACCTGCCAAGTATATAGTAAATAGTGACTGGAATTATAAGAGGCTATGAATGAAGCCAACACAATTCCTTGCAGCTAAAACTGGACAAAGCAAATACTTCAGATATTTTTAATCTTTAAAAATTTTTATAAAAGTTATTCTTTTTTTCCCCAATTAAAGAACACAATTACATTTATGTTTGGGCAGAGAATAACTGTGCCAACTTTAGCTACTGTGAATTAAAATAGCTAGATTTGTAAGCAGGTTTAAAACTATGCTCAATCATTTGGAGAAAAAAAAACAAACAACAGGTGAAAAAAGAACTCTCTTACATTGCTGGTGGGAATGCAAACTGATGGAAAGCTGTATAGAGGCTCCTAAAAATCTAGTCAACTAAAAATGGAGCTACCACCTGACCCAGCAATTCCACTTCTGGGGATTTACCCAAAGCACACAAAACATTAATTCAAAAGAATAGATGCACCCCTATGTTTATCGCCATACTATTTATAATAGGTAAGACTTGGAATCAACCCAAATGCCCAAAAATAAAGGACTGGATCAAGAAGATGTGGTACAAATACATAATGGAATACTATTCAGCAATCAAAAAAGATAAACTCAAGCCATTCGCAGAAACATGGATGGAACTTGAAGGGATTATACTCAGTGAAATAAGTCAGAAGGAAAAAGAAAAATACCAGATGGTCTAACTTATAGGAGGACTGTAGGGGATCAGGGAAAAAAATAAAATATCCGTAATAACAAAAGAACCACAACAAAACAAAAATAAGCAGACAACTACAAATCAGAAACATTCTGCAGGGAAGAGGGAGGGATTGTGATCAAGGCAGAAAAGGGAAGAACACAAGGGACTATGGGGATGTCGCACAGGTGAACTGGTGGTAGAAATTCTATGGGGACTACACCTAGAAAAGAAAGCAACATTATAAGAATAAAATAAAAATAATTTAATTTTTTAAAAAAACACCTACATGTGTATATGTCCCACAATATATTACAAAATGATTCTATTTCAAGACTGCTGGTCCATCTAAAACTTTTCCCCAACTTATTCTTCATTCTAAATTTAAAAATGAGTTTTTTCTGTGGAAGTTGATAGAAAATTCTGCCCAAAATCCCCTTTCACTATTTTAGTCATAAATTTTGTTTGACCTGGGGGGTAATGGGCCAGGCAGGGATGATATAAAGAAACATTATAATGTACATTAAGTATAAGCTGTATTATAATTTAAAATAGATCTTTAACAGAAAATGTTTTAATATTTAAGTTAATTAACTTTTTTATTTCAAACAACTCACAAGTGACCAGTGTTAGCTTTGATACTCTGAATACTACACATTTATTTAGTCTTTAAAGATCAAACTCCAGGAGTCCATAGCTCAGGAAATACATTCATTATGTGGGATTGCTTAATAGAGAAAGGAGTAAAGCACTAAAATCATTGCATGTTGGAGATGGGAAATAAGTTCTTTTTAGTCACAGAATACAGTGCCTTTAAAAAAAAAAAAACTCAAGTCATCAGAGCAGAACTGAAAGGTAAATACTATTATTTTCATTTTACCAAGAAATACAATTCAGTGAAGTAACATGTCTTGGTTCTTACGATTAGTGGAAAAACAAGAATTCAAATTTAAGATTTCATGTTCCAAATTCCATTTTCTTTTCACTCTATCTTTTCCACTTCAAGGTCCACTTGCTGCATTTGTCAAAGAGCTAGCAGGGACCAGTCTTCTCCAGCTGCTTGCAGGGCAATATTCGAAGACTAAACTTATTAGCTTCCCTAAATGAATTTAAACTATCAAAACTAAATTAATTGAACAAAGCCAAGAATAATCAAAAGCATTCACCCTTGTGTATCTTAGGGTGCCAGTGTTATAAAGTCACCCAGAGGCCATACCAGCCCCAGAAACCCTTCACCTCTGGACTGCTATTGGAGTAGAAGAGCTTCCTGAACCCTCAAAAGGCAAGTGCGAGGCAGTAAACATTGCTCAGTCCTCCTCGCCGGCCTGAGAAGTTAAGCTTCTTGTTCAGTAATAGCAATTATTTCCTTCCTCCAACACTAGTGAATACCTGTTCAGTTAGATTCTTTTTCAATGCACTGCAGAAAAATGTGAATACTCATGAAAAGCCAAAAGTTATTTCAAAACATCAAAATTTCCATTTGTTTATGAAGGGTTTGCAGGGCAGCAAGGCATGGAGGTTTGAGAACCACTGGCCTGGGCACATCTGTGGACAACAGATGTAACCAACAGATCTGCAGCCAATAAAGCTAGCATACTGTGCTGACCATTATCTATACTTGTCAATCTGCTAGACCTAAAAGTCATCCGGATCCTACCATTAGCTGCACATGCCAAAAATTTCCATCAATGCCTTTCCATAACAACATGTAAGTTACCTGACCAACAAGGCACACTTAAGGTTATAAGAGTGGGTAATATGGATCCGATTATATTGCCATGCAGTAATCCTTTGCACTTAAATAAGCTTATTAATTTTGAGTTTCACTTCTTTTCGCCATCTTCTCTACTTCACATCAATCTTTTTGTTTCTGCTGCTACTATGCTAAATCTTTATAATTTCACTGTCCGGTAACCTCTGAAGTAGTCTTTCTTAGCTACGCAATTCACTCTATAATAACTGCCTAAATCATCTTTAAATATACCTTCTATCATGTCAAACACTGCTACTCAAAAGTTTTTCACAAAGGCAGTATAATGTGAATTAAATAAATTTTTAAACCTCTGCTTAGCATTTAAGGCCTAATTTACTTATTTATCAACCTAACTCCCTACTTCAGAAGCACACTCACGAACCAAATCAGCTTCTATAGTTAAACAATCACAAATAAAACTAAGTCAGCCCTCCTACTCCTAACATCACATTTGTTGGTGTGACTTCTGATGGTGTGAAAACATGTCATTCCCACATTGAAAATTTCAATAGTTCCCAACTGTTTACGTAATTAAGTTCAAACTTCTAACAAGCTATTCAAAATTCTCCATGCTTTAACCCCAAACAATATGTGACATATTCTTCTTGCTAAAACCAACATGCATCCTGCTCTTCAGTAACACTGAGCTCTTGGTCTTTCCTAGAAGAAATTAGCCTGGTTTTCCCTGTATCTCTCTGTATCACAGTGTTCACCTTGAATCCATTAACATCCTCCCCATCTTTTAGGGTTCCATTTCTACTTCTTCGTGATCCTTCCTGAATCTCACATCTGAGAATTAAATTACTAGTTTGTGTTTCCGTAACTTTCTTTAGACTACTTATCAGACTCTTCTATTTTAGTTACATTGGCAACACATCTTATTCTCTTTACAAGCCATGATAAGTCTTAAAGGTAGAGGACTGACTTGATCTTTACATCAACCATAAAAAAGTAATAGCATAATACCTTCCTTGAAGTAACTGTTATGAAAAATACCAATCAATGGAACACATCTGGACCCTTGGCAGAAGCCAAGTAACTCTACATGGCAGCTCTGGTAAGACACAAAATTAAGCAAAATGACAAAATTACATTATCAAAAAAATAGACACTAAAAAATAGAGACTGTTGACAGCACTTAACATATATCTGTAGACAGCACTTAATATATACCTGTTCTCCTCTGGTCAGACCAGTTCTTTACCTACATAAACCATGATCAACTTCTCACTCACCCTGAACATATTCCATTCATTCATGTTTCTATGGCCTCCTCTCACACTGCTCCCATGCTCACTTCTCCCTTTCTTCAAGTTCTACAACAAGTTGTTTTTTTTTTTTCTCATTTAAGAGAGTAAAGTTTATTTAAAGCAAGAAAAAACTTCCACAATTTTCTTCTGTACTAATATAAACACATTCACATTTGTACCACAACATCTATTCTAGAAAGCAGAGCTGAGCCAATTGCTCTCAACCATGGTAGAGCCAGATGCTACCAATAAGGGTTAGTCAATTAAATCACTACATTGAAACAGCTGAAAAGTTTGTACACTAAATATGAAAGAGGTTTGCTGTTGTTTAATTGTGGTAAAATATATATAACATAAAATTTACCATGTTAACCATTTTTATGTGTACAGTTCAGCAGTGTTAAATGCATTAACATTGTTGCACAATCTCCAGAACTCTTCCCACCTTACAAAAGTGAAACTCTTCACCCATTAAATAACTCCACATTTCCCCTCCCACTGCTAGCTAACCCTGTTAACCACCATTCTACTTTCTGTCTACAAAGTTGACCACTCTAAGATGTCTCTCTGGAACTGAATTACCTCACTTAGTATACTATCCTCAAGATTCACCCAAGTTGTAGCATGTCAGAATGTTTTTCCTTTTTAAGGTGGAACAACAGTCCATTTTATTTATATACTCATTTTGTTTATTCATGTCAATAGAAGTTTTGGTTGCTTCCACCTTATGGCTGGTGTGAATAAGGCCACTATGAACATAGATGTATAACTAAAAGTGTTGTGTTTTTGTTTTTTTAAGTACTTCAAAAGTCGCCTTGGTGTGGCTATGTGGAAAGAGGGAAGAGCACCTCACAGGGAAAAAGGTCATCTTCCAAAGAGCTGAAACCGAGGTACAACAAATGTCCTTCCAATACCGACAGGGGTAATTTCCAGTGTAAAGTTGACAAGGATGAGGAGCTGCTTACAAAATAAAGTTGTGCTTAGTGCTATTGTAAAATTGTTAATATATTTTAATGCCCGGTATGAACCAAATATTGGTAACTTTAAGAGTAACTCTGAACATTTATAAACACACACTCACAGGCCTCCCAAGGACTGCTGAAGAGCATCACTAATCATAAACAAATAAAATTCTGCTACAGTTAGATTTGGAGTATACTAGAAAAGTTGTCCTGAAGGAAGCAGCTCCTTTAGTACTGGCACTTGTAATACTCAAACGAGGCTTATATTTTCCATTAGGCAATGGTACTCTCTTGCTTCCCCCATAAACTTGCTCATTCTCAGACCCAGAAATCCAGGACTAAAAGACAATTCTTTCCTGAGACAAGTAAATGTCTACTGTAGAATGAGGACTTGTGAACACCTACTTATAAAGCAGCTTGGGGCTATGAACACTCAGAAGCTATCCACTGCCTGCCTCCCAAACATTGAGAAGAGCACGATGGTAAGAAGTAACTCCTGCCAACATAACTTTCCCAGGGCCCCTCTTCTAAGTGTATAAGTAAAAGAATGAGAGGAAGGGGTATGACAGAGAATTTGGAGTCAACTTTCCAAGAAAGATCTTTCTAGAGAAAGCAGCAGAGGATAGTGATTAAGAGCACAAACTGGAGGCAGACTGCTGAGGTTGGAATAATGGCGGCCCACACACTAACTATGGGACTGTAGTAAATTTCCAACTCTGTGTACCATCTGCAAAACAGGGACAGTAATCATACCCACTTCATGGTGTTGCTAATCAGGTTTTAAGTAATGAGTTAATGTTCATGAAGCACTTAAAACAAAGCTTGAACCACTGCGAACACATAAAAGTGATTGTAAACTAAACAAGCAGATATCTTAAGTTTTACAAAAATGGCCAATACTACAAAGGCAGAGTCAATGAAGTCCTGATACTTCAACCAAGTTTTAGATGTTTACATTCCTCCATATACACATGCATAACTACAAATTTAATTATCCATAACTAAAAAGTCAATGAAACGGTATTGCAATGATGCATGCCCAGAAATAAGATGCCTTAATTAACTTGCTAATTACCAACAATATTATTTTAACAACAATAAGCCAAGATTACTCATGAATGTTAATACTTAAAATATTACTAGCTTCATACTTGTTTATATTCTTTTAATTTGTGAGTTCTAAATTCTGGTGAAAAAGACTATGGGGAATAAGCTACATGATTTTCCACAATACTGGAAGATATTTATAGAAAGGAAAAAAAAAGCCACAGGCCAAATTTTCCTATAGTCAAACACATTCTACTTAGTAATACACATTCAATACCATGTTGTTTCCTCAATGTGCAAATGTTACATTTCAATTACACAAAAATTTTAATTCAATGCAGATCTTTTTCCTATGACAGTAACTTCAAAAGTACAACTGATTTAGAAGAAAAACAAAAAAACCTTCTGAGACTTTCTCAAAAAAAATTTTTTTTAATGATTCTAAAGATTAAGTATTTTTAAAAGTGGTTAACTAAGGCAGAACTCATTTACACTTTACATCAAACAGTAACACATACAGAAAGTTTATCCAACCAACCAGGCTTTTCTAAATACTTGATCTGCTTTGGTAAATTAATATTAAAGTTAAGTTCTTTATAGTTTTAAAATTCAAAATATCTGCATTTTTTGATTAAACACATTAATGTAGTCAATATATCTTATATCTTCAAAATTAATAGAAAAAAAAACAAAAAGCCTTCAAATTGTCCCTAAAGGCATGCAGAAGTAACATTTTCTCATTAATTAGCTTTTATAAGTCAATTTTGAAGATCTAGTTTTGGATAATTCAAAATAATCCTATCAGTTATTTCCTGTAAAGTTTAAAACTTGCAAATACTGTTTTGCATCCTTCCTAATGTTTATGCCAAATAAAATTACTTTCATGTTAAGTCATTTTTAGTTTAACACTGCATCATCACTTTGAATGAAACCCAAATCATATTTTTCTCTGTATATTTATAAATACATTTAAAAATTGATCATGCTAATACCGACCTAATATATGAATTACATATAGATTATTATAGATTATGTATATCTATATTATGTATCTAATATACAGATTATCCTAGTACTAAACTAATCTATAACAAATTCTCATGTTGAAATCATTGCTCTTATAACATTCTGGAATGTACTAGATACTGCAGGTGTGCCAGAACACATATTATATTAGTACATTATTAATTCATTCCACTTGACTTTCAAAAAGGTACAGATTTCTCTTAGCCCACAACTTACACATTTTCTCCTTCTGCAGTTACTTACTTACACACATAGACCCCAACAGAGTTAAAAATCTCTTCTGAAAAAAATTTTTTTAGCTAAGCAGCAAAATTTATGTGGGGTAGATTCCAAATATGCTTTTTAACACATACAAAACATAAGAAATGCCACTGGATAAAGAACATGAAGATAGTATTTCAGAAATAACAGTCCATAAGCCATTAACCATTAACTGATATTCTATTTCACTCTCAGCACTAAGCAGAAAAGATAAATATTTAATATCCTCATATGGTCAATAAATTTGAATTATTTCAGCAGTCACTGCAAATATATTGGTAAATACTAAATACCTATAGTTGTAACGCCATAGTAAACATTTTTCAAGGAACAAAGTCACTAGTAAAATCAAAGTTTACTGAATGGCTCGGATCAAATATTCCTTTCAAATGTATGTTTTCATAAAAGAAATCAGTGCAAAATTTCTCTATGCCCTTTCTGGCACTTAAGTTTCATTCAGTCTACCTAAGATACTTCCCTAGAATATCACAAACAACCAAAGTAATAGATGAATCTTTCCATACCATTACCATTTCAAAGATGATCCAAAAACTCAAGTAATCATTCACATTAAAGTGGAAGATCAATGTAAAATTTTGAGAACAAATCACTATCTTCTTTTTTCTTTCATTAAGAATGAGTCTTATTTGAAAGCTTTTGTTCCAATTTAGAGTTAAGAAAAAAATGAAAGAGAAGACATTTAAACATAAGTGCCACAAGAGAACAAAATCTTCTAAAAAAAATGTGTTTCAAACCCATTTTTGGGTTGACTGTTTTAACATGGGACCCCTCTAATATGAACAGTCCTAAATGATTATTAGGTTGCCTCTTAATCAGCAACAAGTCTTTTTAATCTATTTGTATTGTACTAGAGAATATTTATAGTTCTTCAGAAGCTAACTGACATGAGTAAAAACATTTCAATGAGAAAACAGAATCCCCCTCAGGGGTGTCAGCAAGCCACGTACCTTCCATCGGGCTACAGAGGGTTAGAACACATCGTTCCCCATGTCTAAACAGTGAGAAGAAAATATTGTGTCTCCCATTGAGATGGAAGTTTCCAGAGGACCAGAGGAAGGGCATACTGAAGATGTAGAAAATGTCATAGGAAAGCTGATGGTGTATGGAAGGTTTGAGAGACACTGAGTATCAGGATCAAGCAACAGACTGAAAGTTGAGAGAAGAGAGCCAACAGTCAGGGGTAACGAGAAGCAGCAGAGCTAACTAACGGGCAATTTCTGATCCAGGCCAGCCTGCCGCCTCTAAACCCACCTCACCTGCTTCCTTTGCCCAGGCTATTTCAGTTCTCTGGTCTGCTACAGAATAGAACATAGCATCTCTTATGTCGCCATTAACAACAAACCCTCTAGATCTCTAAGGATTTTACTGCTAATAACAACAAAGCTTTAAATGGGCTCTCTGATGCATGGATTAATGGTGTGTCTTTTCTGGAGGAAAATAAGACACCATTCCAGGAACTGGAACAAGCTGTGGAGTGAATGAAAGATGGCTTCTCTGAATGTCAGAAGAGCGAAAGGGGACTGAGGAAAGGAAAGACTCCAACAGCTGAGAGACAGAAAAAGCAGGGGGAAGAACTCCCAAACAGTAGTAAATCTTACAAAACAAATCAAGATTATGTAATCAAGGCCTGCTTATTAACAAAACTTAAAACATTCAAAAGAAAAAACATAGTTCTAAATAGTATTATAAAAAAAACTCAACTGTTTGAAGAAGACCGTTAATTTATTTAATGTAAAATGTGTCTCAAGTGGAGTTAATGCTAACATACTGTTTTCAACTGCTGATGCCAAAGCTGCAGTTTTGTAGTAAATTACAGTGGCCAAGATAATCTAAGAGTAATTTACCATCCAAGTTCTTCAGTCACACCTGGAAACATTTAAGCCTGCCCATGCCATGCATGTTAATAGTTAGAAAGCAGGGCCTGTAGATTAACCACATCTGAACTGTTAAATTATCATTTCATATGACTCCAAAGGAGCACAAATAATGCAATATGGTTTCTCCCCAGGGGTAAAAAGGCAATGTGTGACATGTGGGGATACAGGGATAAATAATCACCCAAAGACCTTCACAGACAGTTTTTTCAAAGAATCTGTAAATGTGCCATGGATGGTTTACATTTTTTCCCCCTCTGCTCAGAAGTTGTCTTCAAATTTAGAAAAGTAATTTTTCAGCCAGATAAAATTTCAAAGCATTTTTAAAAGAAGTATACTTAGTATATTTTTCCCCCCCTGGAGCACAAGCACCCAACGGCTGATCCAAAGTATACTATTATCTCCTCTTTTTACAGGGAGTCAAGAGGAAGCATCGATGATTGGTGGGGTAGGGGTCTAGAACAATCAGTAAGCACAAAAACAACATCAGCATTTTGAAAGTAACTAAAAAGCAACTTTACTTACAGAAATATGTATAATGGTTGGAGCCATTCCAGATGATTTGTAAAATCCTATTAAAATTATAAATCACTCATAATTTAGCTTTGTTTTCGTTGGACACTTCCAATACAGCACAAGCATTAAATCCCTCTCACAAAAAATCCATAATAAATTGTGAACTTATTTTGTCCAGTACTGCTCTCCAAATAACAGCTTGTTTTTATTATTAAAGGCTTGAAAGAAATACAGGCCACCACTCTCAATATTTAACTGAGGCGGGACCTCCCTGGTGGCACAGCGGGTTCAGTGCACACTGTGAAGCATCCACAGCACAGCAGCATGAGTTCAATCCCCAGCCAGGGAGGGGACCCACATGGCACAGCAGACCTCTCCTGCCTCTCCACTGCTCCCCTCAGCAGTGTGTTTCAGTATATCTGCCCATTCTGCTCCTCACTCTGCCTCTGGTAAATCTTCTCACCTCCTGCGACTCTCTCCTGTACCCTAGCTCATGTATGCATAAATAAATAAATCTTTTTAAAAAAATCTTAAAAAAAAAATTAACTGAGGCACATTCACAGTTAACTAACTAGGAGTAGCAACACTGAGGCTGGAACAAGGGCCCCAGTCCAATGATTCGCCCCATACTAAACTGAAACTGTCACCCTATCCCCTGCTGCTTAAGACAAAATACAAAGAACTGAGGTGAAATGACAACTCCCGTCACAGGTATTATCTTAACCAGGGGGTATTAAAATGGACGGTAATGCATATACACTACTCTGATCAAAAAGTAATCAACTTAGAGAGAACCAATCTAGTTTCTCATATTGTAGGGTAAAGGTTGATCAGGTATTTCCACCCTCCTACCACTGATGATGGACACCTGCGGTGCCGCGAGCATTCCAGGGTGGGCATGCGCAAGTGGGCGCACCTGTGTTGGACACGGGCATAAGTGGGCGGCGTCATGAGGCCGCCAGAACTGTGAGAACTGCGAGCACCGACTGACAGTACTGACGAGCAGCAGCAGCAGAGAGAGAGAAGAAGCAGCCGAGAGGGTGAGATGCGCTGGGGGCTGGGAGACCTGCCAGCCCCCCTGCCCCCTGGCCCCCCCCCGGCCTCCCCGACCCCCCGGCCCCCCAGCACCCCTGCCTGCCATGTACCTGGCCACCTCTACTAAATAAAGCCTAAAAGCCACCGAGGGCTCCGAGACTCTCCTTCCCTGACCCGTCTGCACAGAACCATCCCGAACCTGCTCCAGTGCCGCCCCAATCCTGCCGCTACACATATCTTTCTGAAATATGCAGAAATCTACAGCTGGAATCCCACTGCAAACATGTAATAACATGTTTGATCAAAAGTAGGATTTCTCCACGCTTATCTTTCTTTTTTCAAGACTCTGCTGTTCTGGCCCTCCCTTTGGCCATGCCTCTGCACCTGCCATCCTGACCTGTGCAGTGACTTTAATAGCTGTTTATAGTCACTGAGCATAAATGTCAAAGTGCTTGCTAAACATTAATTACCTCTCCTTCTCGTGACATCCCTATTTACAGACATAAGCAAACTGACTCAGATTAAGGCCGGTATCTGCACTGAGTACATTATATTCCACTAAAGCTAAAAATCCTGATTATTGTTGAAAAGACTATCAATTTGAACAAAAACTGCCTGCCTTTCCCCTTTCAGATTATATATGAAATTATTTAAATTTTCTTTTGCAAACTAAATAAACTGTTTATTACATATGTATAGGGCAGCTCCTGGGTCTACAGTATTTATTGCATTGCTGGTTGCTAGCCCAATGCCTAGATCATATCAGTACAGTAGGACCAGTCTCAAGCCAGGTAAAGTCACTGTTGATTCTGGCAATCAGAAAACTATCTTGGAGTGCTCAGTATATTTGACAGGCCTTTAATGCTGAAGCAGGGAACGGGATACAGACAGACCAGCAAGCAGGGAGGCTGGGGGACAGGTCAGTTCCTCAGCCTAGGTGTCTGTAATTACAGCTTTGTGTGCCCCGTGCTCACACTTTCAAATGCTTTTTGCAATCATACATTGTATCATGTGTGTTAATGAAACTGGGAGGAAATCAAGGCCACAGGTGGTAGCTGTAGAGGTAGAGGGCATGGGGTGGTGGGAAGGTGGAAAAAAAGAGCCTACATAATGCCATTTTTCTTACAGAACTCAAAAAACACCTGTGGAAGTCAGAGAGGGAAGGAAAAGTAGAAGCTACAGAACCAAGACTGGGTTAGCAAGTCCATCCATGTACTCATGCTGTTAGGTTGACTAGAACCTTAACTTATAAACAATAGGAAATTAAAGCTTAATATACTTTCTATGTACATCTGTTCATTTATTCCCCAATTTTTTATTGTGATGAAATTTCACAAGTATTTGCCGACAGGCAAATGGATGGGTTAATCGTAACTTTTCAACTACAAAAGCATGCTTTAAATACTTATATCATCTATGTAAAAACACCAGCACATTCAAATCAAATTGCCCTAAAATGGCTTTCTTTAATGTGAAGAATATTAATCTCTTCTTTCAGTCATCTTCATTCAAGAGATTAAAGGATAAAGATAGCTGGATTTACTTAGTATTTATAAATCCATATTGAATTCATATAGGTTAGCTTTTATCTTAAAAGTTAAAATATTAATTGTTGAAATCTTTTATTTAAAAAGATCCCCAAAAAGGGGAAGGAGAATACAACCTAGTTCTGCCACAGTAAAAATCCATTAATGTCTCTATGTTGGGCTTCTGGCACTCCAAGCAGAAACTTTATTATGCTGTAAAGACAGAACTGATTAGAAAGATAACACCAATCATCCCTGGAGCAACAGTTGTTGGAAGTCTTAAGTTTACTGTGCTTCTATATTGTTAATGGTATTGAAGTGGTTAAACTTATTAGGAAGAGCTTTTTTTTTTTTTAAGATTTATTTATTTATGCATACAAGCACTGGTGTACAGGCCAGGGAAGCGGGATGGTGACAGAATCCACCAGACACAGCAGGAAGTAGAACAGGCAGATGGACTGAAACACACTGAGGGGAACAGTGGGCCAGGCAGGAGGTCTGCTGCACCATGTGGGTCACCTCCCTGGCCGGCATGCTGCAGTGGCTGTGGTTTGCTTCATAGTACGGTTTGCTTCATAGTGTGTTACTTAACCCACTGCACCACCAGGGAGGGCCAGGAAGAGCTTTTAAGAAGTTTCAATGAAGTAGTCTATGAACCAACTGTAATCATTTAATGTTCAATTATGTTCAATCAGTATTTCCTGAATCTTATAAAGGGTCACCTTAACCACTACACTGTGGGTGATCAGGCTCCAGTCACAGAACTCTTCCCCCCAAGTTTTAACATGGGGCCTCCCTGGTGGCACAAGGGGTTAAGACATAGCACTATGAAGCTATCACAGCCTCTGCAGCAGGAGTTTCATCCCTGGCCAGGGAAGTGACCTCTCCTACCTTGCTCAATGCTCCCCTCAGCAGTGTATTTCAGTTACTCTGGCTGTTCTTTTCCCCACTCTGTCTCTGGTGAATCCTCCTACCCCCTCCCACTCCCACCTCTGGTACTGTACCTCAGTTCCTGTATGCATAAATAAATAAATCTTTAAGAAAAAAGAAAATGACTGCACTCAAGAGAGTGCTAACTGCTGAGGTAGTGAAAAAGATATAGCTAAGAAGCCATTCCTACCCACTAGGAGTTTAGCATCTAGTATGAGATGCTGAAGTACACAAATGGCTAAAATACAAAGTATGGTAAGTTACCCAGTTAAGAACAAGGAAAAGTGATCTGTGAGTTACCTAAGGCTAGCAAAGAATTTAAGAGATCACATCTTTGACAAACATAGGATATTCCCTGACCAGCAAACAGCAGAGCAAAAACTCAAGCAGCAAAACAGAGATAAAACATTTGGGCTGAAATATGGGTATGGGTAGGGCAGTTAGGAAAAGGTAAACCAGTATGTGAGTGTTCGGGTATTTTGAAAGACCTAGAAAGTACAGGAGTTTGTAACTATTAGTGAGTGGTGTGGCAAGAACTAAGTAATTTGGGGCTAAAAAGCAGTCTGATTACTGTGCATTCGCAAGGTTAATCTTAGTTGAGTGTAGAGGTGAACTGGACTCAACTAAAAAGGCAGGGATGTATTGCAAAGTACTAGGAACCTGACTCAAGTAGTGGCATGGGGATAAAGGACTGGAGTGTGTGAAAGACTGTATACAACTTAGCAGATGAAAGAGTATAGAAGGTAAGAGTAAAAATCAAGATAACTGAAGTTTTGAGCGGGGTGAGCGCTAGTGCCAATTAATTGGAAGCAGGAAATCTGGAGGAAGAACTGGTTTAGGTAGAAGGAAGTAAAGAGTTTCCGCTTTGGTTGTGCTGGACTGAAGGTATAAGGAAGATATGCAGAGAAAAATGTCTGGCAAGCTTAATAAAGAGTTCAGATTAGGGCTATCAATTTGGGAGGTACCTATAAGGGGTTCATAAAAGTTTGGGTTGGATAAGATCACTGAAGAAGAAGAAAAAGAGCATATGACAGAAAAGAGAGGGGGGAAAAAGTTTGAAATGGAGTGGAAAGAAAAGGAGGAGAAAAGCTAATAACAGACAAAAGTACTGACCATAGAGAACAACTAATCATGCTCATGTTGTACTGAACATCTAACAGAAGTGGGACTGGTCATAAGTGAGCATTATGCTGGTGACAAATTGATAAATAACAAACAGTACAGTCCCTATATTAAAAATGTGGTATCAAGGAATTCAAGCAAAAATGTCATTGGAAAAGACTCAAGAGAACATAAGTCTAGCTACAGACATAGCAGACTTTTAACAACCATGAAAGGATACTGTGGACAACTTTATGCTAATATTTGAAAACACGTAGAATGGATAGTAATCTAAAATAATATGCATTTTCAAAATTGTCTCAAGAATAGATTAAAAACCTGTAGTAACCTTTAAAAAAAAATCTTAACTGAGATTCCTTAAACAAGGGAAATAGCAGGACCATATCAACATATGCAAATTGATGGGGGAGGGACTACCAGCAAACCAGGTACAGAAGAAACTTCCCTAACCTGATAAAGGGTAGCTAGAGGCCCAATACACTCTGATCAGTCAGTCTCCAGTCACAGAACTCTTCCCCCCAAGTTTTAGTATGAAAATGACTTCATCCAGGAGAGTACTCCATCAAATCCTGAAGTCTGTCCAACAAGGAAAACCTTCATGTTAATTTTCTAATACAGAAAATACAGTCTAAGTATCAACTTTAAAAAATTGTGTATCATCTTGAATCTAATTTTCATAATTTTTTTTACTTCTTAAAATTTTACATTTATATATTTTTTCACATAAAAGAACTGCAGTGTAGGGCAGAAATGCAGGGGAAGAGAAGATTCACCAGAGGCAGAGTGGGGAGCAGAACAAGAGGATTTAGTGAAATACACTGCTAAGGTGAGCAGCAGGCAACACAGGAGAGGTCTGCTGCACCATATATGGGTTAGCCCCCAGCTGAGGAGCGAACTCAGGCCATAAAGGTGATAGTGCTGAGACGAACCTATGCACCAGAGAGGACCATGAATTTTTGAAATCCCATCTTGTGATACTAACTTCTCCGAGCTTACTCTCTAATATAGGAGAATTTTTAAATTTCTCCTAAAACTTGTAAAATTCCTACAAGCATTCTTAACCTCTCACTCAATTCTAAGGTCATATTTTACTAATCAATTATATCCTCATCAGTATTAATAGCTCTAAGGAACAAGTATTTGGAGATTACTGCTGTATGTTCAGACACTTCCTTATTTTAAATAGAAAACCATAGAGCCTTTATCATAGGTATAGCTAAAGCACAGTTTTGTACAATGGCAAGAAAATAATGTATTATTCCCATTCTCTTCCAAAGAATGCTTACTGTATTACTGATCTTAGCACAATTTCGACAGAGAAGCATTTGTAAGTTTATAGATTCTTACCTGATTATAGCTAAATTCAGGACTGCTCAATAAATACAATTCATATTATTTTTCCCCTAAATAGATGACTGAAAAGTATCCCACAGTAGTACACCCAGCTTGTTGCTCACTTCTTATCTACAGTCAGGTTTCTTTCCTGGGGTATTCCACTACCAAAAGAGCTAAAAAATTGTATATATACCCTCCTTACACCATTTGCAAATTATGAAATGTAATCAGTATTAGCACTAATTCCTACAGGGGTTCATTAAAAAAAAAAAACCTCTACAGGTTCAGATTTAATTGGTATAAAGAACAATTTGAACAACAGGTTTACATTAAAAGGAAAAAAATAACTTCTCTGAGAAGTGACAGTTAACAACCAACATTTATCTTCTAAGCCTAAGAAATACTTCTTCTCCATCCAATAGTAAAAATTTTATTCCTTTTGGATTTAGAGACTTGCAAGGCTTTATAAAATTTACATGAATTATTTTCATTGTTGCTCACTCACCAATATACTCTAATTCACTAGAATAATTCCAATTCACCAGACAAGGTTTTTTTTTGTAGAGATTCAATTAATTTTTGTTCCGAATGCCTGAATATAACGAGACAAGATGACATGTTATTTTCTGTGACCCATCTACAAATTTTGTAATAAGGGGACATTTATTAACAACCTATCTTTTTTTTATTAACAACCTATATTCATTATATAATTGGTATAAAATTGGTATAAAGGGTATAGTTTGAGTATAAAGGGTATAGTTTGAGTTAGTTATTCCCCATTCTCTCAAAAAACTAGGGAATAGTACTTTATCAAGTGATTGAATATATCTGTTTTCTAATTAAGCTAGGATTATTCTATTCTTTTAATAGTACTGCTACTTCTGATTTTAAATTAAATTTTACATAAAGAATCCATCTAAACATAACCCATGTGTTCTCATCATTGAGTATACAATTTACACATGAACATCAACCACATCCATGGAACCACATTTGGGTTCATTTTTAATCTTTACAAGTAACCCTTTGATTCGGGCTCACTTCTAGTTTATATCCTGCACATTTTACTTTTTTAGTTGGGTAATGATTGATTTTTTTAAAAAGAAAGGTATCTTCTATAATTATGGTTTCTTTTAATTTTCTGTAGGTCCTAAGAGAAGTCTAATGTGATCCAATTAATCTTACACTTTATACTTTTCCTAGGATATTCAAATTTAATATTTTAAAATAAACACTAGTAGTCAATTATGTTTATCACTCTTTTAATTTTAATTTGATAAACAAAAATGTTTATCAAGCACCTACTATAGAGGAGATCAGAGTGATAAGAGACACTGCTCTTAATCAAAGGCAAATGCTATTATCCTCTTTTTTAAATGAGGAAGTTGAAGTTCAGAGTGCTTAAAAAAGAAAAAAAAATTGCCCAATGTCCCAAAGTTTTTGTGTGGCAAGAGTCAAAATTGGAACATAGGTCTTTCTGAATGGAAATTAGGCAATTTTCATCATGTATACTGATACAAAGCTAAATGAGACATAATCCCTACACCCAAGAATGTCATAGACATGCAACAAAACAACCCCTGCATAATATGTTAAGTTTTTAAATTTTCCTGATGCCATTTATATTTGAAAACTTTTCTGAAATATTTTGGAGCTTTTTTATATTTACTTACTAGATTAAATTTTGTTTAGTCAGACATTCACTAACCTTAAACTCACTATATATTGTTAAGTACTCATTGTGAAGATGGTGGGCTGTTAAGAAATACATTTTACATCAAAAATAAATTCATACAATAATTGAAGGCCAAGTTTCATCAAAAGGTATATATATTATTATTTTATGTGATATACTTTTATATTTATAATTTTTTAAAATTCTGTTTATGACCCACTAAATTAATCTGATAACCTACTTACACGTCATGCTTCCCAATTTTGCAAAACACTGTGTTGTAAAACAGGCTGACCAGACAGAAGCTCCACCTTTGCTCCTATATCTGGTCATCTATGAGTGAAGCATTTATGGCACATGCAACCCAGAAAGACTTATTTTGCTACTGTGTAGTAGTATTTTAGTAGATAATACAAACCACCCTATATTATGGTCTCATATTTAATAATGCACAACTTCTGAGAGCTACAAAATTTTCCTAATTTGAAAATATTAGGTTGTTACATCCAAACGATTAATGCAAATGAAAGATTAATTTAAAAAATTTATTTTAATTAACTACTACAATCCACTTAAAGTAGTATCACTCTGACAGTCTATTAAACAAAACACTTTAAAGAAAACCAACCACCTAAGATGTTCGAAAAAGCCTAAACTATCCTTAAACACTGAGTTTAGATAAACTAAGTTCTTATTTAAGAATGTTTTTTAATCTGGAAAATCTTTTTTAGTATAATGGGTGGAAGAGATCGTAGAAATCAAAATGACTAAACACATTTCAAAAGTTAAAAAAAAAAAGTTAAAATTTAGATTTAAATGATTTGACCAAAGTCATTTAAAAAATTTCTTACTGGTACTAACTGGAGTAGAACATAATTGCCTATTAATGGAGTCACTTTCCACTATGCTACACACATTGCCCACAACTCACGAAAATCACAACAACAAGGTCTGACCCTCATATCTGCCTTATCTAAATTCTAAAGTAAATATGATTTGACCTACACAACTGAAGTATATTTTATTACGCACCCTTGTGCACTGTCCTCTAATCTATTCCTGACTATACATTTTAACTTCTCTTTAAAATGTCTTATAAACTATTAAACATAGTAAATATCATTTAACCACAGAACTACTTGAAAATCAGTTTCATTTTAATCTTCTTAATTGCACACAATGCCTGCCAAGACCTTAGCTCTGGATTCTATCATAGTTACTGTAACCATCGAAAGAAAACCTTTTCTCCTCTTAAAAAAAAAACAAAACTGCTCTCTTTATTTACACAATCTATTCTCTCCTAAGGATATGACAAAGACTTCAGTTGTAATTTCAAACCCATTGCAAAGCATCACAAATGATATGCATGTCACTTCATCTTAGATTTTCAGGACATTGTTTTTATAAAAATGATTTAGTTACTTTTTAAATTCATTAGTAGCCAGGTTACATTTTTAAATACCTTAAACTTTTAAAACTTTACTTGAATGTTATATTGATACAGCTTTAGTTTCTCACAAGCTTTTAGAAAGAACAAAATTCATATTCAACTAAAAATCCATTAAAAACCTGTGACTGACATTCTCCCAAAGACAGTTCTAAGAAAATTCAGGAAATATCCTCCGCATTCTTCTCCTTTGAACATAGTAAAAACATACTTCCTCAAAAGACAAATGCTTTGCAAATGTGCTGTCTTAGAACAGAGTGATTGTATTCTATATAGTAATCTAAAATACATTTTAAAATGTGGCATGGCCGTAGCCCATTAGTTCTGGGGGTAAAGGGATATCTGGTCTCTGTATTTGATGAAATATAATAATACAGACCAGAAAAACACTGGAATCTCTTAAATGAATGATATTAACACTTTAATTAATAGTAATAATAATGACTAAAAACAGCATCTACTTAATGCTAAGGAATCCTATAAAAATATTTGCCTAACAGTAATCTCTTTAAAAATAACAGAATTTGGGCCTCCCTGGTGGCACAGCTGGTTGAGTGCGACACTGTGAAGGATCCCTGGCACAGCAGGGTGAGTTCGATCGCTGGCCAGGGAGGGGACCCACATGGCGCAGTAGACCTCTCTTGCCTCACCTGCTGCTGCCCTCAGCAGTGTGCTTTGGTTGATCTGTCTGTTCTGCACCCCACTCTGTCCCTGGTGAATCCTCTCACCTACCCCGCCTCTGGCCTATACAGCAGCTCTTGTATGCATAAATAAATCTTTTTTTAAAATATTAAATTAAAAAAAATAAATAACAGAATTTTACTTAGACAAAAGTAGGAAAAGACATTTATTCCTTATGTAACACATATTTGGAAAAATAATTTGATGGCTTATTATTCTACAATTTGAACAGTTCCAATATAATGAATTTATTTATGAAAAAAATAAGGCCAATGAAAATCTGTAATTAAAGGTGTTTTGGCACAGATGTTGGTCCTCAAATGTTTGCTTTGTCAGCTGTCTAATCTACATTGACATCACAGTAATTAGCACACTGTCTATAATATTTTAAATGCAAATTCAACAAAGTTAAGCTACTATATATTGGGAAATGAATACTGATTAAGCTATGAAATACACTTCTATCTCTATTACTATATAAGATGTCAACCATATGTGTGGCACATGGCCAGACCAGCCAAGCTCAGTATGAAGAACATGCGAGAATATTCAAAACCAGAAGAGAGACTATGCTGACCTAAGCTAATAAAATGACACAAATATCCACCTAAAGGGGAACAGATTCTGATGCCTTAACAAAGATCTCAAAGCTTGAGTCTTTGAACCTGTCTGTCCTTACAACCACTTTTCCAGGACAGATATTCATTCGTCCTTTCAGTTATTTCTTTTGACATTTGAGTCTTGATTATGTGCCAGACACTATTCTGGGCACTGGGGATACAGGCATGAATAAAATGGAGAAAATTACCTTCATGAAACTTATATTCAATAAAAGATGGAAAGAGGTATCCTATTATATACTAACTCTAACAACATACTGCCTAAAGTCAAAGACTGAGAAAATTTGTAAGACTATGCATAAAATTGAAGAGAAAAGCTATCACTCATTAGTAGTATCTATTCTGGACATGATGAACAGTAAAAGGTAGAGTGGGAACTTAAATCTGCCATTCTCACTCCTTTTTTTTCCCCCATACTATTGGTCTACCTGTATCACATAAAAGTTGCCTTAATAATGATTTTCAAAGTATGCTGATCTCTTTTGTTATTCTGAATGGCACTGGTTATCTCCACTTGAGCAGAAACAGAGGAATACTATTTCTACAGAAGCATTAAGTATATTCACACTTTTCTGACCAAATGTACAATTACAA
The DNA here is from genome assembly GCA_019455555.1 of Galemys pyrenaicus. Lineage (NCBI taxonomy): Eukaryota > Metazoa > Chordata > Mammalia > Eulipotyphla > Talpidae > Galemys > Galemys pyrenaicus. The sequence continues at coordinate 1,931,779 of JAGFMF010011568.1, forward strand.
CAATAACTTTTACCACCCTTCTGAAAATTTTGAAAGCCTATTGGGGAGATTATGCTACAGCCTTCTCTTTTTGAAGTTGATCTGTTTTCTCTTCCATCTAGCAAGCAAACAGAAAACATTAAACTAATCATTCGTACAGCAGCATATGAACAGTAACACAATCCTAATAAACATACTCCTGAAAAACTGCGGAACAAAAAAATATTCTATTATAGAGACTACTTTTCAATGACTTAAAACATAAAAAGGGGAAAAGACTAGAAAGTTGCACATGGGAAATATTTCAATACCAAAGACATTACTAGTAATAAGAAATAGTTTTGTTCTTATGTGCAAGACACAACTTCTGGCTGATTAACCCTTTAAAGCCAGCAAAGTCCCTACAAATGGTGTTCCCTGTTAGTTGGCCACTACATAAATTGATAGGAAAACCCACAACACAATAGAAATAACTTCGCCTTAATTTCTGTATTATTTTACATTTGTAACTTCATTTAACCATCAAATATTTGATGACATGACTACAAACACTAATGTTTTCACACAGAGAACATAGATAAATCTCAGTGAGAGATAGCCTTTCTTTGCCCTCTTCCTATACTTTACTTCCTATACTTCCTATACTATCTCATAGTCTATTTCCTTTAGTTCTTATATGTTACTATCTCATAGTCTATTTCCTTTAGTTCTTATATGTGCTTTTTCCCGTATCCTCCCAGTGTAATCCTTTGCTTTATAAAAACTTTATAAAAACTACTATGCTTTATAAATCAATCTTCCCCCTATTACCCACACATGAAGGAAGTCTAATAAACGCTTGTTCAGAATTCCCTGTTTGAAATATACTTCTGCCGCATTATTTTCACTATCAATTTCCATTCAAGAATTTTTAACTGTTCCTTCTGCCAGAGTAGAAGAGAAACAAACAAAAAGCAGTGTGTTTCTATATACCAACAAAGAACAATCCAAGCAGTAAATTAAGAAAACAATTCCATTTACAATAGCATTCAAAATAAAATAACCTAGGAATAATTTTAACCAAAGTGGTGAAAGACTTGTACACTGAAACTATAAAGCACTGCTGAAAGAAATTTTAAAAGGTCTAAATAAATTGATATCCATGGTCTATGGATTGGAGGCATAATGTTGTTCAAATAGCAATATTACCCAAACTGATCTAATGAGTCAATGCAATTTTAATCAAAATTCCAATAGCCATTTTTTGCCACTAAGAACCAATCCTCAAATTCATACAAAGTCCAAGGGGTTGAAAACATCACAAACAATACTGAAAAAGAGTAACAAAGCTAAAAGACTCACACTTCTCAATTCTCAATTTCAAAACTTAGGACAAAGTTTCAGTAAATAAAACAGTGTGGTACAGGTAAGAATACACATGCAGACCACTGGAAAAGAATAGAATCCAGAAATGGTGCCATAGTCTTCTATCTACAGCCAACTGATTTGCAACAAGAATGCCAACACCAGGCAGTGAGGAGAAAATGATCTATTCAACAAATAGTGCTGGAAAAGAGGATACCCACTTACAAACTGAAGACCTACCTTATAGCACATACAAAATTAACTCAAAATGGGTTGCCCATCTAAATTAAGGGCTAAAAGCATAAAATGCAGAAGGAAACAGTGATAAGTTTTTATAACCTGAAGCTGATACCGAAAGTAAAACATAGATAAATTGAAATTCATCAAACTTAAAAATAATCTACAAAATTGGAGAAAAATATTTACAAATCATATTTGCAGAATCTAGGATCTAGTATTCTGAATATATAAACTATCATAACAACAAAAGACAAGCAACTCAATTTTAAAATGAAAAAAGGACTTGGAAAAACATTCCTTTAAAGAAGCTATACAGATAGCCAAGGAAAAAAATCAATATTATCAACCATTAGGGAACTTGAAATCAAAATTACAATGAAGCACCACCTAATACCCACTAAAGCACTTGTAAATTTTTCAAAAAACATACAAAGTATTAGTGAGAATAGACCAAAATAGGAAAACTCCCTATACAGTAGAAAGTAATGCATTAGTTCCTCAAAAAGTTAAACATAAAATTAACATATGAGAGCAATCACACTCCTAGGTAAATGCCCAGAGAACTAAAAACAGGTACTCAAATACATGTACATACATGTTCAGGAGAGCACTATTCAAAGCAGCCAATAAGTGAAAACAGCTCAAATGTCTTATCAATGGAAGATGGGTAAGCAAATCGTGGTATATTTATACAATGAAGTATTGCTCAGTTGTAAAATGGAATAAAGTACTGATATATGCTAGAATGTGGAAGAAACTTAAAAATACTGCATTAAGTAAAAGAAACTGGGCAAAAAGGGCCATATAATGTGTTATTCCTTTTACAATGGATATTTAGAATAGTTAAACCCATAGAAAGAATACAAATGGGTATCTGCAGAGGCTCTAGGGACAGGTGAATGGGGAACAATAGTTAATAGGTACAAGATTTCATCTGGGAGTATAGTAAATGTTTTGGAGCTAGAAGGAGGGGGTAGTTGTACCTAATAAAATTCTTTTTCTAACCAATACCATGTTTATTCTATAGTTTACCTGCATTTCAAATTCATACACCCTGCCCTAAAACTTTATATTGTATATGGACCATTTCATTCCCCTTTCTTCCACTGCCATCCTTGTTATGCCCCTTTCTTATCCTAAACTTTATTTTGCTGCAATCACAAAAATTTAAGAATAAATATATTGGTTACCCCTACTCTAAATTAACTATCACAAATACTGTAAAATTATCTTTCATTTGTACTTTATCAACATCCACATTAAATAATCTATTGCTATAACCAAGTAAATTTTTGTACATTGTAAATGTCCACAAAGTCAAATCAGTATCAACAGGTTACTACAGAGCCTGAAGTAAATGAGTAGTAAATGGCCAGGGAAATGGTAGTCATATATTTAGTTTTTAGACAGGCCAATTATTTAAGAGTTTAGCACATATTTTTCCAGTACACTTTAATGAAAATTCACTATTTAAATCTTCATATCACCTTTCAAGTTATTGAAGTCCCAAGACAAAACAACACATATTATTAAATGCCACCCTACAAGTCTTAACTATGAATTTAATTAGCAGTACAAACAGAACCCTTATATTTAAAAGGTAGTTAATTACAGTACATGAGACTTTAAAACAGGTCATTGGAAGATTTTATGTTCATGGTTATTTTATCCCAGCAAGAGAGCTTCTTACAACACACCTATTTAAAAGTCAGGGTTATCACAAAACCATACATTTCCACAGAAAAGAACTTCAATCTCTGTGATATTAAAAATGTAATTTTTAAAAATATGGATTCTTGTATGACCTTTGGCCAAACCTAGCACAAATTAATTTTTCAAAGAAAGGACAAAATTTTAAATTTTAATCATTTAAAATTATTTTTTAATATTAATGTAAAATACTAAACATTTGAAATAGTTTCAAGCGATTTTTAAATTAAAATTCTATGCCCAAAGACAAACTTACTATTGGTCCTTGGTCTTTTGGCTACACACAAATGCAAAGACAAACTACTGATAACTTTGTATTGTTAGACTGATCATGAAATTTTAATTCACTTTAGATGTGTGTATATAGATCCTAGTTTAATAAGGAAAAATGAAGACCTTTTAACCTTTTTCTCATTCAAAAAGAATATGCTGTTGTCTTCAGCCTTCCCTGAGAATCTATTTTTAAAACCCTAGAACAATTATTAATGCAGAAATCTGAAATAACCCAATTATATGTAAATACTTATAAATGTTCACTTTTTGCAAAAGGAATGGCAGTATTTATGAAGTGCAACCATTTATCAAAGTGAACTAAATATTTTAATACTACGCAGAGGCAGTTATACAGTAACATTGAGGGTTAACTGTAATCAGAAACCAAGCAACTCTCCTTAGGAAGGATCAGAGGAAATGGTAACTTTTGGAAAATCCCAAATATTTTAAACACAGGAACATATCCAATTTTGACAAGCTATAAGACCATGGCATAAATACTTCCATCTTTAGTAGCTGTTAAAACAAGCAGTCCTTTACAATTTTGACAAAACACAGAATTCATTTCCCCCATACAGCTGCTTTGTTTCAAAGTTCATTATTATCAGTGAGGACAAGACTGAGTTTTTGGAGCACAGTTATTTACTGTATTGTGCTAAAGGACCTAATTTAAAAATAAGTAAGAGGAGAGGGAGGAAAAAAAGAGAGGGGGTAGTGTTCATGGGGAGGGAGATGGGATGAAGGGAGGTAGGGCAAAGGAAAACGAAAGATGGAATATAAGAAAACAGGATAATGAAATCCATACGTCTACATTAATGTACACAGGCATATTTAGAAACTCTTTTTAAAAGGTTTTTTCCCCCCTGGCAAAGTATTAAAACCAATGCTCCCAAAGAAAAAGTAATAAATGTACAGGCAAGTCACACACTGTAAAGATTTACATATGAACCTGATGAAAGACTTCTGAGCAGAATGTATAAAGAATATGCAAAATGTAGTAATAGGAAAACCAGTTTTTTAGTGGCCAGAGATTTCTTTCAGACCCTTCACAAAAAATATATGCAAAGAGTAAATAAGCTAGTAAAAGAATTCTCAACATCATTATTCAGGAAAATGCAAACTCAAACCACAAACTAGACATAAGATTATACACCTATCAGAATGATTAAATGAAGAAAAAAGAATGGTACTACCAAGTGCTGATGAAGATACAGAACAACTGGAATTCACATACAATGGGGATGAGAATGCAAAATAGTAATTTAAAATTCCCTCACAAACTACTGTGCCCAGTCCTCTGCAATATGCCCATACGAACCCTATATATGTGACTCAAAAGGCCCACTTATGACATTCCAGAAAAGGCTAAACTATAGAAAGACATTAGAGGTTGTGAGGGGTCAAAGGTAATGGTTGGTGTTGTCTAAATAAAGAAATGCATCAAAGCTGGGGGTAATAAAACTATTTTCTATATTTCTATATACAGTGGTTATATGGCTATATTTTTTTTACATACTTGATTATATACATATCTGTATATTTGTCAAAATATTCACAAATATATACATTATATACATTTTAAAAAAGGGTTGTACCATATTAATTTATATTTTTAAGTTTTAAAGTGCTAAATTAAGATAAAATGTCAGCCAGCATCAGGAATGTATTGGGAAAATATTCTTTATGTTATTATTGACCTATGTTTTTTCCACATATGTAGTACTGCTGGATATAACAGTGAAAAATACACAGATAATAGAAAAATATGGAGAAAACATTACATTTGTTGACAATCTTAGAATAACAGAAAGTGGTTATCACTTAAAACTTACAAGACTTATATTTAAGACTGAACAAACTTACAAACTCATTTTCCAATTATGGTATGAAAAAAAGGAGAGGAAATAAAGAAATTATATAAGCAAAAAATATAAACTACTTGGAGAAAATGTTTAATCAAATTTAATTTGAAGATAACAGTAACTCTAACTTTAAAAGGAAGGAAAGTCAAAAAAATTTGGATAGAAAATGTGGCAAATTGGAAATAGCAAAAGAACAGCTATGAAACCTCAGAGAACTCAATCAGATGATACATACTAAAGTCCATAAATAATAAAATGTGAAATGGTAATAGTTGTTACTTTACTATACTCTCTCTGAGCCATAAACAATGAGCATGACAACTTTCAAGCCAGTATGCTAATCCCAAAATGATGACTGTCACAGGGTAATAAAGGGAAAAGTTGAGACTTGAAACCAAATTTGTCTTATTCTACAGCCTAAGCTCTTTTGAGGATATTACTCCAACTCCCCAAAATACTAAAAGAACAATTAGTATTAATAAACTTAGAGAGCAAATCAATATTCAGTAACTATCGGAAGGCTCTATAAAAGTAAATAGTTTTGTTTTGCTGTCTGTACGTATCAGAATAGGAATTTTGTAGCAAGGTTCTCAATTCTGTTTGTATGCTTTGATATGGTCAGACACAAATGTCAAGGGGTATCAGTACAGTTTCAGCATACTATTCTTTTTTAGTGCTACTGTCATTCTTTCATCAGAAAACACCCTCATTTTATTGCCTTGCAGAATGTTAAAAATTGCAACTCATATTTGCCCATGGTGTACCTTTTCAATTACAAACGTAAATGTTTTTAAAATGTCTTTCAAACATTCCACTATAAAGATACCAACATTCCTTCCGTCTACAGAAACCACTGCCAGTGGCTATAGAAAACAGTTCTCTACGTTTTCTTTCAAAATGGAAAGAGAGAAAGCAAAGGGGAAAATGAGCAGCACAGAGACAGAGAGAACTATAATTACAATTAAAGAGTATAAATAAAAAGATGGAGAAAATAGCACCCAGTAAATTCATTAGATGAAAGGTCCTAACAGATTTGGGGAAAAGGAAGATGGTGGGAGAAAGAATTAAACAAGGAAACACTGAATTGAATGATCCAAGTCTGAACTTAGTTAGGAAAAAGAGCTTTGAATAACAGTTAAGAAAGCGAGGAACCATGTGCCTCTCCTGTCAACATTAGCACTCTCTTCACAGCCTAGCCTCAAAAGCCACAGACCTAGCTGAATCGGGCTGAGTCAAAAAAATCCCATGAGAGGCCTCACACCACAATGCTCTTGTGACCACATTTGAGAAAAGAAAAAAAAAGGTATGTAAAAAGTGAAGTATGAGGATTTGACAAAGCTTAGTGACAGTACGCTTTTCTAAATTGGTAAAAGAAGAGATGGCATGAAATATTCAGAGTACATCTTCAAAGAGCTGCTGAAGCAACATCTGCATAATACCCAACACAAATTATGAATCTAAGAAAAAATAATATTAAGGATATTAAATGTTTCCATGTGAACTAGCTCTACTATGTAGCTATAGTCATAGTCATAAGTTAGTAAGAAAGGGCTCAAGGCCAAAACATTTAGTTCAGCACTTAAGAGCTTTGTTGTGTGCGTGTGTGTGTCCATTTAAATGATAGCTGTCAACATAAAATTCACAAATATTTTCTTTTTTACTTAAGAGGTTTTAATTCTTTACTATATTGGTTTCTTTCCCCAAGCACTCAATTCAGAATTTTACATATACTGCTGAATGAGTACTGTCAATAACATTCAAAAAACAAGAAAACCACTTTACAAAATTAAGCAGACACTGGCTTTTTAAAGGTTATTTGGAAACTTCGAGTACTTATCAAACGTTTATAGTTTTTTCATAACATTCTAATTTTAGCAAAGATAAAAATTCCAGGAGTACTTTAGTGGCTATCATTCATACTTTTGTAGCATACAAGTCAAAATTCTGACCCTATAGCTATGAGAAACTCTTTATCCCTAAATGTGTTAAGTTTCAAAAAGAAAAGACTCATGCAGAATAGTAACAATCCGTATTCTCCAAATCTATGCACAACAACCTATAACCAATATAGCCTGGCAAATATCTTCTATAGTTCTCCTAAAGGGAAATATAGCAACCCAATTATGTCTCACTTTATGGGTAAACTTTACAACACCATACCTTCTCACAGGTCATAAAGAAAGATTCTGAGAAATAAATGCAAATTACTAGTACCTCAGATTTTCCCTTCAACTAGCTATCTCCTTTAATATAAACTCCTAATACCATTCCCATTTCCCTATTCTAAAATGTTGACTTTCTTTCAGCTTCTGTTTCATTAAAAGACACTGAATACTGTTTTGAAATGAAATAAATTCAAAATAACAGCATTTGTGAGATTAGTATGAAAACTTTTGTGCCAATTTCTGTAGCTCTGTGGGAATAATGGTATTAAGTGGTACTATTTTTTCCCTTTCTTCCTCAGGAGGTGTACTACATTTCCAGATACAGTGAAAAGACTACCAACAGAGTAATAGTTACACCAATATCATATATAAATAGGACTGCTGAGAGTATAACAGATTTTGGAGTTACTGCACAGAGAGAACAATAATCACAGTACTCCAACTTTTAGTTAAAACCAGTTCACAAGTACAGTTTCCATTTAAATGTCTGATAATCAGTTTCCATATATTAAGCAGCACCATTCAAAGTGTTTCAAAAGTCTCTGTAAAATAATCACAGATCTAAATAAGGAATTTTTAGAACTATTTTTAAAAAAGGGACTAAGTTTAAAAGAAAAAAAAAAAACTGCTGTAAAGCACCTACTGAAATAAAAATAACAACGTAAAACATACCCAAGCCACGCCATCATTTCAAGATACTATTCTCTAAAAATCAACATTTCTATCACACAGTACAGTGCACTATAAATGATATTTGACTAATAGTTTAGCTCTAGAAACTAACTTTATAAATTTTATGTGTTTTTTGTGACTTCATTAGGTGCAAAAATACTGTTGAATAAAAGTAGATGCTATGAAAATGAGCTCAAAATACTTTCAGTAGAAAGATCAAATGAAGATCAGGAAGTGATATAAACAATACAAGAGTTTAGGCCTCCCCGGTTGCCTGTCCTGCTCGCCCTCCTAGCCACTCTGTCTCTGGTGAATCCCCTCACTGCCCCCCTACCACCACCACCACTTCTGACCTGTACCCCAGTCCTTCTATATATAAATAAATCTTAAAAAAAGAAAAAATACAAGAGTTTAATAATGCTATGATACAATGCAAGGCAGGGTGGCTTTACATTACTAATGAGAGAGAAAATAGAAACAATTTCATGAAAATTTGAAATAAAAGCCAGCTAATTTGGTCTATAAAGTTAAATGAGGCTTTATCTTCTAAACTGTAAGGCACACATTGGATTTAGACCGGCAGAAAGACAAGAGTGCCACAAGCCAGCATGAGTCAATACTGGCGAAAGAAGCTTGGCTGAAATAGAAAGCTCTCCTGCATGGCAAGGAGGCTATAAAATATACCCAACTAGGAACTCAACCAATATGCAACTAGAAGACTTGAAAAGTTAAGGGAGGAATGAAAGATAGTTTCAGAAAGCTTAATACCAAAGACAAAAATAAAATAAAATTACATATCATCAAATAAGGTAAAGAAATTGTCATTAATTAGGTTTTCGAGTCAATGAAAATCTACTAGTTTTATCAATGAAATTCATTGCTTAATAGCAAAGACAAAAATAAAATAAAATTACATATCATCAAATAAGGTAAAGAAATTGTCATTAATTAGGTTTTCGAGTCAATGAAAATCTACTAGTTTTATCAATGAAATTCATCAACTCTTTATTTTTCTTATAAGACAGTTTGAGTATAGTTTTATTTTATTAAAACCTATCCCTGGGCCTTCCTATTGGTTCAGAGGGTTGAGCACGGCCCCGTGAAGCATCTGTATCATAGCAATGCGAGTTTGGTCCCAGGCCAGGGAGGGGACCCACAGGATGCAGCAGACCTCTCCTGCTCCCCTCAGCAGCGTATTTCAGTCCATCTGCCTGTTCTGCCCTCCCCCTGCTCTGTCTCTGGTGAATCCTCTCACCTCCCATCACTCTGGCCTATACCCCAGCTCTTGTGTGCATAAATAAATAAATCTTTAAATAAATAAGTGAAACCTATCCCTGTATTTCTGAAGTGTTATATAGCAGACTAATATGTAAAAATTTAGAAAAGTTAGGATGTTATTATTAGTCATAAATTCTTCTCCAAAAGAAATACTGTTTTACAGTTACATTGACTTTGCAAGGCTAGAAGGGTGCCATTTGGATACCAGAAGAAATTATGCACTGGATTTATAACTAATCTCTTCTATAATAAGCAATTTTACTTTGTTATTCTCTCTAGTTTCTTGTGTACCCTGTAAAAATATTATCAAAAACCCTCCTAAAATTACCATCACCATTAAAATGTCTACTAAATTAAAAATCATTAAATGGGTTTTGCAAAAATAAGATTAATCTTCCCCCAAAAAACAAAAAAAAGTTTGATACTCTTCACTTTCCATTTCCATCCTATTAACTACTTCATTGAACACTTACTAATTTCTTTATATTTAACATTATACCTAAAATAATTTCAATAACGTTGCTTCAGTGCTTTGCAGTTTATCATTATCAAAATGCAGATTTTACATGAAACTCATAGTTCATTTAACACACTGATTTATTCTAGAAAATCCCATAAAGGTTTAATTTTTGTAATTCAAGAGATTAAACATAGTTGGAAAGATACCCATTTAAGGAAGCCAATAGTACAATTTATTCCTTTATAAAATTGAGATATACTAATGTCAAGTGAGTATCAGCTCTGATTAATCTAGTTTTCTAAATTGGGATTTTGGACTTTATTAAAGTTTGGTGTTTTAAATGGTGTTATAAAAACTGGCTTATAAACATGGTGCTGAAATTACTCCCGTTATTACAGATCAGAGAAATGTGATACACTGAATTTAGTTTTCCGATTAGTGACCACATGATGCTGAGAAACAGGAATCAATTAATGAATTTCATTGCTTGCTCTCTGGCAGTGTTCTGTCAATGACTAGTTAAACAAATCAAACTTGAGTAAAGTTCTGGACCCATACTAAATCCTTTCAAGTCCTATTATACATTCTGCACTTGTCCTAAGAATAAAAGAAGCTATTACTGAAGTATTAAAGGCAGAATAATGTATGTACTATTTATCTTTTTCTCTGGATTATAACTGGATATTTTACATACATGCATAATGAACAGATGAGCACTATAAACACAAACAGATGATGAACATTATGTAAGATAAGTGCAGGCTTCCTTTCTTGGCGATCTCTAGAAATTATTTCCCATTTACAAGGGGAAATTATATTTTAAATAGTAACAACTATAAAATAAAAGCTCACTGCATTTCCACAAGTACATATCCTTCTTCAAAAGAACTTTACTTTTTCTTGATAAATGTTTTTTATATCATTTTTATAGTGGGCATGTGGCAGCTGAAAGAATGACTTCAGCAGTAACAAAACTGGCACAGTTGAGTCTTACCTAGCTCTTGTTCTTCCAAATGGCATGGTTCATTATGACTGGTTCTCAGTCACAACTGCTTTATCTGAACACATTTTCAGAGAGTGTGTTTCATATGCAAAAAGAGCAGTTCTTCTGGGAAAATAAATGTTGGTAGGGAAAAAATGGTTTAAAGTTAACCTGTATGCATCCTCTACCTAAGTGGTCTTATTTATCACTAATCTGTCCTTTTTTAATTATTGCTGAATAATACCCCACTGTATGAAAATTAGAATTTATTCAACCATTTACCCTGTTGATGTGCATTTGGGTTTTCCCAGTTTGAGGCTATTATGAGTAAAGCCACTATAAAATTTACCTCTAAGTCTTTTGTGGACATATGCCTGTATTCCTCTTAAATAAATGCTGAGTAATATGGTAAGTCTATGTTAAACTTCTCAAGAAACTTTCTAAGAAATTGCCAATTTTTTCCAAAGTGGTTGTACAACTGATATTATCACCAGTCAAAAAATGAGAGTATTGTCTGCCAGGTTTTTTTTTTTTATTCTATTTTGTATTATAATTTGCATCTCACTGATGGTTTATGATACTAAGCATCTTTTCATGTATTTATTGCCATTTGATATATGTATTTTGTTAACTATGTAAGTTTTTCAAGCGTCTTTAAATTGGGTGATTCTTAAGTTTTAGTTTAAGAATTCTTTACAGATTCTAATATAAATACAAGTCTTTTATCTACAAGTCTGTAGATATTTTCTCCCAATCTGTAGTTCCTTTCATTTTCTTAAAGAGTTTCTTTTAAAAGGTGGTTTTGATTTTGATCAAGTTCAGTTTATTTCTTTTAGGCTTTGTGCTTATTATGTCCTAACAAATACTTAACTTCCCAAAATTGATACTATGCTTTCTTCTAAAACTTGTATCAATTTTAGCTTTTATATTCAAGTTTATGAACCTTTTCAAATGAAATTTTATGTACTATATGAGGTCAAGAGGACTAAGTTCATTTTTCCTTCCACACAATTATAGCTGTATTAACATCATTGGTTGATCAAAATGCTTTCCAGATTTTATTCTGTTCTACTGATGCATATGTATATCATGCCAATACCAAAGTGTTGATTCTTGAAGCTTTATAATAAATGTTGAAATCCGACTTTGTTCTTAATTTTAAAACAAATTCTGTCTGAGGTCTTTGCATTTCCATATGAATTTTAGCAACAGTTTGTTAATTTCTATAATTTTTATTCACTGCCAAGTGGGAAAAAAGCAGCTTGGCAAACAATATTTAAAAACATAATTCCATTTTAGTTCAATTAAATCTATAGGTAAAGGTACATGCATAAAAGAAACTGAAAGCAAATACACAGATATGTAAAAGAATTCTCTCTATGCGGAAGATTACACTTTTATTTATCTGTATTTTCCAAAATAGACAATTTCATAACAAAACATTCATATAATAAACGAAATTATAGGATGTTATGTACTAAAAAAGAACTGATGCTCAGCTGTCCTTTTTTTGTATCTTTAATCTCATACATTATCTGTGAATGCAAAAAAAAAGTATGAAATGATAAACTATAAAATTTCTCCTCAGGGGAAAATACTGTTACTTGTTTTATTATAACCATCTTACATATCAAAAAAAACCACATGTATAATATTAATTAAATTGAAGCACTGACAAGAAGATCATCTTAGAGAAAGGCTGTCCAGTGCTGTCCAAATGTCATTTGCATTTTGAATTAAAGAAAAGCCCACACCCAGGACAGTTCTCAGTCTTGGTCAGATGTAATACTACCTGGAAATCATGGCAAATCTTATACTGGCCTTATGGAACAGCATAAAATGTCAATACATCTAATACCACTCTATAAGCAAGAAAGTCTTTTAATATTAAAAAAAAAGGGCATGTTACTATATGAATCACAAAATCTGTCATGTTCATTAGACAGCACTGTTTAGTTAACATGAATTTTCCGGCTAACATCCCATTTGCTCTTTTCACTTTCATTATTTATCTGACAAGTAATAAGTTACCAAAAAACAAGGAAAAATTATGGGAGAATAAATTTAGGCTGAAAAAATCCTATATATTATTTGGAAAAATACCCTTCTACTCAGTTTTAACTATGAAATATTTCAATCCACGGGGAGACTATCTAAGAACCATTTTCTATATGATGAAGGAGGTATAAAAATAGAAACAGGACAGGAGTTGATTAAATACTTCCAAACACTGAATACAGCAACAATTTTATAATATTCGCCTAAATACACACTCACACTTTCTATTTTAGGAAAAAGCACTCTCAAAATTTAGGTCACTAGTTGGTCTCCTTCAGGGAGAGTAATTGATATTATCATATATCTCTAACCTTTTTGAGCAAAAGTCACAGTAAAAACATCTGCCATATGTGATCCGACACTTTCATGCACACCTGTCTTTATACTTAATTATTCCTTGTGAAATGCACCCTTAATTTTTTCTATTATATTCTCTATTTTTCCTTTTAAGTTAGTTCTAACCTACCAATGCAATAACCTACCAATGGTTCATGAGTTCCAGTTTAAAAAATCTTATTATATAAGCAAAAGCAAAAGAAAATAAATTTAAAATCTTTGAATTGTTACATTATAAAACAAGTACAAATGCCAACAATATTTTAAGGGATATGATTGGATGGTTTACTTTACACTACCCTTCTATATAAAAGAGACCAATGAAAATCAATTTTCATAGACAAAGGCAAAGTCTACTTACCTTAGCCCAAGGTAGCAGTGTTACCAATAAAGGCAGCACTTATTTAATACTATTTCCTGTCAAGATCTTATTTAAGTGTATCTTTCACCTTCAGTTAGGGAACTTGGGGGGCCCACACTGGAGAAAAGCTGTCTCAGAAAGTCAATCTCATAGTCACTGATAATGTAAGAGCTCAGCTGGCCCGCTCTTGACCCCTAGAGCATCTCCCAAGCTTCAGCTCACATTGATGGCAGGCAATCATCAATCTAAATTTTGAAAAATCTTTATTGATTTTCCACAAATGATGATGGCTTTTTCTACAGTATATATGCTTATACAGTGTTTTTTTCCCCATCCACCAAGACTGCAATCAACACAAAGAATAAAAAGGTGCTTTATGTATTTATTTTTAGGACCTCTTAATCATTGAAGAAGCTCTTTAATAAATCAAAATCCATACCAAAACAAACAAGATGAATGAAACACCCTCAATAATTTGCACATGGTAGATAACATACATTCCTAAAATACTGATTACATGGAAAACCTTTTTAATATCATCTTATCTTTTGAGTGAAAATCTTTACTATTTATAAGAAACCTCCTACAATTCTAACACACTTATATATTCTTCAAATAAATTAAAAGTTGAACAGTACCCTTCAGTGAATTTAATTGGGCATAAATAAGTAAAAGTTTAGTGTGTGACATTAGTAGTTTCCAAGGTATCTATTACAAAGTATTAAATTTCTTAATATTGCCTATATTTTTTAATCATTTTGGTCATTTTAAAATGTCTTTCTAAGAAAAATAAACAGATCTTTAAAAATCCTTTACCATATTTTCAAATAAAACTGCCCTTTATGCTATTGCCAGATGATCTGGAATTTTTAGTTCAATTCAGACACTGAATTGAAAAGAATATTTTCCATTTCCAAAGTACTGACAACTGGAAATATGTAAATTAGTTCATGGGCAGAATCATTAATTTAGATAAAAAGTAACACATTAACTGAGTACCAAAAATGTGACAATTCTTGCACAAAATCTAAAACTAGACAGCTGCTACCGTTGGAGCTTATAAATCTAAATTAAATGGGCCAAAAGCAGAGAATTTTATTCTTTTTGTTTTGCAAGCGAATGACAAGTCTGATAATCAATCCCTCTAATCTTTAAAGTAACAATGATAAATCTGACTCTGATTTCCATAGGCTGATACTGGCTTAATTATCAGTGCCAAAATCATAGTTTGGGTTTGAATAGGAAGCAGAAAACTTAGCCCCAAGTTGGAACCACAGAATATCAAATAAAATGGACTCCCTTTGGTTATCTACTTCCTGGAAGATTTGGGTCAGTAACACAAACCTAACAGATAAAATTTATACCCCATATCAACAACCTTGATTAAAACAACTATGAACTAATTCTAAAAAAGACGCAAATAATATTTAGAACCTGTTAAATGCACAGACGTTCAAACAGACTTGTCATTGCAAAACATTTTAAAAGACTAAGTATTTTATTCTGTAAGTTTTAGTGATGCCTTTAGGGATTTGCCCCCAACAGCAAGGAAAGCAAACCAGAATATAAACATCTAAGACTGTATCAAACTGAAAAGTTTCTGTTCAGTGAAAGAAACCATAACTAAAATGAAAAGACATCCTTCTGAATGGGAGAGAATACCCCCACACCACACATCTGACAAAGGACTGATATCAAAGATATACAAAGAACTCATAAAATGCTACAAAAACAACATACCCCAATCAAAACAGGAAAAAGAAATAAACAGATACTTCTCTAAAGAAGACATTCCAACTGGCAGCAGGCACATGAAAAAAATGTTCACAATCACTTATTAGTGAAATGCAAATTAAGGCCACAATAAGATACCAGTGAGATGTCCCATATTTAAAAAAAAAAAAAACCAGAAACAAGAAGTGCTAGCCAGGATGCGGAGAAAAGGAAACCCTCCCTATACTGCTGGTGGGATGCAAACCAGTCAAACCTTTACAGAAAACAGCATGGAGGGGTCTCAAAATATTAAACATAAATCTGTCATTTGACCAGTCATTTCATTCCTAGGTATCTATCCAAAAATTCAAAAACACTAATTTCAAAGGAAACGCACTCACATGGTTTATTGCAGCACTAATTACTGTCACTAAATTATGGAAACAGCCTAAGTGCCCCAGAACAGATGAGAGGCTCAAGATGTAGTATTTCTATACACAATGGAATACTACTCAGTAATCAAAAAAGATATTCATGCCATTTGCAGCAACATGGATGGATCTAGAAGGGATAATGCTCAGTGAAATAAGCCAGAAGGAGAAAGATAAATACTGGATATTATCACTAATATGTGGAATAAAACTAAGTTAATAATTAGATAAAGACAAGTCGGAAACCCTTGCTAGCTGACTATAGAATTGAAGCACCAAGTGGGGGAGGGAATAATGAAGGGGTAAGAACAAAGAAGGAAGCTCAATTGTATATGGTGGTAGAATATGGGTGAACTGGTGGTGGGTGCCATATGGTGGTAATATCTGATGGGGTTTACCCCAATATTACCTCAGTTAAAAATAAATTAATTCTAAAAAAAATGATGTAGATAGAAAAAGGATTATATGACTTACAAAATACTGTCATACCATGTATTCATAATTACAGAAACACTAATGACAATTTTTACAAATAGCATTACTATGAACTTTCTTAGATAAGAAAAAATACTTTATGCTGTATAAAATATTTTTACATGCTGAAATTCTGATAGAGAAGTCTGGCTCTCAGTTGAGGGAAACGGAATATATAGAAATAAGCAGAAACACTAATTTTTTTTAACACATATTGCAACTTAACTGTAAACAATCCATGCATGTCTCTATATAGATGGCTAGGTAGTATGCAAAATGGAATGGGAGAGATTTGAAGGGCAGAGGAGGTCCATTTTTTCAAGGTTCATAGCTTTCAGTAGAATCTCAAAGGGCTATTTCACCTCAAAATATAGTCTCATCAATTTTTTTTTGCCATAATCCTATGAGGTACTAATACTTTAAAAAGTAGGGAACTGAGGTTCAACAAATTTTGTGAGCTTTCCATATAACAGCAAGTGAGAATGCACATTATTCTGGTTCTGAAGTCCCTGTTCTTTTAGCTATTATGCTTAAAAAAAGACAAAATGAAGAAACTGTTATTCAACTTTCTAAATGCAGTTAGATGATAATAATACTGAACACTTATGTAACTCTATCTATCTCTCAGGCACTGTTGTCAGTGTCTCTTTAATTCTCATAACAACAGAACAAAATCACAGATAGTTATTATTCTGATCCCCACATGGCCCTTAAGTAACAAAGCTGAGTTTCAAACCCAGGCAAAATCTGACTTTTCACTCTATGCACTTAACCTCTTTACATGCCCTCAACCTCTTTGTCTCACGAAGAGCGGAGATTAAAGGATACTTATAGGTCAGAAAACGTAGAAAGAAGTAAATTTGTTAATATTTCAAGAACTATTTTAGAAAATAATGACTATGTAGTAATTCCTCCTTATTTTAACTAAAATGTAATAGGTCATATAAACCTAAGTTATCAAAAGTAGTTGCCACAATTTTCTGGTTCCTGAAAGATTTTTATGTAAACACAGAGTACTTTATCCATCTCCTATCTTAAAAAAAGCTTTTATCATCTTCCACTTCCATGCTTAATTAGGTGATTACAGGAAAAATCACATGTTTTAGAGATATTTATTTAACAGGTAAAGCATATAGCAGGAAAGGAGAATTAAGTTCTCAAAATTATTTTAAAAAGACTTATTGGTGGTTACACTCAACTTTTATAATTCCCTAGCAGAAGTACTGCTTTTCTATGAATGGGTCTAAACAAATACTTTATGCTTCAGAAGGCCTTTCCTCCACATATCAATAATTCATGTTATCACTTTCATTTTATCTGTTTCTGACACAATTGTAGTTTGTTGAGAACAGTTGCTGGGGGAAATGACCTTCATTTACTGTTTATATATAGCACAACCCCAAAGAAAAGTCTTCATTATGCCAACTCAGAGTCTTTTTTTTTCTCATTAGATTTATTTAATTGGATTTGACAACATTTGTAGTCCCCAGGGAGTTCCCACCACCATTTTACCCGTGCACCATCACCTCAGACCCTTGTGCTCTTTATGCCCTCCTCCCCCTCGTTGCCCTCCCCTCCCTCTACCCTCCCCCCATGTTCCCTTTGGTTTATCTTTAACCTTTTCATCTTGTTGAGTTTGTTTGTTTTGGTCGTAACTGCCCATTTCCTTGAGCCTTCTTGTTTTTTTGTTTTCATCTTTTGATTTTTTGTTGTAGTTGTTGTTCTTCCACATCCCTCCTAAAAGTGAAGCCATTCGATATTTTTCTCTTGCCTTCTGACTTGTTTCACTGAGTATAATTCCTTCTAGCTCCATCCATGTTTCTATAAATGGCCCTAGTCTATCATTTTTGATTGCTGAATAGTATTCCATTGTGTATATGTACCATATCTTCTTGATCCACTGATCTACTTTTGGGCATTTGGGTTGTTTCCAGGTCTTACCAATTATAAATAGTGCTGCAATAAACATAGGGGTACAGGTGCTCTTTTGGATTGGTGTTTTTGTGTCCTTTGGGTAGATCCCTAGGAGTGGGATTGCCAAATCATATGGTAGTTCCATACCTAGTAGACCAAGGAACCTCCTCCTTGGCCTTCCATAGTGGGTCAACTCAAAATCTTAATAAATTACATATTAAAATTGGCATCTCTATCCTCTACATAAAACTCTGAGCAACTATACTTTCAATACTTTCAAATATTTGCTTATGATGGTTTAGTTATTAGCTGGCCTATCACCTAAGACTCCAATAAAAATGACTAGCCACTGGTTACAAATGGAAGTAACTGTTTTCTTACATTGAATTTCCCATCAAAGGATATAAAAGTGTCAGAGATTGTGAAGTTCATAACTCACTAAAAGCTCAAGAAAAAGCAGTTGAATTAGTTCTAAGTGTTTTGAACATACAAGCATGAATACTTAACATACAGTTAAACAGTTTATACCTTCTATAATTAAGACAGGAAACAAGTGTCATGCAGGCTATTAATATGAACAGAAAATGAAAATAAGTATTATAATGCCACAAATCAATAACAATCTAAAGTTGAATAACTGTGTAGACAGATATATAAACTTTCAAATTATCTTTTATTCTACGTTTCATTTAGGAGCGGCATATTATTGTATCCTTGATACAAAGAGTGGGCCCTTTTCCCTCCAGGGAAAGAATTCACCAGAGAGCAATAGGTGTAGTTGAAACAGGCAAGGCTTTATTAGAAGCTGATGCACATGGGAATTAGTGCTGGGAAGGAGAATTTAGCCTAGGTCTTCAAGGGAGATAGGAGGAGATACCCAAAGGGCAGCTCACCAGGCGGGGGTCAAGGATACTATCTTCATAACTTCTTCTGGGTTGGGCTATGCCTGGGAAAATGCAGACTGGTTACTCCAAGTGGGCATGTGGATTCTCCACCTTTTCCCTCCAGGATTGTGAGATAATCATTAGTGAGAATCAAATGCTTTTTTTGGCATGGTACCTTATAGTCAGTGCTTGGGTCAAATTGTTTGGACAGGGCTCTCCAGTTGATGATTTAGTCCTTGTGTTCAAACAGGACTTGGGCAATCAATCTAATTGCCCACAATTTCTTTTACCTAGGCTGTCTCAGTATAAATTAACTACCACTTACCCAAACATTTCATATGCCTTCTTAAAATGAGATTCTACTAGGTGTCTGAGTTTAATTTTAGGACAAATGTAATTCTCTCCCTCAAAGCAAATTCTAATTAACTTCTCTGCTCTCCCCTTCATTTTCTGCCCACACACCTCAAATTCCTAGTAACATTAAACACAAATAAGACTGACTGACACAGAACTACATTCTCAAACTGTTTCATTCACTCTTCAAACTAACATATACAATGTGCCTGGGACTGTGCTAGGCAAAAACAAAACAAAACAAAAACACGAAGATCCCTTTCCTCTAGAGCTTAGAATTTAGTGTAATTATTAGTTTAATGTCTATTTCTCCCAGACTATAAATCTACTATTGGCATCCCTTTAGTAAGAAGGGGGTCACTTCCTTTAGTTGCAAGGCGAGTAGCAATGTGCTGCTACTCCACCATGAAAGCAACATTCTTAAGACTGGACAGTATTTGGTAACTCTGTTACCTTCAGTCAGTATTTGTTAATTCATATATAATACAGGAAATTCTTTTCAAACTGTTTAATAAAATGAAGTAGTATGGTATCTGGGATTTGCTTCAAAATATCTGTAGTCAGTACAAGAACAGATGACTTGATTCAAGAGAATACGACTATTATAAAGGTTTAACCTTTTACATAATCACTGCTTTTAAACTCTAAAGACTTTTAGCTAATATCCAAAAAAATGATTTCAGGAAGCTACACAGAAAGATAGCACAAGAACAAGAGATTTCAATGCCAAGGGAATCTACCATGGGACTGTGAATCCAATCTTAATTATTAATATTAAACTTCCATCTGTTCTTTAGTTAATGTAAAGGTAGTAGTGCTTCTCTACGTTACTGAAAAATATTAAGTCTTTTACACAGATCCTTACAGAAGTACAATGCTATATAGACAGTAACTATATTTAGATACTACCATTAGTCATGTAAATATATTTTCTTTTTCACACTATTGTATTTTCTATACCACACAATACCAAATGTAAAACAACATTTCTTACTGTATTCAATATACTTAATGATAATAACAAAAAAATTGAAGACAATGAGAAATCAAAGTTAGACAATTTTTTAAATATAACGCATTTTACTAAACATTTCTCAAGAACCTCTGAAGCTCCTATTTAAAGCCAATGGCTGGTTCAGATACTATTCGGTATATGATGTCATGGCTATATTTAAACATGCCCACAACACAACTAATATTTGAAGTTGTATTTTACAGGTTGTAAAGCATTTGATCTATATTTCTTCATCAGTCAGGTTAGTAGATGAGAGTATTTTTAATAGCAAGGAATCTGCCTATGCTTCCAACTCATGAGTAAGAGTCAGAACTGATCTCAAAAAATTGATAATCAAATCCCTCTCATTTCTCTCCATTGCCCCAATTTGCTACTGCTTAAGGAGTTTAAAATTTCATTAAGGGGGGCTCCCTGGTGGTGCAGTGGGTTAAGCAACGCACTATGAAGCAAACCACAGCCACTGCAGCGCAAGTTTGATCCCTGCCTCTGGCCTGGGAGGGGACCCATATGGCGCAGCAGACCTCTCCTGCCTCTCCGGCTGCTACCCTCAGCAGTGTGTTTCAGTCAGTCTGCCTGTTCTGCTCCCCGCTCTATCTCTGGTGAATCCTCTCACTTCCCTGGACCATCTGGTCTGTGCCCCAGCTCTTGTGTGCATAAATAAATAAAATCTTTTTTAAAAATTTCATTAAAGGTAACAAAATTATACACACACATATATATACACACATTATACACACATATAAATATATAAAAGCAAACTTGAACATGATATATACTATCATAATTAAGGTCAATGGCCAAAGTATGACCTGGGTAACAACTACTAGTGAAGATCTGAAACGGAGAAGATTCCCTTCAGGGCTATTTAGAAAAGGTTTCTTAAAAGAGTGCATGCAGCATAAGCCATTTAGAGGTCTAACAAAAAGAAGTGGTATTCAGTCTCTATAGAACCCTTTCACAAACCAGAAACTTTCATGATTTTAACTGAAAGTAGGAAATTAATTGGCTAGAATTAAGGCTGTAGAAGATACTATGAGAGTTACATTTAAAATACGTAGTTTGCACAGTGAAGTAAACCAGTCACAAAAGGAAAAGCAATTTACAACCTACAGAATGGAAGAAGATATTTGCTTATCTGATATCAAAGTACATAAAGAACACATATAACTCCATAACAAAAATACAAATACTGGATTAAAAAGTGGACAGAAGAACTGAACAGACTTTTTCCAAAGATGACATATAAGCACAAATGGGCACATGGAAAGGTTTTCAACATCAGTTATAATCAGGAAAACACAAATCAAAACCACAAGATAACACTTTACACCTGTGAGAATGATTGACATCAGAAAGAAAACTGGTACATAGGATGTGAAGAAAAGAGTACATTCGTACATTGTTGGTGGGAGTGCAAATTGATGCTGCCTCACTTCTATGGATAACAGTATGGAGGTTCCTCAAAAAATTAAAAATAGAACTTCCTTATGACCCAGCAACCCCACTTTTGGATATAAATCCAAAGAAAGCAAAATCACTATCTTGAAGATGTATTATTTACAACTGTCAAGACATAAAAATAACCTGTGTCCATGGATGGGAGAATGGATAAAGAAAATGTATAAACAGGCACAATGGAATAATATTTAGTCATAAAAAAGGACACCCTAAAAAAAAAAAAAAGGACATCCTGCTATCTGCAACAACACAGATGGATGGTCAGGGCATTACGCTAAGTAAAATAAGCTCAAAGTGGGAAGATAAGTAACTGTAGGATCTCACATGTGAAATCTAAAAAATACCAAACTCATAGAAAAAAAGAATAGGTTGGTGGTTGCTGAGTGGGTGGGAGGGATTAAGGTGGTCAAAAGGTACAAGCTTCCAGCTATAATATAATGTAACCTGAAAGCTGCTGAGAGCAAATCTTAAATATTCTCATATAAGAAAAAAAATTATAACTGTGAATTGATGAATGTTAAATACACATAATGTGGTGATCTCATCACAAAGACATCAAGTCATGATTTGCACCTTAAACTAACAAAACACTATGTGTCAATTATATGCTAATGAAACTGGAAAAAAATTAAAGAATATATTTTGTTTTACTTCAATAGGGAAGAGACACAGTGGTCCTGGCTTCATTGTGAAGAAGTCAAGGAAGATCAGTAAACACTAGGAATATTCCATTAGTAAATGGAATTATTAAAGCCTGAGCATTTGTTGCTCCAATCTTACTAACAATATAGAAAATATAAAATGCAGCTATTAAAGATGGTCCAACCATTATGGAAAGCAGTATGGCGGTTCCTCAATCTACTAGGAATGGAACTTCCACAGGATCCAGCAATCCCACTCCTAAGAATATACCCAAAAGACACAAATACACTGATTCAAAAGAATACCTGCACCCCTATGTTTATAGCAGCACTCTTTA
>JAGFMF010011568.1:1962083-1997198 GCA_019455555.1 Galemys pyrenaicus
TACACTGCTGAGGGGAGCAGCGGGCACAGCAGGAGAGGTCTGCCGCACCATGTGGGTCCCCTCCCTGGCCAGCAGCAGGGATCGAACTCATGCTGCAGTACATTGCTTTGCTTCATAGTGCATTGCTTAACCCACTGCGCCACCAAGGAGGCCCTGAATTCCCAGTTTAAACATTAATTCAAGATAATATTCACCTTGCTCTTCAGTAGCTTATTTTGTTTGTTTTGTTGTGGGAGTATGCCCATCCACTTAGATTCAGTGCTTGATTCACAGCAGAATCTAACAAAGTTCCAACTCCAGGAGTATTACAGTTCAAATAAAAAAGGATAACCTGTATTTGGTGGGTTTTTTTTTTGAAAGCTAAAAGTATCAAATATTGGGTTATTCTAGAGCTATTCAGATTGTTATTTCTTGTTTTCCTTGAGTTCTAATATTTTTCCCACCTATGCTCTTACATTAAGGTTTCCAGGTCTACAATAAAAATCTAATTACTACTCTGCTACATCAGGTAAGACTAACCTCACTGCAGCACAATATACACCTGTTCTAAGATTTTTACCTTCATAACTCTATTTCTGAAAGCAAGAATGAACTCCAAACATCCGCTGTGATTCCTAAAGAGCGCCATTCTAACACAGGAAGAGAAGATGAGATTATATAGAAAGTAAAGAAGCCTGAAATCATTGGAGGATATGAGATATCAAAAGGGAGAACATTTTCTCTTTTTTTGCAAAAAAAAGAAATAAGACCTTCCAATTCAAAGCTATGGAATAGTTAAATTGCCACACTTCAACACAACCCAGGAAATTTTTGATTTTATGTTACAAGAAAGAAGTGTCTGAATAAAAGCTTTCTATTTAGCTAAGAGGGGTATAAAATGTCTCCATCACAACCCCCTTCTTGTGCCTAAAACAGAAATCTACCACTTCCTCAGATGAAAAACCTACCTGAAGTTTGACAGCAAACATTCTCACAGGCAGTTATTACCTCTGTATTTGCATTCCTCATAGCATGAGGTGTGATGCATTTGTAGAAAGCATCTCTAGGTCCTGATCTAAGGAGACTTAGAAGGAGCATACCAAGAAAATGTCCTAAGTTACCACTACCTCAAGCAGTAAGTGCTCACTTGGAGAGTATGCCTTTCTTAGCACTGATTGAGTCTGTCAATATATTTAACAATTTAACTTTGAAGAGTTAATCAAGTTCATTAATATACTTAACAACTTAACTTTTGAAGACTGAAAAAGTTGTAACACTATGTAATGTAAGTGCATTTAACACTAACGAAATGTACATTTTTAAAAAAATATTTGATAGAACTGGGCTGTAGGCCAGAAGTAAGGGGGGAAGGTGTGAGAGAGGAGTCCCCAGAGACAGAGTGGAGAGCAGAACAGTCAGATTTACTGAAATACACTGCTATGGGGAGCAGCAGGCAATACAGAAGAGGGTTGCTGTGCCGTATGTGGATTAGCTCACTTGCCGGGGATGGATCAAACTCAGGTCCCAGAGGTGATACTGAGACTTAACCCCTAGATCAACAGGAAGACTCCTGAACTGTACATTTTAAAATTGTTTGGCCTGTAAATTTTGTATTAATTTTGCCACAATTGAATTTTAAACTAAAAAAGAAAACATTAAAAAGCTATTATATTAAAAACCTAAAAGAAAAACTCAGGGAATTGTTTTCCTATTTAAAAAGACGATAGAAATAAATGCCATAGGTGACTTCAGTTAGATCCTGGCTTGAAAACCAAACCAAAGCTATAACACTTTGGGAACAAGTAGGAAAACTGAAAAAAGAAAAAAAAAAAAGTTGATCTTTGATACCATTTTTCTCATGTAACACTGGCAATGCATGTTGTTATACCAGATGTCTTTATTTAATTGCAATGTGCTTTATGGATAGTGTCATCTGTAACCAACTTTTAAATAGCCTGTGCAATAGACAGATAGACACACAAACACACACACAAAGAGGGAAAAAGAAAAATCACTACAGCACTAAACAAAGGTGCTAAGAAGAAAGTCACATGACATTGTACATCACAAAGCACTAGCCTCTTTCCACCCAAACTGTTGACTGTTTTAATAATGTGTAGCTGGTTGGTGACAGATGTGAACATATGACAGAGCTTTCTGAGTTATTCTATAAATAAAAAGATCCCACAAAATAAAATTATTAAGTAGAAGTTTGCGAAGATTATTTTTACAGAAATTGTTACAAGTATGTATGTATGAACTGTATGGATTTTCCTCTTGAGATAGTTGTAGAATTTCATTATTTATGCCTTTAAGTGATGCTTTCAATCTCCTTTTTATCACTTCTTCAACTGAAGTATTTAAGTGCCAGCCCTGATATACTTTCTTTGTGTTTGGTTTTATTTCCTTTCTAAAACTGCTGAATTCTCCCCCAAGGTTTTCTTTACTGTTCTTTCTCCTCTTTCTACTATAAACTGAGATTATTAACCCCTCTCCTCACCAGTGTCAAAATATTCTGCAGGGTAAAGAAAATTTAATAAGTCTGGATGTAAAAAAAGGTCCAGTTTTACTGGGGAAAAAAAACTAAAAAATTCAAATCTTTAATGCTTCTAATTCTAACTGCATGTCCTTTCTATTTTCTTTTTTTAAAATATGTAATCAATCTAGTAAGGAATTTAGTAATGACCTTTGAATACTCTTGTACTTCCATCTTTTAGTTTTTATTATATACATTGCTATTAATTGAGATCAGTAATATAAAATGAGTTTTATATCAAGAATTGCTTATTTATTTTTGGGATAAGAACGTGGTTTTTATTTGCATGACTAACTAGAGGGCAGCTCTTTTGCTCTCATAAGTGCAGAGCTCATCCATCCAGGAAACCTTGATTCAGGATGTACTTTGGACCCTCACAGCCATCTGGGATGAGTCACTTTTCAGCTACTTTATCTTCAAATTCATTTGCATTAAACTTTGTTTAGTTTACTTCTCGGAAATACGGTTTTTCTGGTGGCCAGGAAATTTATACCTGGTCCCATCTAGTGCTTCAGTGACATACTCTTTGATCTGCAGTTTGGTGCAGACACCATGATGACTTGGCCCAACATCGAGACCAAAGGCACCCCACAAACCTGTTGTGTCAGCCCCAGTATAAGACATCTTGTTGATGCGGATGACATGAAGAGATGAAGCTGCACCTAGATATTAAAGTCATCTTTACCACAGCTCTTCACCATGTATTTGCTGGCAGCCATCAGGCATCAAGAGGAGAGCTGTTCATATTCATCTGATACCATGCTGTCAGAGTGGGAACTCATCCACTTTGCCTTCAGCCCCAGATCAAAGATGGGAATCTTGGCATCCGAACCCTTTTGTCAGAGGCAAGTCTTTGTGTATGACTTGTTCTAACAATACTGGTAACACTGGGAAGGGCAGTGGACCCTGGTGACACCATGACTCTTGGGTGGCACAAAGAAGGAAAAGAGGTGCTTATTAAATTTTAGGTAAATGAAACAGCATTTGTTTATGGTCAACGTATGTTCCACAGGAGGCCAGGATGGGCAGACTGACAGGTACAAAGGTTCATGTAACCAATATTAATAGGCAAAAATGGATCTGTGACAGATTTGGGAATGTTGGGTATCGAGTAGATAGTTGTTATTACAAAAGGGTTATTTTGGGGAAATCAGTCTACACAAAGTATTTATTAACTCAGTCCAAAATCGTTTAAAAATGAAAGCCTTTAAGTTATTCTGATTATGATTTGGGAAGGGGAAATGAATGGACACACACATTTCATCCTTACTAATTCACCCAATTTTAGCAAACTGTTACAATTTCCTATTGTACCTGCTTCATTAATAATCAATGCATAAACCAATGTATTTTAGGCATATTTACAGGACACAATAGACAAATTTTAATACCAGATTAGTCAGTTTTACTTCATTGTTTTCTCCTGATATTAAACTGCAAAGAATATATATATTAAAAAACTTTGTTTTATTAACATGTTATGAAATAATCATCTATATATTTATGAAAGCCTAGAAATCTGCATAAGCAGCCTAAATCCACTCAAAGTACTACTCAGTTTGATAAAGGTTCTAGAGCATACTTAAACTCTTTCACACTGTAAGGGCGTGTACCTGCTACTCTGGATGTATTCTATGTATACCCTCAATAATTTATAGATTTTCAGTGAAGGCTATTCTTTTGTGATGTTATTTCCTAGCTGCACGGTCCTGCCTAGATTCAAGACAGTTTCTTCTGTAGGCCATCTCCAGTTTCTTTCTGAATGCCTATCGTACTTCCTCCAGCCCCCACTACATACTCTGTACCTTTCTCAAAGAGAGGAAACATCTATGAAAAATTGAGGTGGGATGAGGCTGCGAGAGACATTTGAACCTCAACTGGGAAATTTCTCAAGAAGGGAATGGAAAAGGGACCGAATGCCTGGAAAACTCTTTTCTTCTCTCAGTGAGAAGTCCATGGCTCCACTCATTCCTGAGGGCCAAACCAAATGAACGCACAGAGCTCAGCCTCTGAATATCACAAGACTTCAAGCCTTCTCCTCCCTTACTTGATCTTTACTTGCTGTTAGATGGAAAAGTTCCCTCACTTCTCGACCTAAAAATCTCCCAAATGCTCATTCTGGCAATAAAGAACATGGGGTTAGGAAGGTCTTGGTGCTCAGAGAGCAGGCCATCAGCACTGCCATGCTGTTCTAGATCAGATTTTATATATGAGAGCCAAATGCAGATAACTGTTGTGCAAGTGAGCATCTGGGACCTCCAGCCCCTGCAAATTCACCCCAGAGCCATCTTCTCTCTTCTTTCCTATTCCTTCCTTACCAGAGGGTCAGTGGCTGCCTCTGTTGACAGTGAGAAGAGGCGAAGCAGCTGAGAGCCTTTCCCAGTGAGAAAGTCTAGACCTCTGTGGGAGTCCCAGCTCACCACAGAGGCTGCACACAGGACCAGGCCCATGTGCCCAGACACAGTTCACTGCTGCCCAAGCTTTCACTTTCTAAGGGCCAAAAATCTAGTATCCCCTCCTTTACTGGCAATCTTGCTCTGGAATACCTCTTCTCAAAATGTGAATATTTACAATTACAATGAGACCATCGATGATTATGAGACTGCAGTCATTACTCTATGTGTCTTTTAAGCAGAGAATGACAACCACCAGTTTTGTCTTCTAGTATCTTCAACGTCCAGGGACTTGCTGATTTGATATCTCCATTTGTCACTGCCAATATATTCAGTCCACAATGGTATTATACATGTCATTTTTTTTTAATCTGTGATTTTGTTTTAATCACCTGAAACTTTATGATCACATAATTTACAAATCTGTACTATGGTATTATTCTCCTCTGTATGAGTGAGTTGGCAAAAGCACTGTTACCAATCACACATATATGTATTTCCATAGGTGTATGTATTTTTGTACACTTGTTGAAAAAACAGTTTTGAATTATATGTCTTAGTCTAACTTCAAAAACATGCAAAGTTTGCTACTTTATCTGTCATGCTGACTTTTAAAATCATTTGACTTTGCAGATCATGTATAAGATGTGAACAATGTTAAGTATTCTTTCTTTGATGTTATATATAAATCACACTAAAAGCCTTTAAGTAAAAAAGAATATTTCAGAACAGGAAATATTAATTAAATTGACATAGTTAAAACCAAAAAGATAAAGTGGACACTGCCAGTTTATCTTTTGTCCTTGCCTTTACCAGGCTAATGAACACAACTTGAAACAGAGATGAGTTTCATTCTGATCCATGAAATAGTGAAGGAATTTCCTCAGCATTTCAATATATTAATATAACTAGTTATATACATCTAAATATAAAATGATTCTCCTACAGATTTTTGAGATGGCATTGTCAGCATCTCTACGAAAAACTGAACAGTACTAATCAAGTCCAATCATATCTTTAGAAGGGGAAAACAGTGATTGCACTTTCTGTACCAGAATTACTATCAAAACTCAAAAATATGATCATATTCATTTAGTCAGAAGACAAACTTATTTAAATGAGGGCAATCCAACAAAAATACTCCTTCAATCACTCAACATCTAAATCCTTACGCATGAGACCAATTTTAATATGGAACACAAACAAGTGACAAGAAATTTGTTTTGTAGTAAATAATAAATTATTACTCATTAGTAGCTATTTGAGATAAGCTATCAACTGCCCTTTCTGACTTCTTATAGAAAGTAAAGGCCACCTTTGTTCCAGGGATATACTTCTTGTGATTCTCCAAAAATGCTATCAGTGTCTCCTGTCAGGCAATGCCTTTACTCTTGTGGGCATCAGTGTAAAAGAATTCAGTGACTTGACCTGTCTTTCATCCAAACATACCATAAAGATGTGGGCCAGTCTTGAGCTTGCCTGTTCTACAATATGGCACTGGGCACACTTCAGAACAAAAATCTTCTTGCCCTTCTTAACATCACTCATTTTTTAATCTTTTGTCACTAGCAACACAAAAATTATTATCTCTCACAAGCAAGAACACCACTCTTTTCTCATGTGATTTTATTGTGTCATCTCTAGTAGCTTAAAGACTTTCATTAGTAGCATTCTTAACTGTACACACCTCTTACTTAAAGTAAAAGATATTACAACATATGTAAAAGATTTTAATGTAACTACTATTTCCTTCACTAGGCTCCACCAGTGATACTATTTGTTTATACAAGCTTCTGCTGAGATAGAATATAATAACATTTTTCAATAGAATATTTTTATATCGCTTTATAGAAAAACCTTAAAGAATCATATTGACATTACTTAAAACAGCAACAACAAAACTATATATAAATCTCAAAATAGAAATACAGAAACTGAATATACAAAAAAATACACTGCTATAAACAAAGAGGCAAACATTCCTAAGACTTTAGGATTTTTTGCCAATTGCAAATCATTTTAAGATTTCCAACTTAGATCATTTGGACTTGAATCTAATGCACACTTTCAAGACATCTACCATCAGAGAGTCTGTAACAATATCTTCTAACAGGGGGGACATAAAATACACAAAAAACCTAGGGGAGGTTCAGCCCACCCTTTTTAGTCTGCTGGGCCACAATGTTGTCCAGCAACCGACTAACTTCCAACAACAAATCAGCCAATTACTGCACTGTGCCTGTGTTAAGTGATCTGTTTTCAACCTAATGGCTTCCTTAACAAATAGCTAGCTTCTTCACTAAGTGCTGTTAGCAGAGCAAATCTGTGTGGTAAAAAGGGAAACTGTAGATCATGATCATACATGAAATACCTAATGACAGTAACAGACTTCCTCCATAATCTTCATCGTGTTCTCTTCACTACCACCCATCTTCCATTTTCAACTTGAGTTAAGAATGCCAGGGAAGGAGGATTAAAATAGGCAGAGAAGAAAAGCCTAAAAAGATTTATACCCACACTGAAGAAGCCCAAAACTGTGCCATTGTTTATCATTTGCCCTTACTTCTAAGTCCCAAGCCGCGCTGGGGCTTCATCTCAATGCACAGCACACCCAACACCAAGTCCTCAACAGGTTACAGGCACCAGGTGGCAGGCAAAGGACAGTAGAATCACCTTAAGTATCTGTAAGTCCACACTGCCAGTCTCCATAACTACCATAATCTGCTTTTTAATTTTAGGAAATTACTAAATTTGTAGAATTTTATATATTCCTGATTTTCAGAATTTGGTAAGGAATTTCCATTTTCCTTACTTAGGAATCTAAAAATACATATGAAAGAATTCACCGCCTATGTTCCAACAATAACTACTTGGTTACCTAAAAACATTATACTTATAAATAACTGTTTTTAAAATATATATACAAGCACATTAAAAATACATTTTAAAAAATTTGCTAGCCATGTAATTATCTAAATTTTCCATTGGGTTTGATGATAAAGATGGTCTAGAAGTGACTCAAAGATATGGGTTCCTTTAACATATGCAATTCAATTATTTTAATTTTGACAATTTTTATAATAACTGAAAGCTTTCATCAGCATTAACAATAGAATTAGAAGCTTAAAACTAAGTTACTATTTAAATATTCTTACAAATGCTACTGTAATGCCAAAAGCAAGGGAAGTTATTCCATGTTTTGAATCATGGCTAATTTTATAAACAGGAATATTCTGATAGAAAAGACAATCCTCTTTTAAATGGGTATTTCAATGGGCATAGATCAGTCAGCAAACACAGGAACTTCCAGAACTCACTCACTCTACAAGTTAAACCTTGGAAGATGTGAAATCGCATTTCATATATATACACTAAATGAATAACTAAAAATACCTAGCATTCTATTTTCACCTATGAAAACAAATCTGTAGTCCCCAGCAGCTGGAATACTAAAAGCAGCAGTATATGCTGACCCACACACATGCATAGGTGAAGAGTTAACCTGAAAGTTCTGCTCGCTCCCCACAAACAATTGAGCAGACAGAATTCCACAAATAGCAAAGCAGAAGTCAGATGACTGAATACATTATCAACCTTCTTTGAGGACTATACAATCTCAACACAGAGGCATCCATGCTACATGGATTGCAAAAAATCTACAAAATATGCATCACACAACAACTACCTAGTAAATAAACATACTAGACTTAAATATATTTTAAAGAATTAAGAAGCCAAACATCTAGATCACTGCTTCACTTTTTTCAAACCTATATCCCCCCCCACAAGCTGCTCTCAGTCTATTTTCTGCCTCTCCCCCACAACCAAATTTTGTTAAGCTTATTTTTTGAGCTTTTTATCGCAAGAAACAATAGGCAGCCTGAAGGTTTTTTTCAAAATACACTTCTCTCCCTTTCCTTTTCCCTTTCCCAGATTGCTGATCTGTGTTATCTCAACAAAGCATGGATAAGACACATCCACACTATGCTGCAAGGAAGTGTATTCTATCAGCTAACAAGAACACAAGTTAAGTGGGTGGAGCTAAAGGGCAATGTTTGCCTGGGTTCAAATTCCTCCCAATATCCGGGCTGTGTGACCTTTGGCAAGTTATTTGACAGTTCTGTGCCTCCTTTTCCTAAGCCTTAAAAGAGGAATATTAACAACAGCATGGGATCTCAAGGGTTACAGGGGCACCTTAATCCTGCACCAAATCTTTACTAAGCACTGGATAAATGTTGCTTGTTTACTCTATTAATTATACTAATTAACCTTGGAAAATTAAAAGACAAAGAATTCTGAAGTTTCCAGAACTGTTAAACACTGGGCAGATAACTAAAAATGCTGAAG
Source organism: Galemys pyrenaicus (assembly GCA_019455555.1). Taxonomy (NCBI): domain Eukaryota; kingdom Metazoa; phylum Chordata; class Mammalia; order Eulipotyphla; family Talpidae; genus Galemys; species Galemys pyrenaicus. The sequence goes on from JAGFMF010011568.1 coordinate 1,971,339, forward strand.
TCTATTTGTAGGTCTTAGAAAAGTAATATCCATCTAGGTATAAAAAGCCTGCCTTGAAGCAAGCGTTTGGGAGGTATATGTTGACATAATTTGCAGGAGAGCAGCTATTCAAATCCATCCTTTTACTGGATTAAACAACTACACTGAGAGCCATACAAAAATCTGCAAACATTTACTTTATCAGATTCCTAACAGGAAGATATTCTCAGATTCACATTTCCCTCTGGTGTTTACTATTTGTTTCCCTCACTCAGTGGTCAAAGTTAATTTTTTATCCCAAAGTTTTGCCCTGATACACAATGATAATATTGATCCCCTTTAAGCTTCAGCCTCCTGGAAAACAAGAGTAACCTCTATTTTATAGGGTCGTGGCAAGAAGGAAGGCATGCAGCACACCTCAAAAAGCCTATTATCAGATTGTTGTTACTCAGTGATAGCTGCTATTACCTGTTATCACTGTTATTCTTCACATCACAAATATTTTAGTCAAGACCAAGAATGATTTATATCTAGAAAAAATGACAATCACAGCAGAACACCCATGAAAAGCTTGCACAAGGGAGTTTTCCATCCTTAGAAACCAAGAGAGGTTAAGGCCCAGATTGTTAGCCTTTAAGCAGCAACAATGCACAGGCAACCCAAAGAAACAGGAGGTCCCTGACATACTGTTCTGTCACCTTCAACCAACTAGAAATTGCCATCTTGACAATACAAGATTCCAGAGGAAATAAAACAAATTATAAATATCCATGCCTTCATTAAAGGAAATTTAGTCATAAACTAATCAATCAAGGGGGCATTTAACCTTTTTTGTAATAAAAAATGTAATCCTATTTTCAAAACAAACGCAAGTCAAAGCAAAATTTTCTGACAGACAATTTAAATGTTAAGCATACAAAAAAAGGGAACAGGTACGTAGCATTAAAGCAAACTGAAAGTTAAGGCAAAGTTGTCCCTTTCCACTTCCCCCCCAACCAGAAAAAAAAAATTATCATCCATGTTACAGTCCCCCCTTTAATCACAGATTTGTAATTGACAATGTCATACTATCAAAGTAAACTGGAAAGGCCAGGGTACTCAAATATTCATCAGGTAAGTAACTGAACAAAAAATAAAACAATGGTTAAAGTAAGTAACAACACAAAGATAAGATCTAAAAAGACCAAAATGAGATTTAAATTGGACACCAGAAACTCTTAGCAGTTCATTATAGGCTGCCTATAAGGAACAAATTTTACCCAAATTAATAGACTAACTTTATTCTCCATATAGCTGTCAATTGATACCCAAAGTAACTATTTCACTTTAGTACTTTTACGTGTTAATAACTTCTACATATAATCAGCTCTCCTCTCGCTCTTGCTTAAAATTAAAAATCTACATCCCAAATCCTCAAAAGCAGGTAAGAGACTGCAATAGGTTTCTTATTTAATTCTTCTCTAGAAATTTCCAACCAGGAAACCCACTAAAAATTGTCCTAGAATCATTCTCCACAATGGCATTATGTCATCTCAGGCACCGGAAGCCAGAAATGTGGTCACTGATGAAAATTCATAGGGTAAACACATAAAATCTTTATTATAAAAGCCAAAAGCACAGTGTCTATCCAAATATCAGTATTTTAGTTTCAGTTACTGTCACAATAACTCTGAGTTACTCAAAGTTTACCTTTAAGAGTTCTACTCCTTTGCATAAACTAGAGTTACCTCAGTTTTACAACAGCTAGAAAAATTACATCAGCTGCTAAAATATTCACAAAAGTCACATTCTCACCTCTATTTAGAAATTAGTATCTGGAATCCATAAAGTTTGTGTTCTCTTTACACTGTCTGACTTCAGGATCTGTGACACTAAAATTGTATTTTATAGGTTTTTCCAGACATTACTTTCAATATTTTAAAGAGCAATATGACATATAATTTCTAGTCTGTAATTCATAAACTGCTCTTTGAGTTTTTAAAACAAAAAAGGTAATAAACACAAACACTAAAAGAATATCCCTTTTTGTTTAGAAAGCAAGGTACAATTAGTTTGAGATATGAAAGACTATCCAAAAACCTGAGGTCTCTATTCTGTTTTCCCTTAAATGACTTTCATTATTGGTTGGTAAATATATAGCCTATTTCATTAGGGGAAAATATCTTAAGGATATTTTATGATTTGCTATAAGACCAATACCTAAAGCAGTAACTTATTTTACTCCTCCTATTCTCTTAATTTAAAATTACCAAACAGAACTATAATCACAAAATATTTAAAAGCTAGTAATTTCTTAATCAGTTTTACCATAAAATAGCTAAGCTTTAATTATGCTTTAAATAAATATAATTTCTATCATGATATAAAAGTGGCGAGAATATCAAATAAAGGCACACTTAGCATTTTGGAAAGTTAATCCTCTAGGAAAATTGTTTAAAGAGACTTCTTTTTTACTATCCAACACCCTAAGAACTGCTTAAAAGAACTGCCTTTGAAGCCAATACAACAGTAATGTTTTTTTCTAAGAAATCTAACCACATTTCAAGCTGATGTGGATTTAAGACAGCTAAGGTACGGAATCCTTAAACATAGGGTCTGTAATGGAAGTACTGCTCATAGGTCCTTGATTCTGAGGTTTGAGAAGCTTTAATAAAATAAAGTCTAAATAAAGCCAACCAAGGACTATTACTCCTTTATGCACTCTCATACCTCAGTCCTAGTCCCCTTTGATCCTGACAGTTACCATTCCCAGTATAATGTTCCTCTAACACTGAGCCAAAGTCATGTAAATTACATTTAACTAATGAAGGGCTAAAATCAGAGGCAACTAAAAAATATCTCATTGATAACTGATGAGCTCTTTTCTATCCTCTGCTTCAGTATCTCCACATCAAAAAGTCAAAGAACTCCTCTGTTAAGATTGAAATTCCCAGGAGGAAGAAGGCTCAGATCCAGTCTCAGCACACAATGGAATCACAGCTGACTATGCACATCTTTTTCTAGATGTCTCCATATGCTAGAGAGGTTTCCTCCCACCCCCACCCTAGCCAGACACTAGGGGACTTGCTACTCTCTGTCACTAAGAATCTGAGAATATTTCAAGGACTGTCCGTAAGGAATGAAGTAAAAACAGTGTATTGCTCTTGAACATACAAAAGAAAGAAAGAGTAAACGTCAAAGTAGTCATCAGTAACTAAATTAACTACTGAAAGGGTATTTTTAACATCTTATTTGAATGTTGTTTAATTCATGCTACTTATTTCTGAAAGCTAAACAAATGTTTTATCTTTGTTTTTTTTTTCTATTTTATCACTAAAATAACACCTCAATGGCTACAGCAAAAGGTATTAATTTTTGTCTACACGAACACCTAATTATACTCGATTGGAAATTCACATCAATTTGCAAGTGTTACATTAAAACATTACATTTGTAGTTTGGCACATACTGCTCCCTAAAGCTACAGTACCCCTCAATTCTTTCTTAGTAACCCAATAATTATAAAAAAAAAAAACTGAGAAACCAGTATAATGTAAATATCGTGTACATAAAATGACTCCAAGAAAAAAGAAAGAAAAAAAAACAAGATTAAATGCATGGTTAAGTACCACAAAATATGTGGATTCAATCTCTAGTTGATACTGTAATTCACTCTTTCAACTCGCAAAGATTTTACAAATTCCACTTGGGAAAAGAAGCCTTGCTGCTGTCAGTGTACACTAACCTCACCAACAAAGAACAGGAGCACACACAGACATTGTAGCAGCTGCCGTCTTTTTTTTTTTTAAGGACGGCTATTCCTGCGGAGCAACCTGTGATCTTTCTAGACAACCAGAGACCCACCCTCCCAATTCTTAAGTCAAGAGTTGAAAAAGTCACTAAAATGAATGCAACAAATAGCTGAAAACAACCCAAAAAATGTCTCCTAACCTACATAAACCAGGAGTACCCACGCACTGTGCAATTCAAGTTTAAGAAAACTAAAATAATTTATTTTTAAGAACATTTTGTGAGTAATCTGGCAAACTACATTTAACTTAGATTCTTTCTGTATTCTTTGACCAGCTTTGCTCTTTAAATACCAATACTTTATGTTACAGATGCTTGAGTTCTTACTTCATTTATTCAAGAAAGGGGGAAAAAACAAAAACGCATATCATAAACCACAACTTCTTCTGGTTGCCCCCAAAAGCCACTTTCAAAGTGCACTTTGAGAACTAGCGGTCTGATTAGACAAGGAACCAGTGTAGCCATTACAAACAATGATGTTTTACACTTCAAATAATCAAGTGACGTAAGGCTATCCCGATGCCTTCATTTCACAGTATCCTTTCAAAATCCAGTGTCCCCGCGCTGGGGTTGCTGCCAGAAATAGAGAGGTAAACAGACAACTTCTAAGATCCTCAGCACGTAAACCAGCGCTGAGGTCCAGAACGCGATCACGATTTATGCCATTTTAGAAACGGGCCTCGGAGAGTTACCGCCACATCGCGAGTGATTTTAGACTTCGCCGTGTCTGAGACTCGGCGTGTCTCTCATGGTACCAAAGAAAAACAGTACCTAGCGCACCTCTACTGTCTCCCCGGGTTAAAGCCCCTATAAGTGACAGTGCCTCGCAGATCAAGGAGCGGGTGACTGGGACGGATAAGAGTGGATAGCTCTCGGCGTCTCCATGACTCCCCCGCCCCGCGTGCAACTCCGCTCTAACTGGTCCGGAAGAAACCCCGCCCCTCTCCTTTCTCCGGTCCCCACGATTGGCTTACCAATACCCAGCAGGTCAATACCCCACCTTCGATTGGTTCGCTGCCCCGTCAGTCACACGAAGAGAGATTCGGGTCGGTGGGAGGGGAAGGCGTTGGAGGAGTGGGAGTAGGATTAGAGAACGAGGTGGCCGCGGAGGGTGTTCGGGCTAGGTCCCTGGTTTGGGAAAGTTTCCCCTACCAGTGACAGAGGCAGAAGACATTAGGCCCAGTTCAGCTCCGGGATGGTGCAAGGGGCTCAGGTCCCCGATTCCCGCCCCTCGGTCCCGCAGGCCCCGGAAACCACTAGGGGGAGGGAGAAGAGGGAGGGACCAATCTAACCAGGGACCGACCCACCCCCGATCTCGGAAGAGGCGCCTCCGGGACTCCCCGGAGGGGCGGGGGGCAGGGAGCTCCTGCAGGCAGCGATGACCCCGACCCCCCCAACCCCAGTAGCCCCCAGGGACCTGAGGGGGACGTGTCCCCGCGCCCGGGGCGTGACCACCGCGAGCCGGCCGGGAGTGTCCCTCCAGCTTCCCGCCTGGGGCCCTGCGGGCCTGTCCCTTCAGGGGCGGAGAGAAGGGGGAGAGAAAAGGGGGCGCTGGCGAGCCAACCCGGAACCTCCCGGACCGCCTCCCGCCCCCAGCCCTGGCCCCAGCGCGCCTCCAGCACACATGCCCGCACCCAGAAAGTTAAGTCAGGGGCGAGCCCGGCTCCGCGCCGCCGCGGTCCGGCCCCCGGCTCCCCGCCCCCACCGCGGCCCGGCCTGCTCGGCCCTAGCGCGTCGCGCGCCCCGCCCGCTGCAGCTCCTTCCCGTCCGCCCGAGGCTCCCGGCGCCCCTCGACCCCCGCCCCCGGCGCTGACAAGGACCCGGCCCGCCCGCCGGGCCGCGGTTCCCCCTCCTCCCGGCGTCTCCCCGCGCCGGCCGCCCCTGACACCGCGCTTCACCTTCACACACCCCCCAAGCACTTCCCGAGTCCTGCCTCCCCTCGCCCGGCTCCCACCCTCCGCTGCAGTCGCTCCGCGTTTCCATTAAAGAATGCACCTACTCGGGATTCACCTTCCCGACTCTGCCTCGCTCCCGCGAGGGGGTAGGAGCTGCCGATCTCGCCAAACCCGCACCAGGCTAAGCATTGGGTGCCTAGCTCCTCGGGCGGGGGCCGCACCCGCGCCCCCGGGCCTCCCCTCCGCGCCTCGGTGCTCACCTCTCGCCGGCGCCGCGGGCTGCAGCCTCCGCCCGCCTCGCGCTCCGGGACTCGTCTCCCGAGCTCTCGCAAAGCGCTGGAGCGCCTCCTTTCTCTCCCAGGGACTCCGCGTCTCCCCGCCGCTTCCCGCCCTCCCCACCCCCCAAGCCCCAACTCCCCAGATTCGCGGCGCCTCCGGGATGCAACTCCTGCTTTCTGCGCACTCCGGCGCGGTCCCCGCACACAAAAACAGCCCTCTCCGCGGCGCACGGCTGTGCCCGGCTCGGCGCAGGAGGGCAGTCGCGACCGGGGGTGGGGACGCGGCGCCCCCAGCCCGCCGCCCGCCTCCAGCCCGCCCTCCCGGCCCCCAGGGAAGGCGCGGTTACCGGCTCGGGTCCGTCAAGCCGTCAGGTGCCGGCTGCCGTCGGCGCTGACCTTCGCCGCCGAAGCTGTGGCTGAGGCTGCGGCCGCCATGTTCCCGTGTTAATAACTGCTGCCTGGTTGTTTATTTCAATGGAGATCCTCCCCCCAACTCCCTCCTCCTCCTCCTCCTCCGCGTCTCCGCACTTGCGGAGACACAGACCGCGCGAGCTCGCGAACAGGGGAGGGGGCTCCAGAGTCAGGCCGTCCCTCCCCCCTCCTGTCTGGCAGCGGCCGCCGCCAAGTCCTGTCACTGGGGAAAAGACGGGGCGGAAACTTGCCTCCCGCGCCCCCGGAGAAGGGGCAAAGGTGGACGGGGGGTTCTCCAGGGAGCAGACCCAGGCCGCGGCTCCCGCAGCATCTCCGTCGGCAGAGTCCACAGAGAAGGCTACCCTGGGAGAGGTGAAGAGTGAGGGGGAGAAAAAGAGGAGACAAAATGGGTGGCTGTGGTAGAGGGAGGGTGACCTACGGGTGACTGGAAGTGAGAGTAAACAGATGACTCCATGGGAGGGCAAAGGGCAGTGCCAAAAAAGAGAGCTGCAGATGGGACAGGCGAGGGATGCACAGTGGAGGCAGTGGACCTGGGGGCTGCAGCCCGCGGGGAAGATGCCCCCAAATGTAGAGAGCCAAGTGCCAGGTTCGCCCGGGGAGTATCCCCGGCGCCGAACTCCGACCGACCGACCGGGTTTCTCTGCCAGCTGTTTGTACCCCTCGGCATACCTCCCTCCCTCCGCGTCCTGCAGCTGCTTCCTGGAGGTGTCCCTGGTCCATTAAGTCTCTCCTTGGGCTCCTTCGAGGATACGGCTTCTCCTGTTGCAGCGGCATCTTAAGATAGGACCGAGGGACTGAGACTGTGGGTGCCACCCAGCAATTGCATGATAAAGCAAAAGTGCACAAAATGTGTTAAAACCTATCTTGGTTAAAGCATTCTCACCGCTATGTGAGTCACAGAAGTTTAGTTTTTATTATCAAGTCCACTTTTCTCGACATCACAAAGTGAGATTAAAAGAACTCAGGAGAATTGCACCCAAAATTCGATGAGAACCTTCATTAAAATGTAACTTGGATCAGTTTTATACTTTGGAAAGGCAAGTTTCTTTCCAACACAGGTATAATTAATCGGGGAGAAAATGAGCAACATTTGTTTAACACATTTTCTTATTTTTAACATAACAAGAGGGTCACTTGCAACAGACAATAACAGTGTTAATTGAACTCTTACTGTGTGTGGCACTGTGCTAAGTGATTTACATATGCTGTAGATTTTGATTTTCAAGCTTTACAAAGTAATTCCCATTTCTGTTCTTCAGAAACAAAAACTTTGCTTAGTTTCATACAGCCAGAAAGGTGGAGAAGATTTGAGCCTGTTCTGGTCAGTTCCAAATCTCAAGCTTTTAATGGTGTCTTCAACCTGAAATTTGTGGGAATACCACCAATTTTATTTTGGGAAAGAAAAATGTGTGTGTGTGTGTGTGTGTGTTTGACTGGGTAAATGTTTAGAAAGAAGGCTGTAACAACAAAGTGTTAGCACTGGAAAGTAGAAGTGGGTGTGTAATGGAGAACTTCCACTTTTTTTTTTTTAAGATTTTATTATTGCATAGAAGAACTGAGGTGTAGGCCAGAGCTGGGGGTGTGCGCATGAGAGAGAATTCACGAGAGACAGAGTGGGGAGCAGAGCAGGCAGATCTACTGAAATACACTGCGAAGGGGAACAGCAGTGAGACAGGATAGGTCTGCTGGGCTATATGCCTGTGGGTCAGCTCCCTGGCTGGGGATTGAATTTAGGTCATAGAGGTGGGCTGTTATGGTAATAGCCCTGAGACTTAATCCCTAGCCCACCAGGGAGGCCCACTTCTTTTATTTTGTGCATTTAACTATAGTGTTGTAAATGTAGTGACCGTTTATTAATTTACTAACTTACTAATATTTAAAGATAATTTTAATTACTTGGAGTAACATCTTTCCTGAAAACCCAAAGCTCTACAAAGCTGGGAAAAGAAACCAGAAATGGAGGGGGTTAGGGGCTTTTTTTCCACAATAATAATCCATAGTGTTCATAAAATGAGGTAGTAGTTTCCAGAGGTCTATCACATTGCTGGACTCTGATTTTCTTTCCTGTCTCCCCATGAACCTGAAAGTCCTAGTTGTGACAAAAGATTCCCCTTCTTGCTTTCTATCACTCCTTTTTGGGGCAGAAGCCCAGAGTCCATCAGTCCTCTGCAACAGTAGATTTCACACATTCAAAAACCACCCATGATATCTGTGTAAATAAATGACTCCCCATTGCATGTCCGTGTTACTCAATAAAACTTGCTACATGCTCAAGATAGATGACTCTTTCTACAAAAATAAAACAAACAAAAAATTCTGACAGCTAAGCATAATGAATTCCATGTCCAGCTGCCTCAAACTGAGAGAAACTCATGCCTCAAACCAAGAGGAATCCTATAATTCCTGCTCTCTCATACAGTCGCTGGGCTCCTCAGCACTTCATCTCATGGTTATACAAATATGCTGTTTTATAATGAAGTTTACAAATTTTGTTTTTCACTCACTAGATTGTGAGGTACTCATGGCCCAGGACCATGTCTTCTGTGTACATGCTATAACTCCTAACAAGGTCTCACATTTTTATTGTTTAACTAATCTTATAAATAATAATATCTGACCCAATCTTTGTGTATCCTTTCCCACTTCAGCCTTTAATACCTTGTTCTTAAAACAAATTTGTTAAGTGTTTTCATGTTTTCAAAGAACTTAGATTTTTGAGAGACATAGGGATAACTTTATGATAACCTTTAGTTATCAGTGAATGTTCACTGTGATGAGGTAAAATGAAAAGTAAGAGAAGGCAGTGAAGAAATTCACTTAATGATAAAGTCAAAGAAAAAAGAAAGCAAAGATACAGGAACTGGGTATATTACCTAGAGGACAACCCAATAAGGGAAAAATGTGGGTACAAATCATAAAAGGGAAGGAAATTATTGAAATTTAGTAGAAGCAGAAACTTGACAGACTGTGGATAGATGAGGCAAGGAAACAGAAGAAAAAGAAGTGTCAGCAGAATCATTAATGCAACATAGAGTGGTATAGAAAATAACGTTATTTTACTGTATACCTAAGAAAACTCAGAATTATACAAATACTTTAGGGCAAGAAATTCTATTTTGTCTGCCTTCTTTTCCCCATTCAATTTCAAACTTCTTTTGTTATACATAAACTATGTAAAAAGGAGGATTCCACTGGCATGCATCATGCTATAAAAAATGGTATAATACAGGCAAAAGAAAACAGTAAAGAAGAAAGCTATAAAAGATAGGCAAATAAACATATTCACTGGGCTTTTCTACTTACTATGTGACCTTAAGTCACTAAATACCTCTATTTCCTCATCTTTATAATTGTTACAAGACTCAAAGCAGTGAAAATAAATGTACTTTGTTAACAGTGAAGCTCTATATACAGATATAAAAAAATACTGATTTCATCTATACTGACAAGTTATCTTTATTTTACTGTATGCTTTCAAATGACACAAGCAAAAGTCTATAATTCATTCTATTAAAAATGTAATCATTGGAAGGGACAATCAGTTATGCATTTATCTGACAATTTGATCATTGAACAAAACAACACTTTGACCCAATGTTTCATTTTTTTGTTTGCTGTTTCCAAATCCCATAAATGTTATAGGTACCCTAAATTTGTCTAATATAGTTCAACCATATTACATATATCATTGTTTCTAATCAAAGTAGACATTAGATGCATTATTGTTCCCATTTTACATATGAGAATACTGAGGTACACAGAAGCTCATTTATGCGAGATCACAGAACTATCTTTACAAAAGTGCTAAGAGTCTCTACTCCATTTCTATAAATCTCTGCTACTCGAAGCAGGACATAACTTCATCTTTATTTCTCTAGTACTTAGAACAATTCTAAGAACAAAATACATGTCCAATAATTATGAAATGAATAGGGGTTCTCTTCAAACCCATACTGCACACTGTCACAAAACTTGTATTTCTACTTTTATACTATGACTTTGCCACTTGAAAACACCATTGCCTAAGAAAAAAATTTTAATTCTTTATATGCAAGGCACTCAAGTAAGGCCCTGTTTTTTCTGCTTATATCTTCTTAAACAATAATAGCAACAAATTACTTAATATACCCTCCGTTATCACAGGATGTTCTGGTAGCAGACTGACATGAGATTCAGTTTTGGCGCTGACTAACTAGGTGATCTTAAACAAGTTATTTAACCTCTCTGTAAATCCTATCCAGGGCAATAAGGCAAGAAAATCAAAAGGAAGGAAGGAAAACCTTGGCTCACCAATTACACATATATAAAATTCAAAGGAGTGCTTCAGCTATATTATTAAGGATAAAATATCAGCCAAAAATAAAAAACCAAAACAGTCAACAAGAACCAAAGATGAACACCATATAAAATTAATGTAAAATGTCAAGATACAAGAGCAACACAGAAAAATCATTGTATTTCTACATACAATGTTAGCAAGAAACAATTGAGAAATGATTTTTTTAAATGACACCTACAAAATCATGGAATATACTTAAATGATGGCACTAAGTCTACATTGAAAATTTAAAACAATTCTGGTAGAAATTCACCAAGGCCTAATTAAAACGAGAGATGAGTAGATTCAATATTGTTGTGTTGTCAGCTCTTCCCAAATTATCTATAGATTCATTACTATTCCAGTCAAATTCCCAGTAGGCATTTTTAGTGAAGTTGAGATGCTGCTTCTAAAAATTATTTGGGAAAACATATCTAGAACAGTCAATACAAATCTGAAGAACAGGTTAGATAACACTACTACTGATTTCAATACTAACTACTGAGTTACAGTGATACTGAAACAGAGTGATATTGATGTGAGAATAGACAAATCAGTGGAACAGAATAGAGTCCAGAAATAAACAAATTTGCAGTCTGTTGCTTTTTCACAAAGTTAACAGATTCAATTGAGAAAGGAAAGACATCAATAAATAGTGTTGGGACAACAGTATGGGGAAAATGAATATCGACACCCACCTCATGCTATCCACAAAGGTGAATTAGGACTTAAATGTTAAAACAATCAACCTCCTAGAAGAAAATGTGAGATAATAAATATCTTTACCACTTTGGTAGACAAAGATTATCTTTAACAAGACATAAAAGGCACTAACTAGAAAAAGCAACAATAATTAGACTTTACTATATGTGAAAGGCAAGTAAACATATGGAAAAAAAAAAAAGTTCAATGTCATTAGTCATCTGGGAACTAACACAATTAAAACCCCAAGAGATACCACTTACACACCCTTTAGCATGATTAAAATTATAAAGGCAGACAATTCCTAGTACTAGGGAGAATGTGGAACAATTGGAACCCTATTCATTGCTGGCAGGACTATACAAACAACTGCTTTGGGAAACAGTGTGGCTCTTCCTTATAAAGTTAAGTATACACAGACCATATGATCCAACAGTTGTACTCCTCAGGATTTGAGAGAATATTGATTTGGATGATGGTTACATTTTGACAATGGTTTATTAAAATTTATTGAGCTGTACACTTAGGGTTTATGTATTTTGTTATCTGTAAATTAAATGTGATTGGACAAAGTACCACTGGTGTTTAAAAAAACTGATTAGGAAATAAGTTTCCCAATATAATGAAGCATATATTTTAAAAATTGATAACAAACATCACACTCAATCGTGAAATAATTTATAACTTTTTCCTAAGATTAGGACTAGTATGCCTATTATAACCATTTGTATGCAACATTGTACAGGAGGTTTAGAGGCTATGAAAAAGGGAAAAAAATGGTATAATTATTGCTAGAGAAGAAATGTGACTATCATTATTTGTAGATGGCATGAGTATTTATGTAGAAATCTAAAGGACTCAACAAAGTATTAGGAATAAATTTAAGATCTCTGGAATGAAAGGTCAATACTCAAAATTCCATTGTGTTTCTATATATAGAAACAATAGGAAATGAAAACTGGAAATGTAAATTAAAAAGCTGCTAGGTAATATCCATTAGAGTTGAGTATGTCTGCTTTATGACCCAATAATTCCATTCCTAAGTATATATCCAATAGAATTCCTCAACAGAATATATAAATTATAGTGGTTTTGCTTTATAGAATAATATATAGAAAAAATATATAGAATAACATATAGAAAATTATTTCGATAGAAATAAGCTGTAGCTTCATGCAATTTCATGGATGTATCATATAAAATAATCTTGAGTAAAAGGAACCAAATACAAAAACAACACTACTATATGATGTAATTTTCATGTCAAAGGTTAAAGAAAGAAAAAAACTAATCTGCTCTGCTAGATTCTAGGGCATTTGTTCCTCTTGGGGTGGTAGGTGATACCTGTGGGGACATATAAAGAAAACTGGAGTATGTTGAAAGTATTCTATTTCTAATCTGAGTCTTTAAATTTATTGGGGTAAAATATAAGTAACTTAAAAGTTGCCTTTTGGCCATTTGTAAGTGTACCATTCAGTGACATTAATTACATTCACATTGTTGCATAGCCATCACCACTATTCATCTCCAGAACTTGTGTATGAAAACATTCTGGACATGTTATTAAATGCATCTAGGATTTAGTTTCCCACCTAAATGATACATTTTGAAGATTCCATGCAGCAGAGAAATACTGTGTCAGTCTATTAAAGCATACTCAGAGAGAAAAAGACGCCTATGGTGAAAGAGCAACATTTTTTTTATAAAACCCTAGGTCTGCAGGGGGACATTAGCGTTTAATTACAGCTGGGGCAGAAAAGTGTCCTTATGAAAAGAGCACACTTGAATAAGGGCTCTTTTTCCTTAGTAGAAGTATCATCTTACCTCTTTTGAAATAGGTCTTTTCAAACATGCACCCTTTGACAAATACTTCTTACCACAGTATACTCACTCTATCAATATTTCTTGAACTTTAAAATACAAAACTCTGTTTTTATTCAAAACGTTTACAGGGTCAATCAATGTTACATTTTAATTAGTCTATTACTTATGAATGTCAGTTTTCGACATTCTTGATTAAATGCTTAGACTTCTGCCTAGTTTGTTTTGTTTTGTTTTGAGCCTTTCTCCAAAATGATTATGAAGTTCCAGTCACGCAACAACCTAAAAGATTTTAGTTGTTCTCTTGCCCCTTCCCCAGGCCCTTTTAAGATGATTAATGTCCAAGTTCTTAAACTGAGTGGTAAGTATGTGAATAGTTATTATTCTTTATATCTATCACATGTTATAAATATTATTTTGTGTACACTCAGAATTTAATAAAAACAAATTTTAAAAAATTCCTTCTGGGCTAGATATTTTATCAAGTACATTCTTTTGTTACAAAACAATAAAAACCATAATATTTAGATCTTGGGGGTTTGTTTTAGACTGTTTTAAAATAAACTACTGACATTGGGCATTTTCAAATACATCCAATTCCTGATTTACACATGGCCAGCCAACCACCTAAGATTGGCAAAGTTCTTACTTGACCAGCACTCCATCCGTTCTCTTTCTGCCTGTCTAAAGTTTTTCCCATTCCTGTTTCCTCTTCCCCCTTCTTATTATAGGCTACACAGTTGTTTCTTTCACCCTCTCATAGTGGTTTCATTTTCAATATCACAATTTTCTACTCTTTTTAAAAAAAGATTTATTTATTTATGCATACAAGAACTGGGGTACAGGCCAGAGGTGTGGGGGGTGGGAGAATCCACCAGAGACAGAGTGGGGCACAGAACAGGCAGATTGGCCACTGCTGAGGGGAGAATTGGGCAAGGCAGGAGAGGTCTGCTGCGCCATGTGCGTCACCTCCCTGGCCAGGGATGGAACTCGTGCTACAGTGGTTATGTACATTTCACAGTGTGGTGCTTCACCCCTTGCACCACCAAGGAGGCCCCCCATTTCCTACTTTTAAAAGTTTATTGTTTTCCTTACCTTAAGACCTCCCCTTGTCACCCATAAGACAAATTATCAAGCACAGGTGAGTCTGAATCCTCTTCTACAGTATACTCACACTACCCAAGACGCATCATTTTTATCTAGCCATGCTTAACAGATTAAGTTCTACTCTTCCACAGAAGCATATGCATGGTGGTTATGTTCTATTATCATGACAATATTATTTTGGCTGTCACATGTTCCAGAAGGGAAGCTCTTGCAAAAAGTGTTTTTTTCTGCCTCACAATCAGTAAAATGTAAACTTTTGAAATAAGGCCATGAGTTTCTAATATTTCACAGCCTTTTACATAAACATAACTTAAAAAATCTTTATGCCATAGTTAATAGTTAATAGATAGCTAATACTAAAAGACTTGCATTCATAAGTAAGCGGCATATATTAGTAACTTTTGGACATGGAATCCAGGAGATAATCTACAATCCAATGCAAATTTACTGAGTCTCTATTAGGCTCAAGACATGATTCTCACACTGGAGCCCCAGGCAAAAAGGACAGCAGCCCTATTTTAATGGAGTTTACAGGGAATGTGGCTCATGCTAAGCACTTAACAAATATTTGTTGAATGGATGGTTGAAAGTGCCTAAGAAAATCATTAACGTATGAAAAATATTTCATTTTGTAAAAGCCAATGAAATCAGTGAACAATGTAAATTAAGGGAATTTGTTCCGACAATCAAGGTTAAAGTATTTCCTTATCACATTTAAGCAACACCCAGTGGGAGTGTTGCACGATCATGACCCAAGGGTAGCACCTCTACAACCCACATGACCCTTACTTTGTAGATCACTGGCTAGGAGAAAAATGCCCTCCCCACACCACCTTTTAGAAAATTATAACTTTGAGACTAATGCGTATTTTATTTACAAATAATTTCAATTTGTCATATTAACACCAAGGACTCAGTGTTAATTTATGGTGGCATTATAGCAAAGTACAGAATTTACCAAATGTTACAGAGGTTTTTATGTATAATAATTAGGTTGCACTTTAAATTCCATCTTCACAGATATTTGCAATGTGTTCCTTCTTTATGATTACAATCCCCCACTAAGCAGAATTCCATTCTTCTTGGGGGACCTCAGTTTTTTAGTGCCTTCGACTCATTAAATGAGTCACCCACTTTACAGAGAGTAATCTGCTTTACTCAGAGTCTACAAATTTCAGTATTAATCAATCTAAAAATACTTTCAAAGCAACATCTAGACTGGTGTTTAACCAAACAATTAGGCACCATAACCCAGTTCACACAAATAAGCCATTTTAGTCCATAACTGATTAACTTGATATCCATATACATCTTCTTAAACATACTTAATTTCTAAATGCAGATAATAACAAAGCCATACTTCCACCTAACATGATACAACTAGGCTGTGTACAATGAAAGCATACTAACCCTTCTCTAGACAAGGATGCAAAGTACTTGAGTGATGTTTACCATTCTCTTTGACATCCTGTAACTTAAATACTCTGATATAAAGTCAATTCATCTTATGTTCTTGATATGGAGATAAGAAAAGAAGAAAATATAGATAGCTATAAATATATACACACATACATAAGCATGTTTGCAGTAAAATATAAACAATACATGCACCATTTCTGTAATTGGTCCAAGGTCAAGGCAGTATTTATAATACCTTCTTTTTCTATCCATTTCCTATTCCTTTTTCTTTCATATTCACCAAGTACCTTTACTAGTCAAGTTTCAGTACCTGATAAGGTGGCCAAAAGTTTCATTCATGAAGGTTCAGATCATAAACAAAGATCTGCCTGAATTAGATCGCTGTGGTTTTCAATGGACTTTATCCAGAGCATGGAAGTATAAAGAGAAGCCTTAAAAGATCTTCTGAATTCCAGATACACTCTTTCTTATGTCCTTTATGTAGTGGCAGTCCAGTTTCTCCTTGGTAATACAGATCAATCACCTCAGCCACCAGAGTAACTCCTTTCTTTGCCCATTAATTCAAAAATAAGAGAAACCCAAAGTAGCCAGGTAACAATCTCAACATTTAGCTCATGGGATCATTGCTAGTTCTGGTGGAAGTATTCCTCCCTTTGGAACTAAGACCTCAAGACCAGTAGAGTGTAAGTCACTAGGAACAGGAAGTGAAAGTTTTGCTAGTGGATCACTAGGGGCAGCAATGATCAATGGTACTTCCATTTTTACTACTTGATTCTTCTGAGTCTTGGCTATGGGAGAAACAGCACCACATACTGCCCTCAATTTAGAATACATACAGTCTTTTGGACTGCTTCCTCCCACCCCTGCATGTATTGCCATATAACAGGTTCTAGAACTGAGTCTTCAAAAGATGATTCCACTAATCTATTACGTCAATTGCTTCAGGAGCATAGGAAACAGAATAAGGCCATTCTATGAGCATAATCCCATTGTTGCACTTCATTTGCTTCTTAGTGAATTCCTTGATCATGAAGGATAGGCCTTTGCTAAGATGTTTGGACTGCCATCCCCAAAATGTGTCACTTAAGCATGTGGATCACTTCAAGCTGAAGTTAAACAGATTCAGAAAAGAATTTTACCATTCAATTAACTACTTAGTTTTAGAATGAAAATTGGAGTATTACCCAGAATTAGGGTTTTTATCAGAAATAATCTTTCTGTCAGAGAAACATATATACATGTATATATGGCAAGGCAAACAATTACATAGCATTTGATCTTCAGCATCATGAGCCACCCATTCTTGTAATGAGAGACTTCCTGCCCTCTCCTTGAAGCCCAACGTCTCTAAGCCATTCCTTGTTTCAGGATAAACCCTCACATTGCCCCATTGGCTTTATAATCTAGATTCATGTAGCTTCTCCATACATATGTAATTAAATGTACTCTTTTAAAAAATATTTATATATTTATGCATACAAGAGCTGGGGTGCAGGCCAGAGGTGCGTGTGAGTGTGTGTGTGGGTGGGTGGGTGCTCTTGTGCGTGTGTATGTGTGTGAGGATTCACCAGAGACAGAGTGGGGAGCAGAACGGGTGGATCTATTGATATACACTGCTGAGGGGAGCAGCCAACAAACCAGAATAGGTCTGCTGCACCACTTGGTTTAACTCCCTGGTGGAAGATCGAACTCTTAATGCAGTGGCTTTGGATAACTTTATAATGCTGAGACTTAACCCCTTGCACCACCAGGGAGGCCTAAACATACTCGTCTCTTACTAATCTGCCAATAATTAACTTGATTGTTCACCCAGCAGAAGAACCTATAGGGGTCAGGGGAAATTTCCTCTTGGCTCGTACTCTCGGAAGCCATACCATGTAGAATGCCATGACCATAGATAGGAAAACCTGTCCTGTGGCTATCAGCCTGCATTTTCCACCAGTAACTTTTGTCATTACCCTGTGGGCCCATAAACATGAATTCTACTAACTAAAGCAACCTGGTTATAGTCTCTACTGAGTGCCCAATCTGCCAGGAGCAATAACTAATATTGAGTCCCCAATATGGCACCATATCCTTGGGTGATCTGTCAGTTTCTTGGTGGCAGGTTATTTACATGAGACGACTCTCATGGTGGAATGTGCAGCACTTGTTCTTCCTGTAATAGGTGCTCTGAATATGGATGTACCTTCCTTGCATTCGGTGCTTCTGCCCAAATTACTACCGTGGATTACTTTGCAGAGGAGCACTATCTCTTTGCAACTGTTTTGTAAAAAAATATACGTAGAACTGAAACAATAGTCGAGTCATTGGTATGAGTAAGGGGCCAAAAATCTAATATTTTATTGGCATTATAGTATTTTTTTTAAAAATTTGCTCTAAAATACAAAAAACATCTTATTCATAAATTATTATTAGCTATAAACACCAGCAAACTATCAGCAATGTGGTCTAGCTGTAGTACTAAGGAGAATGCTATATTCAGCATGCTTTCCCCATAATGTGCTGTCAGTGCCAAGTTGAGAAGTTTTGGATTCCCACAGGCATAATTCCAAGGTTTCTTTATAGTATAGTGGAATTTTGTAGGATTTTATAAAGAACTAGATACCCAGATTCTTTACTGAGAAGTTCTCCCAGTGTTTTTGGCTTGGCTTCACTGATGGTTTTTACTTGAATTTTACTAGGTTTTTCATATGTTAAATTTTAAGTAGGGACATTTTTGCAATTCCTTGAGAAATTTTTATTTTCCATCTGCTCACTCCTAAAATAACTTTTTTTTAATACAAACCACATATAGCATATTCTAAATAAATAGTAAATAGTATGTAATGGCATGTTTTAAAGTTCTGAACTATTAAAGAAAGCATAACATGTTTTCTTTAAAATTGTTATATTTTCCTTCCCTTTATCATTGACTTGTAATTGACTTGAAATGATTATGCTTTCTTCACAAGACCCTTTGAGTCTGTTCCCTATAAATTGTTTCTGTTCTATTTTGACTCTCCTATTGACCCCTTCTCATACAATTAAAAAATTATTTTTAATTTAACTCTGTATTGTTTTTTCCTGTAATTCTGAGTGATGTAAACATCATCTGTCAGAATGTGTTTTTTTCCACTTTTTACAGCAATGTTTAACCTGCTTTTGCCCTCCCAAGACACCCTTAAATTTGACTTCAATTTTAAACAACTTTCCATTGCTATTGTTAACACAGTGGTGTTTATCTATATCATACTTTCTTATAAACTTCCCATTAAACATAAAATATTATATTTTTAAAACTTAAGTATAATGTAATACAACTATATTAATATACTTGAAATTAGATTTTGACATATTCATTTTTCAGAATAAGTTCATAACCATATCATAACACATAAAACACTACCCTTTATTGTATTTACTGGAAAACTTTTGCTTCTACTACTTGTATTGTAAGCACCTTGAAAACAAGGAGTATATGTAAATCTCTAGCTTCCAGCACAGTGAAGGTTTTTAATAAATGAATAAGTGAATGAATGAGAACAGTTGTATAATTTCAGTGGTCCTATCCAAAAAATACTTCCCCTGCCAACTGCAAATGATATAAAATGAAATTTCATTTGCAAAGGTCAAAGCTTTTAATTTCCCAGTTGGACTTATTTTACAATAAAAATATTCTCAGAAAAATACATTCATTTTAATCTGTTCATCTAAGGTAGATGTTGTCAATCCTTCAATCCTGGTTGAGACTCATGTTCCATCTCAGTAAAAATAAATTAGGAGTCCCCTGCTCCCCTCCATGATTCTAATAGACAAGATAGAGGTAACGGAAGACAGTTTCCAAGGAGCAAAGAAAGGGGGGGGGGGAATTAACGGCCTGTAGCTGGGAGAGGGGCAGTGTTTAAGACAGCATCATTCTTCCTTCAGGAGGATGGGGGTGACCGGAGAGGGAAGTATTCGTAAAGATGTCTATTGTTTTAAAAAATTAAGAGGAAAAATTATAAATACTTTCAAAAGAGGTGAACTTTGAAGAGGAAATTATTTATAATTTTAATTTAAAAATGAAGTCAGAAATTCCAGCAAATGCTAATAAAGAGGTCCTTTGAGTTTTGTAGACTTTTTATAAAAATATTCCACAGACTTACAAATACAGCGAATGTATGAAGTGCACAGACTAAGGAAAATACAAAAAGGGTAAAAGTTGACATAGTGGAACTTAAAAGAAAAATTGTTTTAAAGAGTTAATGTCTCAGATTTATGTCTATACTATAATTGCAATAACATAGAAGCTTCATGTGAATATGGATAAGAACACAAAAAGGAAAGAGAAGATGTTAAACAATTGACAAGTTTAGGTATATAGACTGGGAAACCTGACGTTCTATTATAGTCCCCACTTTGCTATTAAAATAATATTATATTCCTTAGGCAAGTCTCTTCGCTTCTCTGGGGCAAATGAGTGAGCTGAGAACTTGAACTAGATTAGTATTTCTTTTAAGTTTTCTTTGAAGAGTGACCACGTGTACTCCCTAGGCTGTTGGAGTGGAGGTAGTTTGAATAGCTACCTACAAATCCAAATCTTTTTGAAGAATACTGGTTTATCTCCAAAATTTATGTCCTGATAGATGAACTGTAGCTCAGTAAAACCTGTTTCTCTTTTTTTTTTTAGAAAATGCATGTACTTCTGATTCCTTACTGTTATTATATACTATTTTTATACTTTTAAATACAGTTGAGATCATAATGTATATAAAATCTCATATTCAGCTTTTCTTCACTAAGTGTATCTTTCCCATTTTATTAAGTCATTAAAAACTTCATTATTTTTTAAATAGATATACAATATTCAATCATATGGCTGTACTATAATGTAGAAAGAGTGTCCTAATTGGGATTTTCATGTTACAGCACAGTGTATTTTCCCCACTACACTGCCTTTATTCCTTCTGCTTAGCTCCATCTAAAGGCTCAGATTTCTTTATAGTTTATAATTGAATCCTCTGAAGTGCAGAGATTATAAAATGTTTTCTTCTTATTGCTGCAGTGTCTTAAATGTTGTGTGGGTGAGGTAAGCTATAATTCATTCTTTCTTGTGATCTCACTGTAAAGAAGGGGGAAGAAACTAACATTTACTGAAAATCTTCTCCATGCAGGGTCTTTTGTAAAGGTCATCCACCCAGTGATATAATGACTACTCCACTTCATGTAATAATAACCTGGGACTCAAACTAACCAACTAACAGGCTAACGACATAGTATCAGGGTTTAAGTTGGTCTGATCTCTCCCAAATCTGTCCCAGGCCTTCTAGTTCAGTCCCACAGTGGCAGCTGGAGGAACAGACATTTCAGCACTTTTCTCAGCTTGAATCACATTTGTCAACCTATTTTGTTAGCTATGCAACCTCTCTGGAGATCAACATCATATTTTGGATGAGAGTGCTTAGATGTGCAGCAGTTTGTTTTCCAAAAGATAAATAAATGAAGCATTATTTTAATACTTAGCATAGGGGTCAGAAATTTTTTCTGTTAAGGGCAGATAGTGAATGTGATTGTTCTCATCTAACTACTCAGCTCTGCACTTATATTGGTACAGGAACCAACCAAAGACATAAACAAATGGGTGTGTCTGTGTGCCAATAAAACTTTATTTATGGATTCTGAAATTTGAAAGGTATGCATGTTCATTTCTCACAAACTCATCTTTCGATTTTTTCTCCCCATCCATTTGAAAATACAAAGTAGTCCTCGAGTACGAGAATGGCCTTGAGGGTCATAACTTTTGGCAGCCCCCCCCCACTCCCATCTTTGCAGCCTTATGGGCCTGGTGTTGACATGTCAACCTTGCTGTGCTCTGCAGCTCTAAGTGAGCAGGTCATGGGAGTAGATGTGGTCTGTCTCCATTTGCCTTTAAGACAACTCTAAAGGATATAAATCAAATGGAGATCTCTGCCAATAATACCTCATTGTATGTGCAGGCAGCAAGAGATGTCAGAAATGCATCTCTTAGAGATGCAGTCATGAATCTCTTCCAATAGCACAGTAATTCAGAACTTTCCAAAAGGCACTAAGGAAGGATGATACCTTTTGTTATTTCCTTTCTAAATTCAAACTATATTTTTTATAGAAATGCACACCCTGGCCTTCCTGGGAACCCTGCAAATCTTCTTTTAAAGACAGCTGGTCATGCTACTCCCTACTGACGCCATATTTTAGACTTTAGAGTTTAAACTAGCTCCACTTAATACAGAGAAAAATATGAGTCAGGTAAAACCAAAATAATAACAAACCCTAGAAATCTGACTGTAGAACTGAGGAAGCCAGAGGGGGAGGAAGAGGGAGTGGAACAAAGTGAAGAGGGAGCAAAATGGGGGAGTACCAACCAAGGCTTGGTGGTGAGTGTGATATGGCAACATCCACCTGAAGAGTGTGATCTTTTATCTCTAATGAAATATAATATTTTAAACCAATGTTGCCTCAATAAAATAAAATAAAGTGGCTCCACTTACCACTGACCCTCACTCCATTCTTCTACCTTATTCTCTTTTCACCTTCCTCCTTTCACCTTAATTTCACTGCATTGGAACCTATAATCAGTTGCTTCTATTACTGCTATTGTCCTTCACCTAAAACAAATTCTCATTTTCTTTTTGGAGAGAACTGACCTTCAAGGTCAATCTTAATACTGTCTTCCTTGCTTATGCCCTCAGTGTCTAGTTTTTAGCTACTGGGTGGTGTCTTTAACTCAAAGAGGACAGCTTCTTCCTCCAAAGCTGGGTGTCAATCCCAGAGCACAATCAAGAAAGCAATGTGAATAGAGTTGACTTTTCCACACCACCATCTCCATTTCCCTCAGCATTTTCAAGTGTATTTTTTCATGGAATAAATCTGGGCAGTAAAAAATTAGATAACAGGTACAAGGCAAAACGCTCTTCTCTCTTAGTTGGATAATTTGTGCCTTCTGGCAGAGAAGAAAGATGACATAATACTTCCTACTGGGAAATAGCAGATTTGGGAAATAGACTAGTGATTCTCATCCATTATGACTGATAAACTTAATTAACATGCTCTTAAAACCAATGAACATATGTCAGAGCAGAAAAAAACTATAAATGGCATGACACTATTTTGATGACCAAAAAAATTTCATACTAAATGAAAACTAATCTAGGAAAAAATTACCTGCTTTTAAGCAGAATTGTAAGATTAGTAGATAAAGTTATTATACTTTATATGCTTGATTTTTATAAAACATTCAATAGTTACATGAAATTATATTGTATAAATCAGTTCAAATTGACTTAGTTATGGCACTTGTATATAAACTTAGAACTGACTAAAAGAACAGCAGTAAATGTAGTCTTGCTTCAAGTAAAAGGTATGTACTGTGAATTCTATGATACCTGGCAGGCTGTCAACTATAAAGATTTAGTGCACAGTTAACTAGAAAGCTTCAGTGCATGGTTCTTTTATCTACCCATTCAATATTATTTGACACAAGTTCCTGGAGGACAGGTCTATGCCTAGGCATCTATTTGTCTTTTCATTTCTTATGCCTACAACTGGGCCTGGCATGTAGTAAGTGCAGTCAGTATAGCTGGAATGAATGATGAGTGAATGAATGTAATGGTGAGATAAGATCCAACAAAATTATGAATTGTTTTGTAAACCATTGAAGAAAATCTAAATTATATTCAATGTGTGATGTTCTAGTTATTTGAATAATCTGATACTGTGTCAGATGGTAAATTCTGTATTAAATGTGATACTTTCTCATTCAAATGAAAACTAGAATTTATTGACATATTGTTCATTGATAGATACATTATTAATATTTTAAAGATGTCTTGAAGGAAAAAAGAACCTTCAGTTTTTAGTGGAAAATACATATCTCACTTTTCAAAAACTAATCTAGAACAAAAATGAAGATTAGCTTGAGATATAGGAATATATTTTTAAAAAGATTTATTTTTATTTATGCATACAAGAACTGGGGTGTAGACTACAGGTGTGTGTGCAAGGGGAGGTTGAGAGGATTCAGAGACAGAGTTGGTAGCAGAACAGGCAGATTGACTGAAATATACTGTTGAGGGGAGCAGCAGCTGAGACATGAGAGGTCTGCTGTACCACGTGGGTTAGCTCCCTGGCTGGGGATTGAACTCTTGCTGCAGTAACTGGAGATAGCTTGATAGTGCTGAGATTTAATCCCTACACCACCATTAAGGCCCAATATATGACTATTTAAACACATAGTTTTAACTTTAACAGACAGATTAAAATATTATCAGGTATAGAATTACAACTAGGTGTAAGCTGTGACATATTGATATGAAAAAAATCTCTAATTTTTCAAAATTTATTTTTAAAGATTTATTTTTATTTATGCATACAAGAGCTGGTGTAGACCAGAGGTGCAGGGGTTGAGAGGATTTACCAGAGAAAGAGTAAGTAGCAGAACAGGATATTGACTGAAATACACTGCTGAGGGGACCAGGGGACCAGGGGGTGAGACAGAAGAGCTCTGCTGTTCCATGTGGTTCCACTCCCTGGGTGGGGTTAGAACTTATGCTGCAATGGCTACTGATAGCTTCATAGACTTAACACCTTGTGCCACCAGGGAGGTACTCTAAAATATATAATATTTTAAATAAATATACTTTGTATCTGATTACAATGACATAAAATATGGAAAAATAGTGAGAAAAGTAATAATTGCCATGTAAAGTTGTTAAGAATGAAAGAATGATATTTGTCACCTCAAAGTGTATATTTCCCTCTTCAAAATTTTCTTTGGAATACTTTTCCTCTTGTATATATAACATAATTTCTAAGGAAAATATTATAATGTGCCTTGAAGTCTTTAATTTCCAGCTGTTCTACTGTCAATAATGACTTTAGTGGTTTGCCTGAAGCAAAGCAGCCCGTAACCACTCTGTAGGGTAAATTGCTCAGAAAACCCTCTCTGTGAAATCTAACATATGCCATGTTGGACTTATTTCTCTAAAAAAAACTTTTCTAGAATAAAAGACATCACAATATCTCAGTTGTTTACTGTGGGAAACGACTATATTTGTTTTGCATTATTTCCAGTCTAGTAGAATAAAGGTTTATTGTGGTCAATTTTGATATTTAATCATTATGCATTGTCTGTATTTCAGAACCTTAATAATTTTAAAATTCCAATTTGTAATTCCACTGCCTTGTGCCAAACCATGTTTTTCTGGGTCATGCTCAGCACAATGCACATTAGTTTATCTTAAGGAGTTATGAATATGTATTTTTAAGATATTTAGTTGCAGTGCTATAACAGATTCACTTTTCCCATTTATGTTTGATCAAGATATGTTTTTGGTGAGTAGGGTGTGAGGCCGAGCAGATTACTCTTACCAAATAAAGCCGAACTCTTTGCTAGGGAGGCTGGCTAGCCAGAAGGTGAAAAGGCCCTCCAGTTAGCCATTACTTGAACATGAGAAAGTAGGAGTGCCAAAATGTGGTATAATTCTACTTAATTATGCATTTTTTCTACTTTCTTTTCTTCCTTTTTAAATTTTTAAACATAATGCTCCTTTCTAGATCAAAAACACTTGATGCACAAGTGTGGCAATTTCCCAGAGTTGTGTTGGTTGTAAGTCATCATTAAGAATCTCACATTTTTCGTATATGGGAAAAGATTAAATTCATGAAATATAAATAATACGAAATATGAAACACCCCTAAATTAATCTAAGGGGAGAATATAAAATAATAAAAACTTCAATCATCAACTTGACGACAAAAGAATTAAGGACTAATATAAAAATGTCAACAATAGATGATTAGTAAATTCAAAAGTATGATTTCAGAAAATTTGTTGTATTTTTGGTTATAAGTCCTTTGCTTTTGCGTTTTTATTGTGGCAATGTGTATAACAGAAACAAGTGAAACAACATATAGAAAACTGCTTGCTTTAAGTAAGCATTCCTAAATTTTCAAATTTATATCACAAATAAAATGAGATAAAAAGGTAAGTCTTTTGGGGCCTCCCTGGTGGCACAGTGGCTTAAACAACAAATGTTGGCGAGGATGTGGAGAAAAAGGAACTCTCTTACACTGCTGGTGGGAATGCAAGCTGGTCCAACCATTATGGAAAGCAGTATGGCAG
>JAGFMF010011568.1:1998143-2131131 GCA_019455555.1 Galemys pyrenaicus
GTGGGCCCCCCCCCCCCGGTCCCCCCCCCCCCCCGGCTGGCAGCAGGGATCGAACTCGTGCCTCAGCGGCTGCGATTTGCTTCGTAGTGCGTTGCTTAACCCACTGCGCCACCAGGGGAGGCCCTAAAATTAGTCATTTTTAAAATATTAATGTATTTTTCCTTAATAGCTACTTGTACTTTCACGACAGTGTTACATTATATATATATATTTATACACACACATATATACACAAACATATAAGTACATATATCTACAGCCACATATATGCTTTATAAAGGGATAATTAATTTGATTAAAGTATACAATTGGGTAAGCTTGAAATTACCATCTTGATAAAGACAGTGAGCCTATCTGTCACCTCAAAAATTTTCCTTGTGATTCTTGCTAATTTCTTCCTCAGCTTCTTTCTGAGCTACCCTCTTTCCTCAGGGCAACTGAACCACATGCTGTTACTACAGGTTAGTTTATACTTTTAGTAATCTATAACTAAACTAGAAGAGTGTCTTTCACTCAATTAAAAAAAAAAAGAGTTGTTTTGTTTCCTAACTGGAAGAAGAAGTAACAATGCTAGAATGAGGAGGAAGAAGATATGAAGGTCATTAGAAAATCTTCCTAATTGAGTGATGATTTTGCAAATTATTTTTCATATTCTACAACCTAATACTAATTGGATTAAAGAATCAAAAAAAAGTGAAAGAGGAGATTTGTTGCTCTTAAAAATGCTGTTTTTTTCTTCTGTTCTTTCAGTTTATTTCTAATTAATAAATGGCTTTTCAAAATTGAACCAAAAATGCAGATCTCTAGTCATAAATGTTCAAATAAACTACATATTTCTCCAAAAAGATGTATGTTAGACTTCTGTGTCAATAATTCAATAAGGGGGATTGTTGCAATACCACCTAAACTCTGCTTTATGAAAATACACATTTATTTTAATCTGTTACTACAATATGTAATACTTACAGTTGCAAATAAGAATGAGAATGCCAAAAGCTCTAACTGTTCAATCTTGTGTATTTTGTATTTTTAATTTAATAATTTTTTATATGTACATAAAATACAAAATTAATTTTTATCCCTTTCCAACATAATTGTTTAACTTGAAGGTGTGTTTTTTTAGTGTGAGAGTGTTTTGTAAGATATGCTGTCTAAAGTAAATTCAATGTTTCATTTTATAAACAGCACACTTTTTATTCTCTTGACACCACCAAATGAAAATGTTATACATTGGATCATAAAACAAAAGTAGACCCAACTTAGTTGGAGTTATAACATATGTAGTACTAATGCTATTTATGGATTACCACAATGCTGTTTGCTTTGCTTATTGCAGCTCTTCCATTATTGGGTAAGAAACAAAAGTACAGTTTTTGTGGAAAAGTGGTTGCATTAAAATATTTTCAGCAGTGTACTTCAGTTGATCTGCCTGTTCTGCTCCCTGCTCTCTGTGGTGAATCCTCTCACCCCCCACCCCCACCTCTGGCCTGTACCCCAGTGCTTGTATGCATAAACAAATAAATCTTTAAAAAAATAAAATAAAATATTTTCATGTGGTAAATGCCTATTTCATACATTCACAAAGCAATTTAGTCTTTCAAAGTGAATGAAGAATTAGTTTTTTGGGCTATGTATATATATTTTTAAAAGATTTATTTATTTATGCAATTCATGCATAGAAGAACTGGGGTGTAGTCTAGAGGTGTGTGTGGGGGGGGGTCAAAGGAATCACCAGAGGTGGAATGGGGAGCAAAACAGGCAGGTTTACTGAAATGCACTGCTAAGGTGAGCAGTGGGAGAGATAGGAGAGGTGTGTTGTGCCTTATGTGGGTTACCTCCCAGGCCTGAATTGAACTCAGGCCTAAATGCTTTGAATACCAATAAATCTTTGTAGAATATGAGGGCACATAGATATTTTAGTCATGGATTTGTGGGTGAATTTTAACTAAAATATGTTCAAAATTGCCTATTAGTTTCAATGATAATTTACAGTTTTGAACTATGTAGCAGTCACCAACCTAGTTTTACAACTTACTATACTTTTTTATTCATATATTTCTGATATAAGAGATGTTCGGTTATACCCAAACTTATTCACACTTTTGAAACAAATTTGTTGAGCACTCTGAACATAGCACCAGATTAGAAATAAAGGCATATCAAACAAAATAGTAAATGGCAAATGGGAGTGTGCCCCTTAAGGTGAGTGAAAACTTACAGTTAAGGAGGAAGTAAACATAAACCCATGCTTGGTAAATAAGGTTTAGACAGGTATATGGACAAGTCCTATATAGGTACTGCAGTTAAACTAGTGCTAATACCAATACTTGAAAGAATGTTGCCATTCCAACTTCACTACTAGACTCAAATTTGTGAACAGTTTTTCTGACAGTGGAGACCCAAGTGGAAAATTTTGATTTACAAATGAAATTTTTCTGCAGCTCACATACAAAGAGAAGTACAGAACTTTGATTAAAAACAAAAAAGCAAGGGGCCTCCCTGTTGGCCCAGTGAGTTAAGCAACACACTGTGAAGGAAACCGCAGCCACTGCAGTGCAAGTTCAATCCCTGCCACTGGCCAGGGAGGAGATCCACATGGCGCAGGCAGACCTCTCCTTCCTCGCCCATTGCTCCCCTTAGCAGTGTGTTTCAGTCAGTCTGCATGTTCTGCTCCCTGCTCTGTCTCTGGTGGATCCTCTCACTGCCCACACCTCTAGCCTGTACCCCAATTCTTGTATGCATAAATAAATAAGTCTTTAAAAAAACAAACCAAAACAAACAAACAAAAAAAGCAGACAACATATTTGTTCAACAAAATTTGAGAAGACTCTTCATTCCAGACCTGCACTACGCCAAATTTTGCAGCTTCAAACTCAGAAAATCCTGGGACTCAATCACTAAACAACAGAGATGCTGTACTCTCACAAATTAAAAATAAGGTAAATTTTTTTTAATGATAATTTCATGTATACATATATATTTATATCTCCTGTAATGAGGTTAGATTTGGTGAATATGCTTCAAACTAATAGGTAACTGTGATTTAGTGTATATTTTTTTCTTCTGAAATTAAAATCTATGTTTTGGTTAAAACCCCAAATTTTAACCACAACACTTTATTTTCATCAATTTTACTCAGAGATGTATGTGTTGCTTAGCAATTTATTGTTTATATATTGACTTCAAAATATAATTATATTAAGTAAACTGAGAAAGCATGTCACTAACTAGTTTTAACAATAGCTGTATATTTACATATCTGTCTTTGAAAAAACTGAATTGGATATCTATATTTTACTTAGTAACATCTCAATTTCCTCAATAAGTAAGTCAGTAAATTGAATTTATAGTTTATTTTGTTTTTCCTCCCATCAAATTATATGAACAAGAAATATTGTGTTTCATAGCATAATTTTATTTCCAAGAGAAAGAACATGCAAGTCTGTAAAATAATTGTCAGTACCGAATTTGTCAAAATATATTTATTGAGCACCTAAAGTATGAAGGCACTGTATAGATGATAGAAATGTATTTTGTCTGTGTCCTTGCTTTTAAGAAGAGCACACTTAAAAAAAGAGAGAGAAGAGTATACTGTAGGTACTCTAATTTAAGCAAAACAATTAAAGGCCTTAGTTCCTGATCTATGTGTCAGTGGTAGATTTGCAGGATCCACATATGCCAACTATGACCTCTGGATTTAGACGTTTTTAAGGCAACAGTGCTAAAAATAAGTTACAAGCTTCAAAAGCTTAGGATGAGGGTATGTGATGGTTTACCCAATCTAGACAGGTAGGCAGAGGCCACATCACCCGCTGGTCTAGACTCTTTAGGAAAAGGACAAAGATTTTAAAGAAGGGGGGAATTTTCTAGGGAAGAAGTGATAAGAATTTGAATTTAGAACAGCAGTTGGACTACAGAGAGTCTGAGAAATGGTAAGTATTCATCATTGTAGAGATTTGGTCACTGACTAAATGTAGCTGATGACAAAGGGTTCCTGGGTTTCTAGCTGGGGTTGATGAAATGAACCAGGAAAAGTGCATATGAAAGAGAAGATTGTTTCCTTTTTGATTTGTTGAGTTTGAAGTGATTTGGCAGACTTTAAGCTAAAATTGTTCACTAGGCAGTCTAGTCCTTTGCAACTTGAGGGAAGAAATCTTTGCTGGGATTAAAGGTTTCAGATTCATTAAATAAATGAGATTCATTAGCATATATGTTGTCATTAAAATTATAGGAGTGAATGAAATTAGACAAGC
The DNA here is from genome assembly GCA_019455555.1 of Galemys pyrenaicus. Lineage (NCBI taxonomy): Eukaryota > Metazoa > Chordata > Mammalia > Eulipotyphla > Talpidae > Galemys > Galemys pyrenaicus. Next base: position 2,002,397 of record JAGFMF010011568.1, read on the forward strand.
TACTCAATAAGTGTTTATGGATCTAATGAACAAGTGAACAAGAAGGGGGAGGTGAACAGAAAGAACTAAGAGGAAGAGTTCAAAGATAACAGGGGAAATCAGGATAAAATATACCTACTCTAAATTTCCCTAGATTTATGTTTGGTCAGAAGAACATAAAGATAAGTAGCTAAAATAGGAATACCCACAGAACTAAAATGTATATACAGTAAATTTAGTTTTATTTGATAAAGAGATAATTGATTAATTGGAGATAGCTAAACTAGCTATTTCAGAATTGATAGATTATAGACTGTGAATCCACATTGTTATGCAGCTCATGAATCCACATTGTTAATGAAATGTGAGTGCTATTGCTCAATTTGTACTGAGAAAGAAAAGACATAACATGAAGCTTGAGAGGCAGTGTTCAATAGTTAAGAGCACAACTTTTTTTCTCAATATTGCCCTCCCTCCAGGAGACTTTTCAGACATATTTTCCTGATCAATCCATGTTCCCTTCCTCATGAAAATTTAATCCCATTGATTTACTACATATCTGTTTATATTTTGGCCCTTTGGAGGGCCACAAACCATGGTGATGTCTAAGATTTTTATTCTTTCAAGCACCAATTTTTACCTCCTTCAAGAATACATGCTCTGGAGAGTCACCCAATCAAATCCTAGTTATGCTACTCATTAGCTGGGTGATCTTGTGCAAAGTATTTAACTGCTGAGCTTCCATTTTCTCTCTGTAAAATTGAGATAACAATAGGAACATAGGAATGCTGTGAGGATTAAAAAACATCATACGTGCAAAATATTTAATAAGCATAACATAAAAATGCTACTAGTCCTTTCCTAGTTTATATATATCTTTCTCCCTTTCTCCTATCTCTTTGGTCTATTTTTGTTTTACCTTGTTATACTGGTCTCTATGAACGGTCACTTTGTGTTTAAAAATAGTGCTGCTTAAAATTCAGAGAACATTTTATTGTTAATATTATCCAAGATAGTTTTCTTTCCCTTTGGCATATATGGGAGGGTAATAGTATGACTTCATACCAATTTCATTGAATAGTGTTTAATAATGCCATATTTTAAAAGAAAAAACAAACAATTCTTTTCTCAAAAATAAATCCCAACCTTCAGAGACTCAGATTTTTTTTCATGCTCACATTATTTTTCTATTTTAACCTACTGCCTAGACATTTGTTACTTGTAACTGTTATCAAAATTCTGACTGAAAGCAGAATTATTTGGTAGACTCTTGGTTTAGCTAAAATTTAAAAAATTTGCCCAGATGGTTAGTGTTCTGTAACCATTGTTCATTACATATGTGGAAATTGGTCAGGTGTAAAGCAAGTCCCAGGACTTTAGACCACGTAGCACTTGGGAAATTTTACATCCAGGAAATGCCATTAGGCACTATGTGGGTCCTGAGTTGAATACTGAGTTATCAGTAATTTCATGTTCCCAAATCTCTGAGCCACATCTCTGGGTATGTGATCTCTCCAGTTTACCTTGGAGGTAACAATAGTTTGCCATATACTTTATCTGATATTGTTAAATATTTTATATATTGCATAGAACATAACAGTAGTCATAACATAACATGACAGTAGTCAGCTTTAACTATCAGTTTTGATAATGAGGAAACAAGGATGAGAATTGCTGAGCTTACCCAGAAACATTGATTAAGTTCAATCCATTCAAAACATCTATTGAACAATTTTTATGTATGTGTGGAATATAAAGGTGCATATGCTCAAGTATCTGACACTAAACAGCACCCAAGGGAGAAATGTATGTATTAAATAACCATAACGCAATGCAGAAAGGGATAGATGAGGCAACACAGATGTGATGTTATTTGGAGCACAGAGGAGAACAACATCTCTGACTGAGGGGGTTGAGAAAGGCATTTTTGAGGAGGTTACTTTGAGAAAAGCTGTAGAGAAATTTGAAGAGATCCATTAGAGGGTGGGAAAAACATTTTAGAGCATGCCGAACACCTTAATGCAATGTCCTTGCAAGGGGCATGGTCTGGCCTTGCAAGGGGCATCTCTGACATCTCACCTGAACCTGCTCCTCATCTGAACATCTCTCTGGTCCAGCCACCCTGACTTATCTTAGTTCCTATTACCCTCCCTCCCACCATAAGATTTCTACATATGCTGTTCCTTCTGGATGGAACATTGTTTCCACTGCTTATTCACTTGACTAACTGCTAATTATTCTTGAGAGCGCAGATCAAGTACCACTTCTCCAGGGAAGGCTTCCCTGAACTCCCTGATGGGATCCAATAAGTTAACACAGGCTCCTACTATTTGTTCCTGCAATCACTTGACTCACATCTGTCTCAGGAACTATAAGCAACTGTATGCTCATTCACCTCTGTAGTGCCTGTGTCTAGCATAGTGTCCACTACTTATCATGCGCTTAAAAACTGGTTGTTAAATGGAGAAATGAATTAGTAGGAGCCACAGAAAACAGAAAGGTGAAAAAAATACAAGGTGTTTGGGAAACTGGTGGAAAAATCTGGTTTATCTGGTGAAATAATCCCCAGAGTTATGCTGTGAGACCCTGATGATGAACAAGCTGTATAGAAGTATTTTTAGGTTAAAATTAAATAATGACTATATTTTCCCAGTGTATAAAAATAAAAAAAATATTAATGGGAAGATCTCTCTATTTAAATTTGCTTTTCTGATCTATGTTTCTAAAACATTTGAGAACTATTGGAGTGTTTTTCTCCTACTACTAAGCAGTAGTGAACAACAAATTAGGTGAATAGGTAGCAAATAACATTAGGAGGAAAAAGTTAGTTATGATGAATTTGACAGCATGATCATCATGGACATGTGCTTATGGGTACTACACTGTGCATATATATACTAGCTATATTTTTCACAAGTTCAGTTGTTCCTACTTGATATGATTCCCCTTATTGCAAAGATGTAGAAAATTGTTAGCACAATCAAGCATCTCATAGGAAAAATGAAAAATGTGAGTTCACTAAATCTCCTAGATAGCTTGAAATATTACAGTTTAGCAACTGTGTAGACAAAACACCTGGGTGTTTAGATGAATTTTTCATTTTCCACCCAATTGTTTAAGAGTTATATACTTCTTTATAGCTTACAGTCACCATGGTAACTTTATATTATTTATATATGTTTTGCTTTTGCTACATATTAATTATCTGAAAGTAATTTAGGATTTACAACCATAATTACAATACTACTTTCATTAATTCAGACAATTCCCTCCATTTTTATATTGTTTATCAGAGTTTTCCAGTTTTTCTATTTTCTACTGAGAAAAAATTGTAATTTAAAACACCATTTTTTCCTAGGATTTTTTTTTTGTCCATTATATTTTCCTAAAATATTCTTTTTATTTTTTTCTCCCTCTCTTTTATTCAATCATTAAATTATCTTATTTCATTTGACTTTACACTAAAATAGCTCAGTATATTATACTGACCTCACCAAAGCTAGACATATGTACAGCATTTACTTAATTGAACCTTTCTGGCTTGTCTTGTTCTATATTTAAGCCTCCATTATGCAATGCTATTTACTTGATTTATTGGGTTTGGCTTACATGTTTTATAAATTGTGACTGTTGGGAAAATTTTAAAGAGATTGACTTGGCCTGATTGGAGAGTTTTATATTGAGGACTCATTGCCATTGAAGTTACATTTGTTTAAAAAAATATATCCATTATAATAAGGACCTTGATTTAGGCATAAATAACACTGGTTTCCAGAAGCTAGGACAAAGGTTTCTTCCAATTTTAGATACCTCCTCCCTCACCCTCAGTATTAGAATTTGCTAAAATCTCCATTTAAAACTAAGTCTATGTGATACCAAACACTAGGGTGAGATGTTGGAAAATCAGTCACTGAGATATTTCAGAATATCTGAATAGAGGGCATTATGTAGGTACTAAATTTAAATGGGTTTCTATGTTGCCCTCTTTCCATCCAGAAATTTGGGCTTCTGCCTAAGTACTTTTCTAAGGACTTATAATCTTTTCCTAAAGCTACCTTTATGTAAAATAGGTAGTGTAATAGTTACCTCATTAACAAAGTTTAACGAGTATTGCTTGTGAAATAATTTAATATCTTTTAACATCCTCTGATTAAAGGGACTAATTCAATCTTAAATGCTGCTTTTGCTTTTACTTCTGGTTTGAATTCCTAATTTTGTCTGGTTTTGGTTATACTTTGTTATCATGGAGTGCTACTGTGTGCCAAGCTCTGTGCTAGGTGCCTAAGTGCTAGAGAGCTAAAACTAAATCAAACACAGTTACTGACCTTAAGGAATTCACAGACACATGATAAAATAACATAAAATACAGACACATGATAAAACATGTCACATTCAAGAAGGACACTGGGCAACACTTACCTGGCCAGTAGAGAAGAATGGACAAACTCATAGAAGAGTTTGATTCTCAAATTGGGTCTCACAAGAGATTTGGCTTTAATTGTCAGATGGGGAAGGTATCCTAGGAGACAAAGCAGCATAAACAACAATGTGATATGTAATCATTTATTACAATCATTCAACAACTATTTACTGAGCAAGTTCTATGTGCTCTGAATAGAAGGCCTGGCTCTGCTTCAAGAAATTTATTGTCTAGAACGGAAGACCTAAAACGATAATGTCTATACAGTATTCTAAGTTTGATGATGGAGGGCCTCAAGGATGATACAGAGCTCAAAAGAAGGGCTTCAATTCATATTCCTCACCCAATTTCATGGAAGGTATTGCTCCAGTTGGGGAACATCTGCTTTCCTCCTCCCAAGTATAGCTTCCTGAGTTGCATATTGGTTTTCAGCGTCACCCCTTACAGTGCCCACCCTTTTTGCTTTACTCCCTGGTCCCGACTCTACCTCTCCCTGTTGCTCCTGGGGTCCGACATGTTTTGTTTTCAGTACTTCAGAATTTTGACATGTCAGAAGAGAAATCTTGCCAAAGTTTCAAAGACTTGAAGAGCCACTAGAGATTGGTGAGTAGTGTAGTTCCTTGTTGTCTCCAAACTAGTAGCATCATTTCTCCTGGAAGCTTGTTAGAAATGCAAAATCTCAGACCCATGCTTTGTTTTTTTCTTTTGTAATGGAGGTACAATTGATAAGATCCACTAATTTTAACTGATTTCCCAGGTGATTTGTATTCCCATTAAAGTTGCAGTCCACTGGTCTAGTTCACATATTTAGGCACAATTCCACATAAGCCTTTCCAAATGGAAGTAAGTTATTGCTAGTGCTTAAGAGAAAACTGACCAATTTTCTCAGGTATCTTAGTCCTCACTTAAATGTATATATGCATAAACTTCTCAACAACTTATCTTACTTTTACCTTTGTTTTAGCCTCAGTGGAGCTTAAGATGGATCATCATAGTTCTTATTTATTAACCTTTTACATATTTTTTAACTACTAGGTTTCTTTACCTTACAATTACTTGGAAGGCAATCAAATTCATAAAAAGGGACATTTCTTGGGTTCGACAATTTTGTTAATTTAAATAGTGCATGCTTACTGGAAAAGAAGACAATCAAATTTCCCCTCTAATTAGTATTTACTTTCCTAATAATATTTTGTCAATAGTTACTGATTTCCTTCTGTGTAAAGGGTTCTAGAATATTGCAATCATCCATACATGTGCTTTTTCCTTTCACCTGAAGTCTTTGATAACACTTATGTATACTTACTTCTACTCAAGAGCAACCCCAACTTGTCCCACAGTAGAAATGGTTCTCCTTAAACCTCTTCAGAAGCACCGTCAACCCTAATATCAAGATGCCAAGATACTCAGAGCATAGTCCCATGGCCCACATTTTAGTTTTTTAAAGTCCCCCAAATTAAAGCAGTGGTGTTGACTCTAGTGGGGGCACCATATGTGCTCCATTATACAGAAAATTCTTTTTGGTAGCAAAAACAGAGTAAATGTGAAGATTTTAGCTTTTCCTCAAATATATTAAAATTTATTGCAATAATATACATAAATAGGTTTTCTTTATTCAGTAACATCACTATCCTCAGAAAGCAATGCTTTTCGGCATATATTTTTGTAATTTCTGCAAGGAACGTTCTGTCTCAGGCAAAATGCTCCATGATCTCATCGTTCCTTGAATCTGTCCTACGCAGTTCCACTCTGTACCTTTGGCTTACTCCTCCTGCCTGGAGGCCTTGCTCCTGTCTTTTCCAGCTGTGTGTATGAAAACTCTTCTTTTAAAGGTTCAGTTAAAGTCTGAAGTTCTCTGAAAAATCCCAACTCAAGATAATTTACCCCTTTTCTAGTTTCCATACCTTTCTACTAATTTTCTACTTTTTGATGCTATTAAGTGGAGCTATTACTTTTTTAGGGTGTAAACTAGATCATTTCTCTCACTGCAGTCCCAGTATTGTAGGTATTCTACCTTAAGTGTCTTGGAAGCGCTTCACCTCACCAATGAGCTTTTCTTCCATGGACAAGATTACATTTTTAAAACCAAGTTTTTGATTTCTGATTTGTCCTATTATCTTTAACATAAGCTTCACATTGCTGATTAATTACTGTAAAGCAAAGTTTTCATCATAATAGCCTCATGTTAAAAAAGTTTCCTTAGCTTTTAAAATTGCCAAAACTCCAAATTCCAAACGCAAACCTAGCATCAAAGGCCACAGTATCTAAACAAAGTCACTCACTAATTCCCCATACACAGTTCTGTTCTAGTTGATACACTTTCTTTCCTGCTTTCTAAATTTAAAATGGAGAGTTCTTGCCTTAGTTTTTGCCCTTTACTAATGATGCTTCCCTGTTAAGCCTCTGTGATGCAAATTCTCATCACTTCAAGATTCAACTCAAGCTAGGTCTCTTCAATGTCTACCTCATGTGTGGCTTTTATCATACAAGACCTTACTGTGCTACTTATATCATTCCATGTCCAGTTTATAACTTAACTATAAATTACTTGAAAGTAGAATTTTATATTCTCTCACTAGGCTTTGAATCCCTTGGGGACAGGTGTGTGACCCAAACATTTATGAATTTCTAATGCATAGAATAATTCCTGGTATATAGTTGGTGCATAATAAATGTTTTAAATAAACAAACGAACTGCTCTAAGAGGATACAGGGCTTAATATTTGCCTTCTGTCCATAACCTTAAATTGAAAAGAGCAGATATTTCACTAAAGTTCATCCCGTTTCTGAAATTGAAAGGAGGGACATTTATTGTCAGGAAGTCAACTTTGGCCCCAGGTTATATTATGGATTTTGTTTTTTAGCAGTGCCATGAGGTACTGCCTATTTGTGGGTAGCTCTGCTCTATTCTTCTTTCTCTCTGGCACAGTGCCTAGCACAGTGTTAACTCTGTAGTAGATGTTCAATAAATATTTGAATTAAGTATCTATATACTGAGTTACTCGCAAATGGTCAAGCAAATAACTCTTGAGGTATATAGCACTGTATTTTTTATTATAAAAAGAATAATATATCTTGACTTTGGTGGTAGTCACACAAATGTGACAAAATTACATAGAACCAAGTATACATGCAGCAATTCCTTTATTTCATTTTTATTCTCATTTATTTCAGAGAAATGAAAACTTACATTCACACAAAAACTTGTGCACCAGTGTTTATAACAGTTATATTTGTAATATCTTCCAAGGGAAAACGACCCAAATGTCCTTGATGGGTGAGTAGTTAAATGTATTATGGTAGATCCATGACATGAAATACTACTCAGTGACACAAAGGAATAAACTGTTGATATATCGTGGAGCTACGAGAACAACACCCAGTGGAAAAGCCAATCTTAAAAGGTTATATACAATGATTTAATTTATATATTATTCTTGAAATTATAAAATTATGGAGTTGGAGGGCAAATTAGTGGTTGCAAGATGTTAGAGATTGCGGTAGGAGGGAAGTGACTGTTCAAAGGTCACGTGAAGGAGCTGTGTGATGGAACTGTTCTGTGACTTGACTGGCAGGTCTCATAAATCTACACATGTGATCAATTTGCATAGAACTAAGCACACACAAAATGAGGACATGTAAAACTGAGTAAGTTTGCTGGGTTGTATCAGTGTTGATTTCCTGGTTGTGACATTGTGCTATAATTATGTAAGAAGTTACCATGGAGCAAAACTGGGCAACCAGCATATGGACTCTTTCTGAATTACTTCTTACAACTGAATGAGAATCTACAATTATCTCAAAATAAAAAGCCTAAAAAACATAGCAATTTCTTTGAAACTGGATCTGTTTTAAGAGTTAATAGAATAAAATATATAATGCAGGTCTTTGAATAGCTTTCTTTATGTGTGTAAATCACTGATGTTGTTTTTAATTCTAAAGGGAAACCTGAACATTAGATTTTCTAATTCAAAATATACCAAACTGAGGTACCTAAACTTCATTCTACCTTTTAAATTTGGAGTTTAAGATTTTATTAGTTTCTTTCACTTATTAGTGTCCACTAGTTTTACTAACAAGTCCAGCAAATGTTTCTACTACTTAAGAGATTTTGTGTGAGACGCTGAATGCCGCATTATGGGTGCTCTCTATAAATACTGTTTAAAATTAGATGGCAAAGACTTTCAATTTACATCCTGCCAACTGTTTTACCACACTTTTTTCCTTGCCTGTTTGCCTGCCATGTTATCCTCTATAATGAGTGAGTTACAGTAATTGTAGCTGGAAAAATCATCATGCAAAAGGGGAAAAAAAAGCTCAAAACCTGCCTTATTTTTAAATCAGTAAAGCTTCTGTCATTTTTTGGCGGAGTTACAGCTTCACAGCAAAGTCAAAGAACCAGTAGAGTAAATGCCACGTGGGGAAAGGCTCCGTTGAAGCATAAATTAACTGTATTTCATTTTCCCTTAATAAAGAATTTCAGTTTTTCCACAGTTAACTGTATAATCAATTTGCTCCCCTGCTGGTTTGCTAACTTGCTGTTGGCTTTACTTCAATAATATCTAGCCGAGCCAGGAATGAGAGAAGAGGAGGAGCCGATCTCACTGAGGAGAAATTCACGGTTGTGATAGAACATAGTTTCTCCTTCTGGAATTTTGCTGGGTCTTTTATCCATAAAGAGCCTAAACGCATTGCCTAATACCTCACATTCCTCTGATCACCCAACTCTGTATTGTAATCTTTGTTATACATTTCGTAGAGTCTCTTTAATCATGTTTGGTGATGAGATAATATTAAAGTTTTAAATCCTTCTCAGTTTTCTACAGCCTTGGACTTTCCAGTCTTTAAGTGCCTCTGGAAGCCTTTTTGTTTTACTCATATATTTTCATATATATTTCTGTGCAAGAATTGTGAGTTCTAAGTAAGAAAATATTGCAAGGAAAGTTGTTCCTATAAGTAACACAGCATAACTTTATATCAAATGCTGCTGCGCAATCAGCATTTTAATTGTAAAATTATCCTACTGGAAGGGTTGGAGAAAGCACAGAAAAAATACATTCTATCCTAACTGCTGATTTTGTTCTTCCTGCCCTTCCCATACTTAGAAATTATACCCTATACTATGGGTTTGTTCACTAACTTACTTGCAATTCCACATTTTTTCCCCAGGTCTCTGGATTACAAGACACAAGTTAAACATACAAGATAAACAAATATTATCTTTAGTCACAGATCGCCAGACAGAAAGCTCTTCAGAGCAAGCCGTCTCCACCCCTCCACATTGCTATTTCTGCTCCTCATTCCTAAAGCAGCACTTCAATTTGAGGATAGTATTCTTGGTAGAATTGGGAGAAGCAGTTGTGCATCAAAGTCAAACCACCAGCAACCCATTTATCTGCTTCAGGGCTAGGTGCCTAAAGTTTGACTTATTCCCCAGATAGCTTTGTAGTCACATTAACCATTGAGGTGCCTCCCAGAGGACTGTGGAAATGTGTGGGATGACAAAACTTAATAGAATCTGGTATAGAAATACACAAAGGACCCCCTGTTCTCAGCAGTGGTTATTTCCTTTATGGTTATAGCTTTCACTGTATAGTTTTGGACTATATTTCTTGTTGCTCTCATTCCTGGTGAGCTCTCATTGCTCATCATTACATAATGGTCTGGTGTGAGGTTTTGTTTTGGTTTTCTTCCCTAAATCTATTGTAAGCCTCAGTTTTTTTCTCCCTGCGTTTCCCTAGAGAGTCCGCAGGAAATATTCCCGTTCACTGAACTATTTTCTTTTTTTCAATCAGTTTTTCCATCTGAAGGGAGGGTCCATTTAAATTGATTTTTCTGGAATAAATCTGTTCTTCTTCTGCAAGCTGTATGAAAAAGGATAACAATAAAGAAAAGGATGAGAAAATATGCCATTTAATACAACCTCTGCCCCTCTGAAATCTTCAAGGTTTGATGTCTACTCTAAACTATGCATAAAATGCAATAAAGCATTCATTATTGTCTTGTTATGAGAACATAAATTTGAGGTTGCCAAGCAATGCTGGCTTCCTGAAATTTTTTCAGTAAATTGACCAAATCAAAAATTAACTGACTTGAAATCAGGACAATATAGAAAATTCAAATATACTAGAATGATGGCAATTCATCTGTTTCAAAGAATCCACAGAGAATTAGTAAAAAGATAAGTATAATTGATTTTCTCTTTGGTGACTGAGAGAATTGTTTTTTGAGAAAAATGTAATTAAAAATGGCACATATATTTGAGGAAAATAGCTGAACACATTATTACTGAAGCAAGATGTTCTGGTTAATGTAGACCAAGCCCTCCTGGCCATTTCTCTTCATGATCTACCAGGCTATACCAGTTATTTTCATCAAGGCTCAGAACAGCTGGATTGGGGCAATGATGCACATTGAGGATAGTTGTTTCACTGCTTTGGGACAAGTCATGGCAAGCCTAGGCAATAATTTGAAAGAAAGTTTTCTAAAAAGATCATGTGCCTTGCTACCAATTTAGAAAGTAATTTAGATGGAGTCCAGTCAAATAATGGCAGCCACACCCACTGTGCCTGGTCAGATAAGCATCCAAGAGACATATGGTGTGACTTACTTCAAATCCACCCAAAAAATAGTTTGTAAAAACTTTCTAGAGTCTGAAATTGTTTTCTTTTTAATCTCCTAACCCCTGGTTGATAGTTGAGTTTATATTCCTATTTTCATTTTTCTTTTCAGTACTTGTAGATGGTTACTGTGTCTTTGGGTTATTAATTCAGTACTACTGATCTTTGATAATCTTTTATATTCTCATTCTAATGAGATTTCTTGATAAAGAGAGTCTGCATGGGCATATAAGCTCGTTCTCATAGGCATTTGGTGTTTTTTGTTTGTTTGCTTTTGTGACCGAATTTATAGAGGTTCTGTACAAAGGGATAAAACAGAATCTAGAACTACATCTTTTTCTTTATTCTTGCCCTGGAAAAATGAGAAGGCATGGGGAATCTTTTATGAAAGCAAAAGAAAGTTTTATTGGTCAGGTAGCTATGGATATCTTGATTCTGTGAGAAAATTGGTAGTCTAAAAGGAATGTCTGGGTTTGTTTGAAGGTAAGAAATTCCACTTTCTTCAGCGTGGTCGTGTATACACACACACACACACACAAGAACATCAGGGTGAACAAAGAGAAGGCAAAATTGAAAGAGGTTAATATTCAGTGTCTTAGGTGTTCCCAGCTGCCGCTGAGCCCTCAGAAGGAGAAGGGGAATAAATAAGGTCTCTATACCATCCTACAGTGTAGAGTGCCTGCAAATCTACCGGTAGTTAAGCACCAAGGAAGCAACTGGTTTAAAAAAAAAAAAAAAGAAACAAAAACCAAACAAACCGCTCGCAGGCGTGCGCCCTCTATCTGCGGGGTGAAGAAACTTCATCGTTATGGCCCAGCATTTCCAAAGCACAGTTGTTGGCGCTTTGTAAGAGGCAAGTGAGGCCCGTTTTGGTTTTTGAAGACACCAACCTGTGTGCTATCCATGCCAAACGTGTAACAACTATGCAAAAGACATCCAGCTAACACATCACATACATGGAAAACATGCTTAAGAATTCATTGTGATGGGAAATATTTCATTCTCCAAAAAATTATTTTTCCTTTTCTTTCTGTTATTGGTAGTTCCAAACATTATTATTATTATTATTATTATTTTTGGCATGAAGTCAAAAGATAACTAGATGTATGATTGCAAATAAAAAAGTAGGGGACACAAATCAGGTATTGGTAGTTTTTTCCATTTTCATTTGTGTGTATTTTAAATATAAATGCAGGAACATAATGCAAGTGAAAATGTTTCAGTGAACAAGTTTCAACAGTTCAATTTTATAACAATTGCAAATAAACCTGTTACATTTTTCTGGACAATGCCAGCATTTGAGGTTTTTTTTAAAGCAAGTAATTGTCTTATTGATGGCAACTAAATGGTGTCTGTAGCATTCTTATCATACAGTAGATTCCATCCATTCATTATGCTTTTCTGAGTTGTCCTACATGCAAGTACATGTTTTTAATGTTGTCTCTCATCTCTCTGTTCCTGAAAGTTTGCTATTAAAATACATCAAACTACCAAAATTTGGTATGCGATACCCAGAGTTTTTTCCTGCCTTGCGATCAGAAGTATTAGTGTGACATTTGGCAAACACAGAAACTGGAATAATAACTAAAAAGTTATAATGAAAAGTAAAAGAAATTTTTGAGCGAAAAAGTACATTTTCCTTTTACAGTAAACTTAAGCAATGAGACATACAGTGTCTCTTTTCCTTATACACACTTATCATGTCCATTGTATAATTCAGAAATAAATTAAAATTTTTAAATGTCCTTTGTTTCCACTTTTATATATATATTTACTTAGCATATAGAAAACACTTACTGTGGCAACACAATAAAACAGATTTTTTATACAATGGACAAGTTACTTGGCATTTTAAAATTAGAAATAGATTTTTCAAATAAGTCCACTTATACATTAAATACAAACAGAATTTACCAGTTTCAAAACCTTTAACAAATATCTCCTTAGGCCAAGTAATTCTCAGGGGAAACTATCAAGAAGCATCAATTACCCATTTATTCATCTATTAACTATTTTAAAAATATCTGTTACGCATCTACTAAAGTATTGGGTATGATGAGGAATTGTTTCACCTGGGGTCTCAAAAGTATCAGATGACACATTCAAGTTGGAATAATCAAGGGAGGGACTTTATTTACAATAGGATTAATTTCAAACATGTGGTTGAAGAGAGATTGTGCTGGACCCTGAGGTTAGCCAGGGCTGTTACGACCCCCAGGTTTTAAACAGACAAGAAGAGAGGGAGGGGGAGGGCAAGAGGCAGTTGAGAGAAGCAGAGTACTTCACAAAAAGGACAACCAGTACCCTATGTCACTTTTCTTCATTCCTCCAGTCTCCACCCAGGAGTACGTAGACATACTCCCCACAAGTCTGCACCTCGGGGTGACAGCAGAGGGAGCAGTGTGGAAAGGAGGTCTGAGGCAAAGGGGAGACCTGAGCACAGGTGCAGATGAGCAAATAAGAAAGCTGCTGTCCTCACAGGGCTTACTTTCTTATTAGAAAGTTGGTATGTTCAAAAAACAGTAAGAGCTTTAAGTGCTATCAAGCAAGCACTAACCAAGAGGCTAATTTCCATCTAGGTCAGTCTAAAATGCAATGAAGGATTAACATTGAATCCATGTGCTCTGAATGGCTGCTATATATCTTCAAAAGTATATTTTTTCTTTTGCAAAGCAAATTTATTTACAATTTCTGTCAAAGAAGTAGTGGATCCTAATAAATCTTGAGGGGTAAAAAAAATTCCACATCTCCACATATAAATTGACTTATTTAGAAAACCTCCTTTTAATTTTAAAATATCAGGTAACTTTTCTCATTGTATTATTATAAATTTGCTTTATTGGGCTGCCACAGGATTACAATACTGTCTTTTTCCCCCTACTCCTTTTTTTCGTTTTGTTTTATTTTAAAGCATTGTTGATTAAAAGTAGCATTTTAAGCACGCTTGTAGAATAGTACATACCAATGTCATTGTTAGAGAGCTTCCTCTTTGTTCTAATGGGGTGATAACACAAAAAGTTGGAAAGGGGGAGAAAAGAACCATTGTGTGGAATATATGCCTTGTTTTCAATTCTTTGCCGTATAAGCATAATAGGTTGTGCTACTCTCCTTGACTCCCTAGCATGTCTTACACATGCATGACAGCCCTTGTAACTCACACCCTGTTTAAGATAGAAATTTGTCTTGATCTCGGTAATACCTATCTCTCAGGACTGGGCCTTCTCGTAGGATCCCAACACTAATTTCTTCTTCTTCTAAGTCACCATAATACCTAAATCCTTACTTCATTAGTTATTTGTTTATGTGTGTTCTGTCCTTCCATTGTGACCTTAAGTTATGTAAAGGCTTATGAATTTTAAATTATATCATCAGATTCCTTTCCACAGTGTCTAGCACTACTGGTAGTGAGATGGAAGGGTACTTTGACTAACAATATTTAACATCTTGATAAATTGTCCCATTAAAACTAGCAAAAAATTTACTCTTCACATGGCTAAAGATCCTCCATGAGTGATATAGGGTAAATGAAGATTGCTCAGGCTTTTGTGCTATTGGCCACAGTGGCTGTTACCTACCACCTTGAATGTGGGAGGTGCTTGGAAGTGTGGTCCTGGGGTATGCGTACCTGCTGGTAGATTCCTGGAGTGTGGTATGGGCAAGGGTAAGTAGGCACACCTGAGCCTGGAGGCTGAGCATTTAACGGCAGTGTGAGAGCCCAAAGAGAGTGCCAGGAGCTATGAGGCCTGCCAGTCTCCTCGTCCCCCTCCAACCCTGCCTGATCTGCACCTGGTTGCCTCATTACAAATGCTGTAGAAATATTATTAAAAGCCATCGATGGCTTCAGGACTGTCCTTTGCCCACCTTGTTCTACTGTTTGCCTGCACTACAGGTGGCTTGATCATGTGTCCTGTTTAGACTGAAATAGTTTAGACTGAGGTGATGAGCACAAGGTGCACGGGTGAAATGGTGGTGGGAACTCCCTGGGAAATACAAATGATGTCAAATGTAATTAAATAAATCTAAATTTAAAAAGAATAACTTTCTCTCTTTACTTATAAATATATCACTAAGAAAATATTTGTAATCCACATACCAGGTAAAGATCTAGTTTCTGTAATTTGTGACAAAGTCTTATAACTCAACAATAAAAAGGTAACTAAATTTATGAATGGGTGAATGAATACACTTCTGTACAAAATAAATAGCCAATAAGCACATAAAAAGGTACTCAGTACCACTAATGCATATCAAGACCACAATAAAATATCATGTCACACTCAAAGGAATGGCTATAATGAAGAAAAAATATTAACAAATACTGGTGAGGATGTGGAGAAATTGTCCCTCTTATAATTTGTTGATGGCAATTCACTGCCACTGTAAAAACAATGTGGTGGGTACTCAAAATGTTACATATAATTCTCATATGACCTCATAATTTCAATATTAGGTAAGATATTCAAGAGAAATGAAAACATATCTCCACACAAAAAATGCACATAAATATTTATAACTGCTTCATTATTTATAATAACCAAAGAATAGAATAGCTTAAATGTCCATTAACTGGAGGATGGTTAAATAAATGTGGTGTTGCCATACAATGGAATATTATTCAGCCATTAAAAAGAACAGAATCCTGACTCAAACTAAGACATGGATCAACCTTGAAAATATGCCAAGTGGAAAAAAAAACAGATAGGACCAAATATTGTGTGATTCTATTTATAGTAAATGTCCAGAGTAGGCAAATCTATAGAGAACAAAAGTGAAGTAGTGCTTGATGGGGCTTATGGGAGGGACAAGAGAGTAACTGCTAATGTATACAGGATCTCTTCTAGGAGTGATGAAAATGTTTTGAAACTAGATAGAGATGAATATAGTAAAAACCACTTAATCCTACACTTTAAATTGGTGACTTCACATTATGTGATTTCTCAATTTTAAAAATTGCAAAAGGGATCCATTGAAAGAACTCAGAAACCCCAAATGTGTCCTGATGTGGGCAATTACACTCAATTTAGAGGGTAATGACTGGGAGTAAATGAAAGAAAGTAAAGATTGTAAGAGCAAAAGAAGCTGAGAGATGAAGAGCAGAATAAAGCTGGGGTTTTTGTTTGTTTGTTTTCAACCTAGACTCAGTTTTGTGTTATAGGTGCAAAAGTTTGGCTTCATATTTTTCAATCTGGTATTTATTCAGGATGCTAGTCTGACTGAAATTCCAAAACTTCTCTTAAAGAATAAAGGTTAATGATTTTTAGTACAGAGATTCCCCTATCCAACAAACATTTAACTTAGAACTGTCAGACAGAGGAGCAAACCTAGAGGTTTGTTAGCTGTAGTGGCCAGGAAGGGCAGCACAGGAGCAAGGTTCGGTATGGTTCTTAGCAGACGGGTCAAGGAAGGAGAGGCTTGGAGCCCTGGGTAGCTCTTCATGTTTTTATTAGTAGAGGTGGTCAGGTACAAGGCAGGCATGGGTGTGGGGGTGGGGAGGGGGCTGGGAGGCTGGCAGGCCTCCCAGCCCCCAGCGTATCTCACCCTCTTGGCTGTTTTCTACTGCTGCTGCTCGCTGGAGATCGTCAGTACTGTCGGTCCTGTTGGTTCTGTCGGTAGGTCCTCGCAGTTCTGGCGTCCTCATGACGCCGCCCATTTACGCCTATGTCCAACACAGGTGCACCCACTTGCGCATGCCCACCCTGGAATGCTCCCAGCACCGCAGGTGTCCATCATCACAGTGGTGGGAGGGTAGAAAGACCTGATTTCTCTAACCCTACATTAGCCTAAATGCTAATCTACAGAAGGCTTAAGTGCTAAGCACAGTCAAAGTGTGCTAATGAAAATTTTGTGTGAAAACTGCTGGTACTCTAGGTCTTTACCACACAGTCACATTGGCCTGTGCCTAATTGACTGCAGGTAGACAGCAAGGAAGATCCTCTTGCTGCTCCAGGGCCCTTGCAGACATCATCAAGGGGAGGAGCTGCCTCTTTACATATGCAGTGGAAATGACAGTCATCAATTTTGTGCAAAGATGACTGGTAGAATATGTATTAACCTGATTCTGAAGCTTAAAAGATAATTCACACTCCTGTTTAGGGGAAATGCATCTGAAAGTTTTAAGTTTAAAAAAACCCAGCCTGTTCATAAATAGAAACAGGAATGTATTTCGTTTATTTTAACCAGGTGTTGAGAAGTTGTTAAATAAAAATCCCCTGAAATTTCAATGAGTCCCTCTCAGATGGGCATCAATTCTGTAATAATTTGCCATACAATATTCTTTGTCTTTCCTCTACTCCTTTCTCCTTTCCTTTTATTAAAGACTTTCTCTAGAATTAGCAATATGAAGTGCATACAGAAGTAAACTCTGGATATTTGCCCTTAAAGACATCAAATCAAATTAAAGAGATAAAAAGAATACAAAGAAAATGCTAGATAATATTATGTTTTAAGTAATGTATAAGCATGTCACAGAGACATCTATGACTAAATTGGAAGCGAATGGTACAGGTATTCCTGTGAATTTTGGTGATAAGATCACTGTCTGATGAAAAAGATTAGAATAGTTCATGTAACATTTAAGGTAACTCTCGATTTGAAGAATTCTTAAGGATTTTCCAGTGACGACTGAAATATGTTTCCTATTCACTAGGGTTTGAAAATAGTTTTGTTTTATATAATGGTAATCAGATTTGATGTTTACTATAAAATTCTAGTACAATCTCTCTTCCTAACTCCAAATTGGATAGTGCCTCAGCATTTGTGGCTTCAAGATTTGACCTATAATACATTGTGTTTATATAACATCCTATATTTAGCATCAAATGGAAAAGTTTTCCAATAATGATGTTTTGGAACACAGTCAATTCATAGGAATCAAGCCATGCTTATGACAGCTCAGCAGCTCTGAGCTGTTCTGGAGAACAGAATGAATGACAAGATGCAAAACTAGCAATTGTACAAAGAATTGAAATGCTCCCTTCATCAAACTTGACTGTAAACTTTCCTTAGAACAGATTGCTTGATTGTTTCACCTTTCTTTGGGAAAATTGTAGTTAAAGTCTCTGTTCTTCCCACCCCCTCACTCCTAAAATATTTTTGTTCTATCTCAAAGGTAGTACTAGGCCATCAGCTACATTATCTCAGAACTTTGGCAAGCTCCAGTTTTTAGTTTAACAATTACTTCCCTTAACCATACTCTTTTTCTCCCTTCTGAGAAGACCAAGCCAATCCACAATACAACAAAACAAACAAAATTTACCCAAAATACTACCATCATTCTCAAAAACAAACAAAAATCCTGTCCAAAAGAACAGTAACAATAACCAAAAAAAAAAAACAAAAAACCACTCCATGAGCCAAAAATCCCCTGCTTACCTCACTTGCAAAGATTTTAGGGTCTACTTTGTGAATCCTCCAATCTGAGAAAACTCAGGCACAGACAAAGAAATGAGAAATTTTCCTACTTCAGGTGTGGTTTTTAGGAACAGAATTTTCCATACTGTATTAGATCATTTTTCCATCAGAGCCAATATCCTGCTTAGTTGACATGAAGTTAATGACAGTGAAATGCTTTGAAAACATAAATACTGCATACATCTGAGCAAGAATGAACCTGCGTACTAGTCACTTTATGGTCCCAAGCCCTGATTCATGAAAAGATTTTTTTGAAAATAAACTTAAATGTATAGAAGAGACAAAGTATGTAAAGATTTAACTTCTTTCATCTTTTCACATTTTACATATTTTGGGCAAATAAATAATTATTTTTAAAACCTGGAAGTATTATGAGTTTAGAGTGTTTCCAGAAGCAGCTAACTTAAGTACGTGTTCTATGACATTCTTTACAATGTCTAAGTATTTTCTGGGTCTGTCTCTGAAGGACTGAGTTGAACAAGTTGTATGCAATAGAGCTCGTGGCCTAGACATTTTGTTCTTTCTTCTCTCTTACTGGATAGGGAATAGGAGGAACAGTAGCTTTATAACCAGTATTTCTAAAATAACATAGTTTTTAAAGTTATTCAGAAAGAGGTAGCCATTTCTTTCAGATCTGTTTACCTGGTGTTTTTTCAGGTGAGTTTAATTGAACTATGGGAAGAATTCTAAAATAGAGTATAGTGTTTGCTTTTTTACTTTAAAAAGTGTTGTTTATGGAACAGCTTTTTAAGATTAACAAGGGCTGAAGAGTGTATGGGATTCATCAGTGAATTATGGTTGCTTTGCTCTCTACAAAGGCTGAAAAACAATCACACAAAGGAGTCCTTCATCCTTTTTTGTTACTTTGTAAAAAGGATCTCAAATTTTCCATTTCAAAAGTTTCCAGATATCTTTACCACTTGGTCTTTATTTAATTTTGGAGCTATTTAGAGCATCTCAAGAATACTTGCTTTCTTAAAAATTTCAGAAGTTAAGATCTGATGGTTTAGGAGCTTATATTTTTATTAGCATTCTATTTGAGATCCTATCTAGATATAATTTTCTAATTTTTCTAAGCCTCCCTGAAGAGCAGAGTTGATAAAATACAAAAATTACCAAAATAACACTTACTATTTACATTTAGTTTCTATCTCAAATATCCCAAAGCACTTTGCACATAAATATTTATTCTATTTTATAGATGAGGAAATTTAGGTATTAGAATAACCATTGTAGCATTGTGTAGCAAAAAATGCCCCTAGCTGGAAATAGACCTTTTGTTTCTAGACTTGAATGTATCCTCTTTGCCCTAGCATTGAACCTCCTGAGCCTTGGTCTCTCTAGTTGTAAAATAAGGGGATGAGAATAGATAGAGCAGTCATATTCTAACCTATAGGAACATGTCAGCAGCAAGAAAGTGGGTAAGAGCTAAATTTAATTTGTCAGCCCCAAAGAAAGGGGACTGGGAATAAATGACTAAGAAGGTTTCAAGGACAATAGAAAGTGGTGGCCTTGAGAGGAGGTATTCTTGGGATCTGGCTTCTAGATACACCAGCCGAGCACAGGACGTTGTTAAGAACAGGTTTGGTGTTCTGCGCTTGCGTGGAAGTGCAGACAGGCATAGATTGGAATGTGTGCAAATTCCAATCAATTCAGTGAGAAAAAACCAGTCAGGCCCATTGTTTCCAGCCATGTATACCTCCTAGTCATTAGATTCCCAGAGCTTTCATATCTCTGCTAACTTGTTTTTAAGTTGCTTTTCCAAAACCACATAACTTAGGAGTAGATTCATAGCTATAATTGTATGGATGCAATGCCAAGCAGTAAATTAAACTCTTAGTTTCCAAATAAACTGACACGGGCTAATCACACAATTAAAATGCTTTTCTGGTTATAAAAGCAATACATGTTTTACTGAATAAGATTAGAAAAAGTAAAAAAAAAAAAAACAAAACTACAAGTAAAATAAAGATCAGCAATAATCTTACCACCCAAAGATTGAATAATCACTACAAACATTTCAGAATGTTTCCCTTGGAGTTCTTTTTGATGTGCATACATACAATTTTTGTTTTCAAAACTAAGATCACATTGTATATATGACTTTAAGTCTTTAAAAAAAATACTAGGGGCATTTTGTGAGCACTTTCACATCACAAATGCACTTAAATAATAAGATGGTATTTAATTCTGATGCCAAACATCTGGATGAAAAGTAAAAAGTCAGTCAATTATCTAGATATTTTCAAATACCCAGATGTTTGGCACCATGTCGACAAAACATTAAAATCCCTCACCAAAATTTGCAGCTTTTGCACAGATGTCTGGCATGATGTAGGCAAACTCTCTCTGAACTGACTGAACCTTTTGGCAGCACAGAGACAGAGCATTTATTGCATATTTTAGGTCAAAGTGTTTGAAAGTTTAGGTTTTGTGCATGAGGAAATTTTCATTGTTTCATAATGGATCAGCAGTATGAAGAATGTTTATATGTTTTAGAAAGACTTAATCCATCATGATGAAAGTCTGTTATCTGTATTTTGGGTCACTGCTTAGTCTATTTTGTTGTTATTTGTTGATCTTGAGACTTTGCATAAAGTTGTCATTTCAGCCAAGTCTTGGCCTTGAGGATTGGTACTCTAGTGAGGGTTTTGCTTTTGTCTTTTAGCTATAAGTAAGAAAATTCTCTCTGGCTGATAATTTTATTAACAGATTGCTCTGAATATTTAAAAACCATGTTAATATGCCAATATTCCTGACAACAGTCCTGCTTAAAATACATTATGATTTTTAAAAAAGATATTTTTGTTTTTCTAATTATCTTTTTTTGTGTGTGTCACGTTCTCCTTCCGGTTCTGTGTCAGTCTCTGTAATATTTTCACATGTAGGCTCTTTTTGATTCCTGAAGTCACCCTTTATAAAAGTTTATGGAACTTCAGGGTCATTTACAATTGAATCACACCAGTTTTTATGTAGTATTTGAGTAAATATTTATAATGATGTTTTAAATTACCATCCTTGATATATATTTCTACTTCTTGGTTCTTATACTCTAATGTGTGGTTATCTTTCTTTTTCCATCCTGTTTTTCTTTTTGTTGGGGTTACTTTGATTTGTCTATTAGTATAAAAATGTTTGTACATCTGTTGCTGAAATAGAGGGAAAAAAATCTATCCAAGTTATGCCAAAGAGAGCAATGTAGCAGAATAATTCAATGCATGAATCAATCAGTAATGTGCGCTAAGTTTGTTACTTGCCTCTCACCACACAGAACTGTTTGGCTTGTCTTTTATGTTCTCCTCCTGGCTCTGTCGCCAACTTGCTCAATAGGGCATTAGCTGGGACTTTGCCTTAGGTTCTTTATCCTTCATCCGTACAAAATTAGACTTCCCCACACTGGTGTGTTTTGTGGAATAATTTGTAAAGATTCTTTGCCATCATAAATATTAAATATTGCTACTGTTGATTTATCTGAAAGAATTGCTCTGAAAAACCAGGTGGATATATAAACTTTTGATTTAAAAAAAAAACAAAAAGCAAAAACGAACCACATATTCGAGAACTGACTGCTTTGCTTTTTGCAAAGCCAAGCAATCTCCTCTTTTTCAGTTTTAGCATCTGGGTCCATGTGTGCTATTTGTTATTATAAATATTTTCCTCAGATTTATTCAGTGCTATATTATCCTTGGTGTTCTTCTCCAATTGCAATTTACTTAGGATTTTACATTTTGGGTATTTTTCTGGTCTGTACAGACCTAGGGAAAGCAGTCATTAATGAGGTGATATGCCACTATTACACTGACATGTTGTTGTGTTTTATATGACAGGCAATCTTTGGGCAAAAATGAAAAATTATAGCTATTTAGCTAGATACATAGAAATCTCCAAATTGCTGCAGTCTTTTTATCCAAAGTACTGTTGTGTTGGGCACTAAGAACCAGTGTCAGTGCTCTTAGACTTCTCACCTAGTGTTCTTAGATAGAAGTTTCTTCTTGGCTATATTGGTTGTAGATATAGATAAGTAAAAGGAGAGACGTGGGAAGATATGGAAAAATTGCAAAAGATGGTGGAATCAATTCAAGCGTTCATTTGGCAATTTCTGGTTCAATTCAGTTATTAATTGGTCTTATGATTAAGTGTTGCTTGACAATCTTCAACATTTTTACCTTATTACCGGTGTAGGCATATCCTGGTGCACATACTCTTATGCAGCTGAGTCTTTGTGACTATCCTCTGATATCTATCAATGAGGAATGTCAGATTCCTGTTTCTCTCATATCCTTCATCCAATCTGTTAGCCAGTCCTGAAGGATTATCTTCAACATATATTCTGAACCTAACCACTTCTCACCATTTCTATGAATTCTAACCAAGCCCAGTCTACTGTTGTCACTTGCTTGGGATACAGAGGTGTGTTGCTTAATGATGGGGACACATACTGAGAAATGTCACTAGGCTATTTTACCAGGGTGTGGGGTGTGGACATCATAGTGAGTGTACTTAACCAACCTACATGGTATAACCTACTACACACCTAGACAAATGCAATAGCCTGTTGCTTCTAGGTTACACACCTGCACAACACACTACTGTGTTGAATACTCTAGGCATTTTTATATCAAAATATCTCTAGACATAGAAAAGTTATAAAAAGTTATGGTAAAAGCTATGGTAAATGTGGTAAAAAAAATAAAAAATGGTACACGTATATTGGACACTTAAAATGAATGAAGGTTATAGTATTGGAACTTGCTCTGGGTGAATTAGTGAGTGGTGAGTTAATGTGCATGAGTGGTAAGTGAATGACCTAGGACATCGCTGTACACTACTGTAGGCTTTATAAATGCTGCATAGTTAAAATTCACTATATTTATTTTTAAAATATTCTTTCAATAATAAAATAGCTTATTGCAACTTTTTACTTTATAAGCATTTTAATTTTCCAACTCTTTTATGACACAACTTAAAACACAATCCTATTGTATCACTACGCAAAAGTATCTTTGTATTGTTATCATATAAATTTGTTTCTATTTTTAAATTTTTTTTTACTTTATGAATTTTTTTTGGTCAAACATTAAGACATTTGCACATTAGCTAGCCCTACATGAGATCAGGATCATCAATGTCATTGCCATCCACCTGTCCATTTTCTCCTACTGGAGGGTCTTCAGGGGCACTAACTTGCATGGATTGTCATCCTCTGTGATGATGGAGTATGTCCTGAATAAGCTCTATGAGGGTTTTCTTGAGGATGTATCTTTTGTGTGTGTGTGTGTGAAGTGGGATGTAGGCCAGAGGTGCGGCGGTAGGGGATGGTGGTGAGAGGATTCACCAGAGACAGAGTGGGGAGCAGAACAGGCTGATTGAAATATACTGCTGAGGGAGCAGTGGGCCTGAAAGGAGAGGTCTGCTGCACCACATATGGGTTAGCTTCCTGGCTGGGGTTCGAACTCAGTGGGTAGTGTGGTCATAGCGCTGAGACTCAACCACTGGGCCACCAGGGAGGCCCTGGAGGTATCTTTCTTTTCAGAAATATATCTACAATGATTTGCTTGGCTTCTTTCTTTTTTTCACTATGGATTTATATACTGTAGATTTATATATTACAGATTTATATACTGTTTATAAGCATCATGAACGTTCTCCTCTATTAATAAAAACTATTTATTGGGCTTTGTGTTTTCAAACTTTTTAAGGAGCTTGTTGAGGTCTGAAAAAACTTCTAACCCCTTCACTGTGAATTTTCTTCAGTGTTTTTTTACTTTCTCTTCTCCTCTAGTTTCCCTTTTTTTTGCCTCTTCTTTAGTTATGTGTTCCTGTTCCAGTTCCAACAACACCTCATTAGTCAATTCCTCTGGAACCTCCTCTAGGCACTCCTCAATGTCATCCTCATTTATACCCAGGTTAAAATTGCTTGCCATCTCAACCACAGCCTCGTCGATTTTAGCAACCTCTTCATCCTTGACAAATCCTTTGTAGACATTGATGAATTTAAGTGTTTTCTACCAGACACCACCTCATACATTCCTTGGTGACTATGCCAATCGAAGCAAGATTCTTTATGTAGCCATAGATATTGTAATCCTTCCAGAATTGCATCAGTGTCTTCTCAGTCTCATGGTCAGCTGCAGCAATAACCTGGCAATGATCCTCAGATAGTGGACCTTAAAAACTACCAAAACTCCTGATCCATTGGTTGAATCAAAGTGGTAGTGTATGGAGTGAGAAACACCATTTTGATATTGGGATGAAGATCACCAAAAAGTGGACAATGCTTGGGAGCATTATTAATAGCTGGCAAATCTTGAAAGGTATATTATTTTCCAAACAGTACTTCTTCATTTCACTGGCTTAGCATTTCATGGTGTTTATTCTTGAAATATTTATTATTTTTTCGTATAGAGAATCAGTAATCCTCTTTTTAAGGAGGTACAATTAATCCTATTTTGAGTTGGCAAATTTGAGGGTCAGGAATATTTTTTTCACAATTTTTATTGTGGTAAACAGGTTTACTATGTGTTATCAGCTTAAAGCTTAAGATATATACTTTCACACCTTATCCACAACCAGTGCCCCAACAGTCCTTCCCCATGTTCCACTGAGCCCCTTCCCTCTCCCACCCTGCCACCCTCTCTCTATGGTTGCTTCAGTTTTTTCAGGAAGATGTTAAGAGTTGATCATTGGTTTGGTTTTGACTGACCCTTTATTGTTTCTTTGTATCCACATATAAGAGACCCTCCTGTATTTGTCTTTCTCCTTCTAAACTATTTCACTTAGTATTATCCTTTCCAGTTCCAACCATGTTGTTGCAAATGGCAGGACTTCATCCTTCTTTATAGCTGAGTAGAATTCCATTGTGCATATATGTATCACATTTTTGGATCCACTCCTCTGTCCTTGGCCACTTAGGCTGTTTCCATAGTTAGCCATTGTAAACAGGGCTTCAACTTGCATTCTTCAAGTAGATGCCTAGGATTGGAATTGTTGCATCATATGGTAGATCTATTACTAATACTTTGAAGAACCTCCATATCATTTTCCATAGGGGCTAAACCAATCTACATTTCTGTCAACAGTGTACACATGTTCTTTTTTTCTCTATGTTCAGCTCAGGAACTTTAAATAAAATACCCTAACTTGAATAACTTCTAAGTGGCACCACCACGGGGCTGGAAATTTGACCTGTCTAACTCTATCACAGCACTGAAAGCATCTAGAAAGAAAATCAGTGAGAAAGTAGGCCAGATAGGAGCAATAAATCAGCTTGTGATAGTCCATAAAGTGAACAGTTAATGCTCCTACATAATAATCTGATAGGTGCACAAATAAGGTGCTGTCAACTGACAATGTAGGGTGCATTACCTCTTAAAAGTATTAGTTCTTGACCAAAAGTATCGTGTTTTTCATTTTAACAGCACTTCCATTGTCCTTAATAATAACTTACTCGGACTTTTCAAATATTTACTATATTTTCTATAGTTACACTGCTTTCTGCATGAAATTTACACATTAGCAAAGGAAGTTCATTTAATCAATCCCAAGCAAAACAGAAAGCAAAGGTCTCTGAGTCAGGAAAGAATCAGGATGCAGAAGTTTGGGCTGTTCAGTTGCATCTTTGGGGGAATGTTAGCAGTCTCTGTCAGGCAGCACTGGGAAGCAGAGGGTGAGGAAAAGTGTCAGGATAAGGAAGCAAGAGGGATTCCCAACTCTCTTGATTAAGCCTCCATTTACTTTTGTTTGACTTTTGAGATAAAATCTGCTCAAATATAAATATGTTTAATAAAAACATTTCAAAGCTAACCCTAAGTAATGTTTACATCAGTCACCATATTACATTACTCAGGCATTATTCTCTTCCATTAATGCTATCAACTGAACATTGGTTAGCGCTTAGAATGCAAACAAAAATATAGCGTTTCATGCTGTTTGTTCTTGAAATAGTTCAAACAAGAAGTGACACTGCCTGTGATAATTCAAAGAGATTCTAATATAGAACACTATCTTTGCCCCGAATTATGCCTGTATCATCAAATAAAGGTGTTTTTTAAATTATTATTTCTCATATTACTTACTTGCTGGTTCCCAGTCACAGGACTGGGTGGGGAGGATTCATTAGATGATGGTGTTTGAGAGGGAAGGGGGTAGAAAAACAAGACCCATCAAAATTTGGACAGCCTGAAATAGGAGGCCCAGGTAACTCTGACTAGAGAGAATCCTAAATCATACTCAGGGGAGCCCATAATATCAAGGAGACAAGAGGTGAAGTGCAGAAGGATAGGAAGAGGCACCAAGAATGGACTGGGGCAACAGTTTCAGAATTAACGGTATACCTTGTAATCGGCATCTCAGTGACATAAGATCAAGTTCTGGTTTTGAATATTGACATCCATCTAGTTAAGCCACAAATCCGTAGTAATTGTATTTAGACTTACTGCTACCGTTGACCTTTGAACACCATTTGTTTGAAGTGCACAGGTCCACATATACATGGATTTTCTTATAAACATGAAACTTACAACATCAATAATTGCAATAATTGCAGTACAGTACTCTAAAGGTATTTCTCTTTCATATACTTTTAAAATTTCATTTTCTTTTCCCTAGTCTGTTTTATTATAAGAACACAGTACTTAATACATGTAACATATTTAATATTGTTGACTATTTATGTCATCTGTAAGTCTTCCTGCCAGCAGCAGACAATTAATAGTTAAGTTTTTAGGGAGTCAAGAATTATATGTGGATTTTCAACTGTGTGGAGAGTGCACCTCAAAGCCCAGTATTGTTCAAGGGCCAAATGTATTTTTTTATTACTTTTCACATGTATTTTATATAAATATATTTATATATAGTTTTCATAATCTTAGTAGTATTATAATAATCTTTGCATTTTAGATCTTCCATGTTACAAAGTCCAGTAGAATAAAAACCTTAGGTCCTAAGATATATTTAATTTCTTACTATTTCTCATACGTAGTATTTCAACTTAAAGTCACAAAATAATATAGGAAAAAACCCCTTCAAATATCAAACACAGTGGGAATATAACAGGGGTAATACTTGAGAAATACAAGCAGTATTTACATGTGGATTATAGTCCTAGGAAACTTATTATAAGTGGAAATAAAGTGAATCAAATATTATTTTCTCACAGAAACAGTGCTGTAACAGAAAGATAAAGTTCCTGACCTAGGGCCTAATGCCAACTTTTACTAAATGCAGGACTTAATAAACTATAAATGATGTATTTTATGTTTCATAGCATAAAGCTTTCTGAAGCATACATAAATCAATTAAGTAGTGCTGCAAGTAGTCAATAAACATAAAATCCATTTAATATGATGCAGTCTCTTTGACCACATTTCCCTGCCAAATATTATACTGGAGCAAAGCAGCTCTAAGGAGCACGTTTATTAGTTTTATGGATTTCAGGATGACTTCCTTGAGGACATTTTGACAGCAAATTGAAGGAAAGTTTGGGGCAGTGATTTGATGCTATTTAGGGGATGAAAAAACTAACCCAGTTTTCTTACAATTCCCTTGCTTTCTAGAGTCAATTCCCTTGTTTTCTTATAGTCAATTTTCCTGTCATAAAACCTAGGGATTAGAACTAATCATGGCCTGTTAGTGTGCCTGAGGTTGGGATTCATTTCCTCAAAAGGGGAGAACAACATATGTTCATGTGAGAAACTGCCTGTTTAAGTGTCAGAAGTTACAACATGGGTGTAATTGGCAGAAGGTTGTAAGTGTGAATTGCTATAAGTACAAATCACCATAAGGATTGCTTGCATGATATCCCCTCCTCCTCCAATCTCCAATTCTCTCACTGAGTGGAGAAACCATTAACTGGAAGACTTTGGTCCTTATAAGCCTAGTTAATAAATTCAAGGCAAAAATTGGCAGACCCTGAGACTGGACTAGACCTTCAAATCATCCCAAAGTCATCACTTTAGCTATCTATTCTGTAATAAGAAATCATTAGATTCCCTTTAAGAATCCAATACAAATTGAAAGAAAATGCATCTCTAATAATTATTCTCTAAATCTTATAATAAAATCCTGAATTTTATGTCAAGCCAGTCTGTGTGACAGGACACAGTGAACAGTACAATTTGTTCCAATTCATGTTGGGGGAAAAAGGGAAACTATTCATTTAATCTTGTACTACATCAAAATTGATTTGAGAAAAAGTCACAAATTAGTTCTGTCATTTCTGACAACATGATTTTTATCAGAGGACTAAAAGCTTGGTTAAATTGTGAGGGGTGGGGAAAGATTTTACTTCAAATCTTGGGGAAAAGACCCTTGCATCAAAATTATTCAACTGTCATTTGCAGATATCAGTGTTCAAAATAACTCTCCTATAACTGTGTTTATTTTTTTGCAGAATGCTCTCTTTGTCAGTTCCATTTATCTTAAAAGGCTCAGTTATTTCTTACTGTACAACCAGCTCACCAAAGCTGTGTTTATCTCTGCTTGTTTTCTAATCTAGTGGAACCAAGGAGGCAAGATGGTCAAGTATGATTTCCCCTTGAAATGGAACTGCTGTTTACTGAGCATGTTGCAAAGCAGTAGTTTTGTTCTCTAAAATCACCCTACACATACTGGAAAGCAAGAAGTTTCTCTTCTGAAAGCTGGTAGAAGCAATGTCACAAACCAACCTCTCAGGGATAAAGAACCATGTGTCATTCAAAACTTATCCTTCAGAAAGTAGTAAAAAATAATTTTTCAGATTTGGAAAGTGGAGGAGAGCCCCACTGGGATAGGTTTACCTAAGTACCAAAAAAAAAAAGGAAATGAAGCAAGGATTGGTGATCAGTTTCACTTTTGCAAATCAAATTTTCTTTAGACTGTGTCTTTTGGTCTTCATGATAGTGAATTCCTTTGCAACAGGAGGTATTTCTTTCCCGAACACCTTTTCTTCCCTTGGCTTCTATTTTCTGATCCCCAAGCCTACTGTTTGACTTCACAAATAAAGGAATAAAATGGGGAAATTGTGTAGAAGCTGGAGATTATTTTTTAAAAGATGGCAAACCGATGTAATGGATCTTGAAACCCTGGAGTGGATGACAACTGTGGCCACCAAGAGCGAAGAAATGAGTTCAAGCCCAGCCTTTAAAAGGAACAGACCTGACCCAAATTCAAAACCTGTTTAAATGTCAACATACCTTGAAAGAGACGCGTCCTATCAGCAAAACAGTGAAACTCTTTGAGAGGTACTTGTAAGACTTAAACTAAGAGAACTTCTCTCAGGTGACTTCACTGGGGTTTAAAGTGGCCTATCATTGCCCTTACAGAAAGAGCTCAGATGGTGAACTGTTTTAAGGATTAAAAAAGAGGGCCTCCCTGGTGTCCCAGGTGGTAAGTCTCAGCACTATCAAGCTCTCACCAGTCACTGTGGCATGAACTGGATCCCTGACTGCTTCCCTCCACTGTGTATTTCAGTAGATTTGCATGTTCTGCTCCCCACTCTGTCTCTGGTGAGTCTGTCACTACTCCCCATCCCTGCACCTCTGATCTGCACCCCAGTTCTTGTATACACAAATGAATAAAATAAATCTTTAAAAACTTAATTTTTTAAAAAAAAGGATTAAAAAACAATAATATCCACCATTTATTGAGCACTCATTTCATGCCTGGTGCTTTACATCTCTCATTGACTTGCACAGCCGTGCTAGGAGTGGCTGTGTAAAGAGCTATCCATTTTATTGCTGCCTCCACTTTAGAGACCAGTATGTGGCTACTTCAGGCATAGCCTTAATGACAAAGCTGGGATTTGAACCTAGACCCTCTTATGCCTTTTCTACTATCTCAGGTGGTTTCCTTCTAAAGAAATTGTCGATGAAACTACTTAATAGTAGAGTTCTATATTATTTTATAATTAGTGAAAGACCTACGCTTCTTATTCTGCAAAGTCTGGTCAAAATTTCCAACAGAATTCAGTTCTGCAAAGTGGCATGAGCCTGGGCTTGGTTGGTTGTCACTTGACAACTTGTACAATGTTATTTATTTATGTTTGAACCTTGATTGTTTTCATTTGAAAATGATGATGATAATGGCTCCTTAAAACTAATTTGAGGAACAAATGAGGTAATATATATAATATACCACCTGGTACAGGGTATGTCAAGCAGGCACTCAGTAGATATCTCTTCACTCCCTTTTCTCATAACTGTTTGAAAACAATAAAATGTGTTCTTTATCTTGACTAACATCATTCCTCATTTATTCAGTCACCTAAACTGTTAATTGTGAAAGAAACATTCATTTTTCTATTTTTAAAAAACACAACAAAACCCTTATGAGCTCTCTCTTAAGCCTAGCAGTGTTCTAAGTACAGGAGATCAAGCAGTAAACACATCAGGTGAAAATAATATTTTCTATCTCCTCATCTTCCAATCCAAGTAATTACCAAAATCCTGTCTACTGAATATTGTTATGTTAGAAAGTGAAATCCCATCTTACTAAAACATCTTAAATTTGTCCTGTCCTATTGTTCCTGCTGCTACCTCCCAAATGTTGAAGTAGATTCTCTTTGTTCTATCCTAGACTGGTGGTTCTAAACTTCAGCAGGTGTCAGAATCACCTGAAAGACTGTAAAAATTCAGATTTCTGGGACACACGCCCACAGTTCCCAGGTGATGTTAATGCTGTAGGCCCAGGGACGAGACTTTGACCCAGACAACTAGCTAGTTTGTTTATTACTCTCCATGAGTAACTTCACCATCTTCTACTCAAGAGGTAAAGAAACTTTGGCCCTTCTGCCCAAAATCCAGCCCACAACTTGTTTTTGTAAATAAAGCTTTATTGTAACACAGCATGTGCATCTTTTTGCACATCATCTAAGTGACTTTTGTGCTACAGAGCATTTGCTGTAGCATAAAACACTGTAAGAACCACAAAACTTCGAATAATTATAAATTGGTCCTTTACAGGAAAAATGTGCTGACCTCATCATTATGATGCCATGAGAAAGGTCTTTCAAAAACATAGGGCCTATCTTTTCACTTCTTAATTTAAAGATATCAGATGGCTCTTCATTGCCTACAAAGTTGAATCCAAAACCTTCTATGATCAGAACAATCCACTACTAGTTTGCTAATTATCTGTGTACCCTACCCAATTAGCTATCTTGGATTCTTCTACATGCCAAGATCTTCTCTCCTTTTCATCTCTTCCTGAATCTTTTCTTTCTACCTACAATAGTCTTTCTCCATTTCTTCACAGGAGGACAGCTGCATCCCATATGTGTCTAATTTTTGAGACTATAACTATGCACTCTACAAAGAGTGAAAAAGAGAACAATTCTGCCTGTCCATACCACTTAAAGACTTTGTTTCTTCCATTCTTGAAATGGAAGGCTTGAATCTACTGTTTCTCCAGTCTGCTCAGATCCCCTGTGTCTCTCGTATGTTAGTGTAAGTATCTCACCACAGAGGGTGTAATCCCAGTGTTTAAAGATAAGTGTTTTTCATACAACACAGCCAATAAACACAAGCCAACTCTTCATCTGGTGCTTAAAGGAGAAGTAACAATCTGTTCTAAAGCTGGAGAAAAATCTGGCTCTGTTGGGCTTCATAGAATACTTCCTAGATACTGGATATCAAGATATCACATATGTAGATATGGTTCCTTATGGGTGACTCAAGGTTCATTTTAAACATTAGCATTTAGAACCAAGACCTGACTCATTCTTCAAGCCTTTGCACAAATGTCATTTCATTTCCCTGATATAGAGTTGGTCCCATAAATGCCTACTGTCCCCTTAGTAATTTGTATATACCTGTATCATAACATTGAATTGTGATTATTTATTTAATTTCAGAACTCTGTACATTAGCCAATGAGCCACTCAAGGACAAAGGCATATTTTAGTTATCCAATGTCTGTATTTCTCAATACCTAGCCTAAGTATAAACATTTAACAAGGGTTTATTGATGAAATAAAGTCCCACCTTCCACTTTAGACCTCTCCCGCTTCTCTGAAATGATCTATGAACTCTCTGTGAACTTTCAGTTAATGCCCATGGCTTAACATTTCAATGCATTTTAATTCTTCCAGTATTCATTTTCCTTTTGCAACTTGATGTAAGCAAGTTTGGGGCAGAATCTATATGCTTACCTCATCATGACAACCAAATAATATTTGTTAATGGCTTCACTGCTAATTTGAGTATGATAGGTTAAAAACAGAGAGAAACTAATAAAATTAGTTTTTTCTTGGTCAGAGGTTTGTTTATGCCTCCTTGCTTAAAGTTATAAATAGGAGTGAATAGTGCTATCTAGTGCTATGGAGTAATGGTTCTGTTCTCTCCAAATTTTTTTGTTGAAAACTAATTCCTAATGTAATGGTATTTGGAGATAAGGGTATTTGGGAGGTTATTAGTTCATGGAGGTGAATCCATCAGGAATGGAATTAGAATTCTTATAAAGGGGATCCCAGAACAGTTCTTTGCCCCTTCTTTCATGTGAACATCTGTAAGACCATCTATGAACCAGGAAGCATCCCATATCAGACACCAAATCTGTTAATACCTTGATGTTGTTCTTCACAAGCACTTTGTCGGTGGAATTCTCTTCTAGCAGCCCGAAAAGATCAAAAAAGGACCTACTATCGCTCCACTTTGAACAAGGATGGTCACTTCTTATTTCAACAGAGCCCATATTTGCAAACAAGCCACACCAACCTGGATAGTCTTGTCTGTCATTGTCTTACCTATGGCTTTTGCCTATAGTGATTTTTTTTCCCTGGCTGGTTTCTTTCCCACCAGCTGTGCTCCCTACTGCTTTCTCAAAAGTTGCTTTTTCTTCCATGATTCAGTTCATTGTATTCATCAAAGCATTTGGTAAGAGGCATTTTTAAATCTCAATCAAAATCTCAATGACTTTATTCAAAGAAATAGAATAAATGTTACTGAAATTAATATGGAACCACACACCAAAAAAATCCCATATAGTCAAAACTATCCTGACAAGAAGAGAAGGAATGGTGGTATCACACATTCAAATTTCTAAGCATATTATAAAGCCATACTAATTAAAACAACATGGTTTTAGAAAATAAACAGACACACAGAACAGTGGAATAGAATTGAGAGTCTAGAAATAAACCCACACCCTTAACAAAGTACCCAAGAATATGCACTAGAATAAGTAAAGCTTCTTCAGATATGGTGTTGGGAAAACTGGACAGTCACATGTAGAAGAATGAAACTAGACCACCATCTCACACCTTACACAAAAATTAACTCAAAATAGATAAAAGCCATAAATATAAGACCTGAAACTATAAAACACATAGAAGAAAATATAGGTAAAACACTTCATGACATAAGCTTCAGTGATGTTTCTGGTGAACCATCTTGAGAAGCAGGGAAAGCAAAGTGATATAAACAACTGGGATTACCTCAATCTAAAAAGCTTCTGCACAGCAAAAGAGACTATAACAACAAATGAAGAGACATCCTACTAAATGGAAATATTTCATAACATACATCTAACAAGGGACTGATATCAAAGATCTACAAAGAGCTCTTACAACTAAACAAAGAGAAAACAAATAACCCAATCATATAATGGGCAGAAGAACTTAACACACAGTTCACCAAAGAAGACATACAGATGGCCAACAGGCACATAAAAAACAATGTTCATCATCTTGGAAATGTAAATAAAAACCATAATGAGATGCCATCTCTAACTTTTGATAATGTCCATATCAAAAAGACCAGAAACAACGAGTGCTCACAATGGTGTGGGAAAAAAAAACCAACAAAACATACTGTTGGTGGAGTGTAGACTGGGCCAACCATTAAGGAAAATGTATCAAGGCTTCTGAAAAGATTAAAACTAGATCTGCCATACAACAATTTCACTCCTAGATATCTGACCCAAAGAATATTGAAATTTGAAAGGAAACCTGGACTTCTGTGTTTATTGTAGTACTATTTACAATAGTCAAGCTAAAAAACAAGGTAAGTGCTCAAGAAGAGATAAATATATCAGGAAGATGTGTATATATACAAATGCAGTACTTCTCAGTGATCAAAGACAATAAACTCATGTCATTTGTGTCAAAATAAATGGAACTGGAAGGGATTATGCTAAGGAAAATAAGCTAGAAGGTGAAAGACAAATATTGGGTGGTGTCACTTATAAATGGAGTATAGTAAAACTCAACATAGGGTCAGACAAAGACACTTAAAAACCAGTCCTTGAAAGCTGATCATAGAACTGAGACAACTAGAGAGGAAGAGAAGGGATGAGAACAGGGCGGGAAGAGAGCACAATAGACTTTGATGGAGGACTATGGGTGCTTAGGTGAGTGTGCTGAAGTGATTATACCTGAAGCAGAAGATCCTTTCCTTCCAAAATACTAACAACGATGTAAACCAATGGCACTTTAATAAAAATTAAACAAAAGAAAAAAATGTTAGGAAAAAATGAAAGCAATACAATAAATTATACTTTTTTTTTTCTCGTGATATGATTATGGGTGGTTTTTCTTTTTAATTAACACATAATTTCAAAATTTCCTGATTAAAAAAGCTATTTCTTCTCTAAAAAGAGAGTTAACTATAACAAAAAAATTTGGTGCTTATTTTATGTGATAGTTGACTCATTTGTATAGAAAATGGCATTCATTTTTATGATAGTTAATTTTATAACCTTGTTCTCGCAGTCTTTTTCCAACTTTTCCTTTCTTTGTCCCTTCTCAATTAAAGATGTTCTCATATACTGGGAAAACCACCTGTGAGTAACTTGTCGAGGCCTCTGGAGCACAATTGTGCCTTAGAGTAAGAAGCAGATAAAATGAAAAATTTACTGCTCAAGGGATCCATTCTCTGATGGAAATGTTTCATATACTACTAGGATTTTCTTTCAATCTGATATTAATAGTTTTCAGCTTCAAGATGTCTGAGGGGGTGGATATCAAAGGGACTTAATTCAATGTAACCTCCTTACCTGGACATGTAGTAGCATGCAGCAATTCTGCAAGAGTGGACATTTTTAAGGTTAGGTAAGCCAGAATTGAGACCTAAGTCACAAGCAAGTAAACTGGAAATTGAGACAGTTTTCCAAGGCTATAAACTACTTTCTCTTGACCTATTTGGATTTTCTGGACATATATCACCTTGCCTTGAATTATCTTTATAATTCTGCATTTTACATTCACATTTTTTCAAGGTGTCTGTTCAGCCCAGGGATTCTTCCCCCCTCTCCTCCGTCAATAGTAAAGGCAGAGGCCTGGCTTGGACAATGGAAGCCATAGGTGCCACATCACTCAAGGAGACACATGAACTTCTAATATCTTCTAATATTGCCACCCAGAACATGAGGTTAAAGGTGCAGAGAGAAGAATCAGTGCCTGGTCAATTGCACATGTTATTTTTAGCTCCTGTGTTTGGCAGGGTGACCAGGGGACCACTCATCCTCTCTGTGCATTGGCTTCTAATCAACAAAATGAACAGTGTGATATTGTAGGCAGGGGAGTCGCTTAGTTAAAGGCAAAGGAAAGAATACCACAAACAGAGTATTATCAGCAGAGCTAACAATGATGGGAAGCCCAGAATTCTTTTCTAGATTTTATCTCTGACTGATTGTGTGTCCCTGAGCACTTAGGCTATTTCTGTGGCCTCAGCTTTCTCATGCATAGACAGGTAATAATACCCTGTTCTCTCCATTTCCATTATATGGGTACTGTGAGTATAAAATAGCAAGTTAATGAGATTTAAAATAGGAAGGAAATGTTTTTTGAAGTCTTTCAGGCACTCTGAAATTTTCAGATCCCTATGAAATAGGATTTTTGTTTTTGTTTTTGAGAAAAATCTGTACAGTTCACATTGTGGACATATTATTTCTTTGAGTGCTATATTTACTTTACATTTTTTCCCTTCCTGGACAAATATGGAGAGAAAATGGAAGCAAGGTAAAATAACAGAACAAGAAAGCCTGAAAACAAAAGTGTTACAGGTCATATTAAGCCTTGGATCCATACTCTGTTGTGAATTAGCATTAAAACCTCTGATAGATTTTGAAAAGGGGATTTTTTTAGGGTGACCAAAATGTCCACCCAGCAAGTGCATTTCTCACATGTGGAAATAGTGTTTTTATCCTAAGAAATCACTCAGAACACATCTGAACACATACACTATTTCCTAGAAACCCACTGGCCTGTGGCAGCTGCATCACACAGAGGTGTTCATGACTCAGGTGTATATGCCATATATTAGATCTGAAATCCACATACATTTTGTTTTGTACAGCAAGGTGCAACATCTACACCATTAGGGAATTTCCTACTTGTACTTTGGAAAAGTTTTCCAAGTTTTGTGGG
Source organism: Galemys pyrenaicus (assembly GCA_019455555.1). Classification (NCBI taxonomy): domain Eukaryota; kingdom Metazoa; phylum Chordata; class Mammalia; order Eulipotyphla; family Talpidae; genus Galemys; species Galemys pyrenaicus. The sequence continues at coordinate 2,039,166 of JAGFMF010011568.1, forward strand.
TTTCTTCAACCTCTCCTTACTTAATAAGGTAACAAATTGAAACTACCTACCTAAGAAGACACATTATTTAGCTCATTCAGGTTTTTAATGAGGCTTACTTCCCAACGTGCCTTTCTCTTCTTTTGTCTGAAATACATGTAGAAAAGACCCAAATGGTCCATGGATGTTAGTATATTTCCTACTGAAGCTATATTGTTTAGCAATTCTATATTTAGCTTAGAGATGAACTCTGATGGACAACATTTTTTCCCAAATATTATGTAATTCTATGTTCATTCTGGAAAAATAATAATAATTATAGGCTTTGGAGAATTGAAATAGAAGAGAGGCAACACCTTTTCATTTTTGATGTTTGCACCAATATTAGTTATTCACCCTCAAATTAAAATACTATTAGAAAATACTTACATGTGGGGTAAGAAATTAGCAGTGAAGAATGAGTTGAAGTTTTTGTTTTTAATGGATCCCTTCTGATGTATTTGTATTTTTGTAATGTGTAAGAATAAGTAAGTGTGATTCATAATGAAAAAGAAAACAACAATAAGTAAAATCAAATATTGCTATGTTCATACTTCCTCAGTAAGAAAAAATGAGCCTCCTGTCATTTCCTTACAGAATTGGATATTTTTCCCACATGCCAAAGAGCTACTCCATGGTCATGGGATGAAGACAGGGGTCAAAGTTCATTTTAAAGTTCAAACAAAAGCTGGTTGTATAACTTTCTCTGTATAGTATAGTAGAGTTATAATTTCACTGCAAAAAAAAAAAGGTACAGATAGATTATGCCAGTCAACAGATAACCCTACACAGAAACTGAAAAACCATTGTGACACTTACTTCAGATATTATTAAATGTGACAAAGTAATGGAAAGATAAACCATAAACTATTCTTAGGAAATGGTTCCACAGAATAATGCTCTTGAATAATGCTGCTTTTCTTAGGTCACTGAGAATTGAATTAAGACACCAAAACAGATTGTCAAAAAGAAAACCTGCATTTTTAGCTGAATACTCTTATAGAACCCTTTAGATACTATAATACTTCTCAATCCTTTTTTGGCTTTTGGAAAAACTAAAATAGATCGTCTGCTTTACATGGCAGAGGATCTATATGTGGGTATTATAAATGTGAGAAGATTCCAAATTTGACAGCATATATCTATATAACCATTTATCCACTCATTCATCCATCAGTCATTTATCTTACTATGTGTGAGACTCCGTAGGAGATGCTCTGAAGATACAGACATGAATAAGGTCCTGTGGAGGAGGGGTGGCCAATGCACAAATCAGAGCTTCCAGGCTGCTGGGATAAGGCAGGCTTTGTCCTATAAATCACAGGTGTACTCTGGAGTCATAAGGGAAGAGAAATAACACCTCTCCCAGAGGGTACCGTGGAGCTTAAAAAGAGTAGCGCATCTAAAGCACTTAGCACAAATCTGACACACAATAAAGGATTACTAAGTAGTAATTATTAACAAGAATGAAGCAGAGTGATACCAGAGTGTTTTGGGAGAATCTCAGAAAAATATGTAACTTAGTCTGAAAGTGGAGGAAGGAGAGGGAAAGTAGGGATAGAAAGAGACAGGAGAAATTAAGATGTAGCACTTCAGGAGCTGGAACTGCATTTAGTTCATAGCAAGTTGGTGATTTTATGTCAAAGGAGGGATGGATTTTCACATGAGCAGACGTCAAGCAAGGACACTTCACTTACAACACTGGATGAAAAAGGGTCTCACTTGGTGGGGAGTGGGAAGGGAGAGGGTTGAGGGAAGATGGGAGCACAGGGACTGAGGTGATGGTGCACTGGTGATATGGTGGTGGGGAATACATGGGGATTACAGTTGATGTCAAATATATATAAATTAAAGGGGGAAAATTTAAAAATAAATAAATAGCTATTTATAAATAAACTTGTGAAGTCTAAAAAAAAAAGGGTCTCCCATCCTTGGCACCATGAACGTTTTAGACTGGGTATTTTGTGGTGGCAGAGAGTTCTCTGTTGCATATATTGTAAGATGTTTTTTAGTATCCTTTTTCTCTCTAGATGCCTGAATCAGGCACTCCCATGGTTGTTTAAGATGAACAGTGAGGCTCAGCCTCCCGGCCAGTGGGTGGAGTTCATAGACAACTTGCAGGTAGAAGGTGGAGTTTTCTGAAGCCCACCCTCTGACGTCCTCCGAGCACTGGTGGGAAATTGGCCAGGAGCTTGCTGGTCCTTTGACAGTTAAAGCACTGGGATTTCTATAGTAAAACCTCCAGCACCTAAGCAGTGAAAATGGCTGCCTAGAAGTGTGTATGTGTGAAGTCATCAGTTTGCCCCATGTGACTTTGACTTCGATGATCCTGGCTCTGCTCAGTGGAGGCTACCTGGGGGAGGACAAATGTCATCCAGACACATGTGCACCAATAATCACATCTCTCTCTCTCTCCTCCCCACTTACCTTTTCTCTCAGTGCTCACTTCTCTCACTCCCTATTAAATCCCATCATTGTTTCTCATCCTGTCAGCATTGTATTCTGCAATCGTAAGAGCATGAGTGAGGACCCACCAACTGGGTGAACCCTTATTACCCCAGGTTTGTCCTGTCTCTGCTGTGACAACACAAAATGTGTCTTGGCATTGCCAAATGTTGTCTCGGGGGCCAGAATTGTCCCCAGAGAAGAACCGCTGCCTTAGACCAAGATAATATTGCGAGGTTTTATAAAGTTCTCTAAGCTACTAAGCTGCAAATGGAAAATTAAGATTGATAGTGAACCAACTTAAATATTTTCCTCTTATTTCTATTGCTGCTAAATGCATTGTAATGAAAACTATCAAGTTAATATGTCTACAGACTGGCTATTTATCCTGTCTATTTGCCAGTCATAATAGGGTCTGAGACATAGTCTAGGAAAATGGCTCAAATTTGACATGGACACCACTTACTCAGGGAAGTGAGAATTTATCCTGGTTCTTAAATACCTTTATTAACTATGTCTTCTTTGCAGAAATTGCAAAATAGGCTATTTTAATCACTAAGGCTACCATGAATTCCACATTCAACATTGCTAATTCAAGTTTCTTGATGATTTCCCTGGCTTATTATACAAAATTCTGGAGTGGTGACTCCTGACTCTATCATCTTCTTTTATTCCTGATGGAAAACTGCAAAAGCAAAGGTGACTTGGTGGTTGCTAGAGGATTTTTTTGTTTACTTGCTGAGATAATTCCATCCTGCCTCTCATAAAACTTATAACTGCTCTGGCAAACTTCTACAATGAATTCTTTTTTTAAAACAATTTTTAAAATTTATTTATGCATACAAGAACTGGGGTACAGGCCCGAGGTACAGGAGGTGAGAGGATTCACCAGACATAGAGTGGGAAACAGAACAGGCAGATTGACTGAAGCACACTGCTGAAGGGAGCAGCGGGCACAGCAGGAGAGGTCTGCTGTGCCATGTGGATCACCCACCCCTGGCCGGGGTCAGGAATCCAACTCGTGCTGCAGTGACTGTGGTTTGCTTCATAGTGCGTTGCTTAACACAGTGCGCCACCAGGGAGAGCCTACAATAAATTCTGATTAACTGAGACTCACTATGTAACACAAATAAAAAACATTTTTATTATTTAAAAACAATAGAGGAGGCATGACTATATTTGAATTTGTATTTTATTTATGTCTACATTTTAAGAGGGCAGATTTATTCGGAAAAGGAGAAAGAAAAAGAGAGGCACTTGCAGAGTCACAGAGAGGAAGCTGCTATGAATTTATTTTTTAAACGAGTCCTCAAGGTAAGAAGTAGCTATGTGGTGAAGGCCACCTTACCCACCATTTATTGATTCTCAGGCTGATTCTCCTGCCATGCTTAAAGATTCAAAGTGTTTTTTCTACTTAGATGCCTTAGATCATTTTTATTTCCAAACTGATTTTGAGGACTTTCCTTAAAAATCATGTATTCATATATAAACATGTATGTGTAGGAATGCCATCTTACAAGTACAACTTTGAGCATTCTCTTACAATTTTTTAGGATTGTATTTTTTAATATACAGTAGACTGTGGAAATAATTCTATATCTGTTTATAATGCTTTAAGTTGTATAAATGCACCGTAATTTATTTATGTAGCTCCTTTTTGATAGATATGTAGGTTATTTTCAGTCTTTTGTTACTAAAAATGCTGTAGGAATATCTTTATTCATATAGTGTTTATGACTCAACATAAATTCTTAGAAACAGACCTGCTGAGTCAAAGGATGTTTCATTTAAACTCTTTTTTGAACATTAACAAATTATTTCCCATGGAGGCTGTAATTTATTTCTCACACTGTATGAGAGATTTCTTCTCCATATGTCTGCTAGCACTATATAAAACTTTCTGATGGATTAAAAATAATTTATTGTTTTTAAAATTTAGATTTTTTAAAAATTGCAAGTGGATGTGAGTCTGTTTTACTATGTTGAGGCAAACATGTCTTTATGAGCAATTTTAATGTGTCAACAAATTCTTCTTTCTCCCTTTCTCTCATCTTCAGTGATGACTGGCTCTTTTCTAAGGACTCTAGAAATTAGGGGTTTTTTTCTATCCTATCCATTACAGACATTTTATTCTTAATTCATTTTTGGTTTTAAACTTTATGGTAACTTTTAATGAACAAATGTTTAATTTATGGAGTCAAATGTATTCATTTTTATTGTTATGGCTTTTGTCTTTTCTTTAGAAAGCCCTCCTTTATTTTGAGATTATCAAGAAAAATTCTTCCATGCTGTCTTCTAGTGTAGAGCCATCTAAATTTTATGTTTAAATAAGGAGTGAGGAAGAAATCCAAGTTTTTTCCTCCAAAACTGCTAACCAAGTGTCCCAACACATTCAGTTTCCCTCCAAAGTGGACTGATCATCTTTATCTTACAATAAATATTCATATTTAATATTATTTCAGAAGTCTTGTCTTTTTCATTTATCTTGATCTCTTCATGTACCAGCAAAACCTGTTCATATGTTTTAATAAATATTTTATTTATTAATATTTTATTTTATGTATTATCAGTATCTCTACCCATATGTGATCTTTTTAATTATTAATCCTTCAGATATAACAATAAAGATATTGATACAAGACATTAGGATACAACCATTTTTATAATGGGAACATTTTGACATTCATACTATTTTGAGATTCTCCAAACTTAAACCAATGAATGCTCAGCTGGTTTTTATTGTCTTTCAAACTCTGAACATTACCTTAACTCTTAACACTGAATTTATCTTCACTTATCAATTTATAATTCACTCAGGAGCTTGACACAAAAGTCAGTTTACTGGCTACAGTGGGGCTGAGGGAGCTGCCACTGGAGGGTCCAGATAATGACCTAATGAGATGGAAGCTTGTGGGTGTGTCAGCTGGGGACCTGCACCATGAAGCATTGAAGTGGGCAGGGGAGAAATCTGATACCTCAAGCTTATCAATTTTAGGAACCACAGGAACAAAATTGTCAGGTGAAGCAAAGGATTGTCTGATTGTATCAGAGAAAAGAATTAAAGACCTGACAAACTGGATCCTGTACCCAATTCAAACTCAACAGAGCAAGGAGTGCTGGGCCCTCAGGCAAGTCCCAGACTTCATTAAAAAATCTAAGGCACTCTTAGTGAAAGGGAAGCCTAGTCTTTTTTCAAGAAAGACTGCTCTCAAAACACAAATACTTGTCGTGAATCTTCCTCCTGGGTTTCCCCAAAAATCCCATCAGGATTGCGACCCTCTGGTCCCATGAGTTTAGAGAGAACTACGTAGAGCAGGATACTGTGTGGAGCCTTTAGGAAATCTGCATGAGGATTCTGGAAATTTTAGAGCAAGTCCATGTCTGCTCCAATCATTCCCCTGTCCTTGTGAGAGTGTTCCTGACTCAGTGGCTCACAAGGTGCTTGTGGTGAGACCATCATGTGCTAGGATCCATATTTAAGTGTGCTACCATCAAATGGATTCAGGCTTTACCACTTACTAGCTGTGTTAGCATGGACGATTTGTTTCTTTAAGACTTGTTTACCTTCTTTGTGAACAGATTTTACAAAACCCACAAGGTTACCTCCTAGGGTTGTAGTGAGGACTAAATAGCAAAAATGTATCATGTACTTTAAACATGAATTCGCACATAGTAAGTGCTCAAAAAGTGTTAGGGTTTCCTTTGTATAGGTTTGATAATATTGTTATTATTACTGCAACCATTTAGTTTAAACACAGGGTTCCTTAGGATCCAAGCAGAAAATAACTTTACTTCTTTCTTCTACTGCCCATTCATTTGGTAAGGCTAGTCTTTCTCTGTCCCTTGGGTGAATTCTAAGGCAGGCCAATCACTCTTAGGTACTATAAAATTCTCTGTTACAAAGGAGTCACATTTCAGTAACTGAAGTGTCTAATTCTGTGTAAAAATCTAAACTTGAACTTTATTTCGCCTTTCTCTGATGTTCGCCTTGATTCATTATATAAGTCTGCAAAGGGAAAAGGGGTGAGCCCTGGTCAGCTTTTTCTTTGTATGCTTGCCTAACACAGTAACCCACTTCCCACCTCCACCCCCTCGCACTGCTTGAGCAGTTAGCTCCTCTGTAATTTCCCTCAACTGACATTGGTGTTGAGCTCTCTGGATATGATAGATGTTCAACAAAATTCTTTCTCTCAGGGGATATTTCTGTTGGAAGCTTCCAGACCCACTTTTGGGAACGTACTAGCCACACCCCTGCATAGGCACAGGTAAAATGCCTTTTTGGGCTGGTCATTTGCTAGTTGTGCTTACTCTCCTCCCCTACCTCACTTGCTTCTCCCCCATTTCTGCTTTAAGTCTTGTATCCCTGGCATCGGTTTCCTTTTAAAATGACTCCCAGGTCTGTCCTTCCTACACAGCCATCCTGGCCATGGAGACTACCTTCCTCTGCCCTGCTATCCCTGGCAGGTTAACCTGCACCCAATGAAGGCTGTATGCACAGGTTAAAAGATCCAGTCCTTTTGTTTTTCAGAATTGGATGCCATATACCATAACAGACTTTTACGCTGCCAAACTCGGGGCGACCCAAACAAAATTCTATTTACTATCACTCTCACTAAGTTTAGGGTCACAAAAATACTCCCTTACTCTTCCCACTTACAGTGACCTTTCCAAAAAATACTCTCCTTGCCTCTTTAACCTAAGGATAAAAACTGTTTCTTAACCACCTCCATAGCAAGCCTTGCAAAAGTGAGATAACATCTCACTTTGGAATGTCGGAATTCTTGCTATTATTGTTTTGTTCTGAACTGAAACTCAGGTGGAAAAGCCCTTTTCAAAATATTCTGTGGTTAGGCAAGCTGGTTAACTCAGTTGGTTAAAGTGTAGTGCTAATAAATATCCTGTGATGTTATTAGTGTCATCACCATAGCATTGTTATAAGATTTAAATAAAAACTGTTTTCAGGTTAGCATGTTTTCAGGAACATAGTAAGTGCTCAATAAACATTAAGCACTTATTAAACAAACGTTTCTATGACATTGACTGGGTAATGTAAATGCTTTGTAATAATTTATTTAATCCTCAAAACTACCCCATCTTCATTTTGTAATGAAAACTGAGGAACAGAGTGGTTATATATCTTGCCCAATACTAACAGCTGGCAAATGATGAAGCTGGGGTTTAAACCAGCTTTATCATAGCATAATGGCTGTTAACCATTATGCTAGTTCCCATTCTTAATTACCTATGGATTATCAACATAATAGTGATTATTTGACATGTATGGGACCAGGTTTGTACGTCAAATAGGCTTCATGAACAAGTCACTCAAATGTAAGGTTTGATTTCATCTACTTAAACTCTTACCCCTCCCTAGACCAGATCCAGTGGCTGGTTTGGCTTTTCCTAATGAAGTATTAAAGAGAATGAATACATGTGGCTTTAGTTAATAGATGGCTGTGTTCAGTATTACAGCATATTTCAGAAATTTATTTCAGCATTATGGATTTTGAGCAACAGCATGTATATTCCTAAACAACAGTGAAGATAAGGATTTTTTAAAATATATTTTCTTCATACTAAAAGGAAGGTAGGACTGGATCAGGATTTGGTCAGATGCAAATACTTGGAAAAGGAAAGTTGTGTACAACAAAGACCTATAAATTCTGGCACCGAGTTAATTATTGCAGAAATAGGAGATCTAGCATCTTCATGATGGAGCACAGGAGTAAACAACAGGGGCATCTGCTATCAGGTTTAGTCCTTTATCCTGAGCCACATCCCACTCAGTATGACTGACTCCTCTCCTTTTGTGGATCTTCCTAAGAAATTGACGGGATTGATATAATTTGAACATGCTTTTTGTGTTGCAACCAAAGCAATTTAATAAATCATGTTATCCTCAGCTAATGATAATCTAATCTTTCCCATTTTTAATAACTATGTCTCTTGGTTCTGTTTCTTGTCCTAAGATATGAACCGGAAATTCCAGAATATTATTAGATATTATTCCTAATATTAATGGGAATGTTTCTAGAGCATTTTTGGTATGTTTCTATCCCTTTGAGAGTTTGATAAAATGACAAAATTAACTATAGAAAAGTACACATAATTGCAAAAATATTTTTTATAGTTTTAGGATGTTTAAGGACCACAGGCCACATGAAAAATTTTTGTGAATTCTGTTATTAAGTGATTTAGTTGGCTATTGTTTTAAGATGAAAGTGAATTATTACATTAATGAAGATTCCTTTATAGATCTAGCTTTGAAATAAGAAAAATAAATGAATTTCATCAGCTTTTTAACTTTAGTCAACATATTTACATATTATTTCTCTTTAGTGTCACTGATGCTAAATTATATTAATGTTTACTGGTATCAAACCATCCTTATATTGCAAGCATCTTTCTAAATCCAATTTTGTGACTATATATGACTGTGTTAATATTCTATCATATTTAATTTGTTATATTTATGACCTTTGAATATACTAAAAATATTATAAGACATGTTGGAAAGATATTTTGAATGAAAAGAATTGTAAGTAATTTTAGTTGGTTAAACTAAGCTGGCAAGAAAATGTTACCAAATGAAACATCTCTTTTTTAAACATTCAGGTGAGGATTAAAGAATCAGAAGCTGATAAAATTACAGAGCTGAAAGAAGCAGCTAATCAAACCCACTCCTTTTACATATTAGGCATATAGTTGCTTAGAGAGGTTAAATGACTTGTGCAAGATTACACTGCATAGTATGGCAGGGATTGGTTGTATAAGCACTGATACAAGCAAGTCGTTGAGGCTGAAAGAGAAAATCAAGAAGACTTGTCTCATTTCCAGTGGAATAGTCATTCGTTATGAGAGTGAAAAGAGTAACTAGACTTATTTCTGAAACAGTGAAAGTTTCACAAAGAAATGATGTAAGCATTTTAATAAATTAAAGACATTATTGTCATCTTTAAGGGATTAAAAACACTATTGGGCTTAATTTCCCCATATCATTCAGTTCCAACTATCTCACTTTCTCTGTATGTGTAGAGTTGAAACTCTAAAACAGAGTTTCAGCTCCTTGGACTTTCTCCCCAGCACACACCAGGGAAGCCTTCCTGCCAAGAATGGATTGAATGCATTACCAATAGGGATGAAAGAAACACAGAACAAAGGAAAGAGTCTTTGAGGTCATATACTTTAGAAAGTGGCCAACTTTTAAAACCCTCTGGAACTATACCAACATACATGTAGTGCCCAGGCTAAGTAGGGGCTTCACTTATTTGCTGTTGTACAAGTTTTGTGTTATTTGTCTTTTAAGATCTTGAAGAGAGTCTAATGACTTCTGACCTGCTGTGTGCTGAACCTATTTACCTAACATTCCCTCCCTTTTACCTCATCAGCACAGAGTCGGCTACAGCCATGCAGAGCAGTACAACAAAATGCCTGGTGTTCAGCATAGTACCTGACTTCACGTGTGGCAAAGGAATGACCTTCAAGGGCTGACCCAAAAGAACTAAAAGATCTGCTCTACTTGGATAAGCCAATGAGAAATGTGGTCAAACTGGTTGTTTGGTGTCACATAGCAAAACAATCAGTGAGATGACTGTGATGTTGTACTGCCTCAGATTCTAATCTGGTGGTACATTTTATTGAAGCCTTGCTACAAAGACCAGCCTTTTAAAATAAAATTTTAAACATATAAGGGACTGTTATATTTACTACTGATGGTAGTTCACCTCTGAGAAGGTGGATGGTAGTCTACCTTCTCAACAGTATCAAGAGTATTGTTGGTATTCTTTTATTGTGTCTAATTTATACATTAAACTTTATAATAGGTGTGTACATATTGGGGAAAAACATTATGTGTGTACATATATTAATATTTATATAATGTTAGGTATTTATATAATGTTATATATAATACAATGTTAGATATATAATAAATTAAAATTTATATAATGTTATATGATTGGTACTATTTGTGGTTTCAGGCATCATTGCCTGTCTTGAAATATATTCTCTGCAGACGAGAGGGAATTACTAGACTACTATGTTGGACTCTCCAAGCATTCTGTGCAGAGGAAATAAAGATAATAATATCCTAATTTTAAAAAGATGAAAATGAAGCCCAAAGGACTAGATTGATTTGTTGCAGGTCTTCTAGTTTGTTGGTGCTGGAGCTAGAACTAGAAGCACCAGGTACCCTATCTTTATTTGCCTGCCTCTCCCACAGTGCAAAACTGCCCTGGCTTTAGTTTTTTTTTTTTTCTGTAAATGTATAGTTTCTAGAGATAAAGTTGTATATGTTAGAGTTTGAAAAAATTAAATATTTCTAAGTATTTGTGAAATCAAGAGCATTCAATAAATAAATTTTATGTAAGTTACAAATATATTTTGATGGGATTATTTATTTACATATAGATTCAGAGAATCACTTAAGAGATTTGAAATCTATTCTTAAATATGCTTAAACATAACTTAGTAGCTCAGAATTTAGGACATTATTTTTAATTTGTTTCATTGTGGAAAATTTCTATAGTAACAACACCTGAAGGGGGAATCTTATACTTCTAAAGTAAACAATAATATACGCCAATGTTACCGCAATAAAAAATATTTTAAAAATTCAGATGTATGCAGAAGTAGAGAGAATGATCTAATGAAGCCATTGCCTCATTTTAACAATTATTGATATATGAACAATCCTTTTTTTAATCAGTGTTCTCTGCCCCCCACACCTCATTCTTTCGATTATTTTAAGGTAAATCCCACCCATATAATTTCATTCATAATATTTTACATTTTTTGGGGGGGTGGGAACACTATTAACATTTATTTATATGGAAAAATTTTTGAGCATTTTCAGAACCAAAAACAATATACCAAATCATAATAAAAATGAATGTTTTACTTTTTGTATAGTGGGGGAAACTTGTAATCTTTTTAAAGGTTAACATTGATATTTGAATATCATCTAATATTCAGTTAGAACTAAAATTATCTGATTGGCCCCCAAATGTCTTTTTGAACTTGGTTCATTCAAATCAGGATCCAAACAAGATTTAAACACTGACCTTGGCTAGTATAACTTTAAACCTCTTTTTTCCCCCCCTTTAATATCTCCTTTAATCTAAAACATTTCTGTCATAAGAAATATTTAAATAACTGCTCTTGAGATATTATCTGGCATCCAAGGGAATAGTTTCATTTACGTATACCTTAATTGATTGACCCTAAGTTAAGATTAATTCCAAGATGCATTTTTTAAATGTAGCACTAAGAAATGTAAAAGGTTGATATTAATAATTGCCACCAATTGTATGATATGTTTTAATTTCAGGGATATAAAAATGGAGAAAATGCATATCTTAAAATCAATGAAATGTGGTCCTTAGAACATGGAAAACTCAGCTCTCATGACATTTTTTCATTTCATAATGGAATCTGCAAATAGCCTATGGATGTGGTAAGAGTTCTGTGTGTTAGCGTGCCACTTAGTGGTACCTAGGGACCTGGCCATCTGCATGCACAAAGGCAAATGAAAGTATGAAAGGTTTTAATATAATTTTTGTGCATAAAGTGAGCGAGAGAGAAGGAAGGATTTCAAATGATATTATCCCAATAAAACTCAAAAAACTTCCCATCCCCTGGTATGCACAAACTGTCTTGACCTAGAGCAGGGCTGCTGAGGCCTGAAAGCTTGCCACACATCTAAAGTGCTTTCTGGTGAGGAACCACAAAAAAAAGGGGCTAGGCTGACACCAGAGAGCTGAGACAAACAGATTCAAAATTCAAACTATGCCATGTCAACGTAATGGTTGCCATTGTCTCTGCCAAGGACCAGCCTTCCCATGTGTCTTTCACCCGAGTGCCTCTGCATGTCTCTCTTCCAAGTTTCCCCTCCAAGTTCCCTTCCAGCAGTACCAGGGTGCAAGTTGAAGCCAGAAACCAGAGAGCAAGAGCATGCATGAGTTCAGTTATAAGCCAAGCATGGTTGCTTATAGTTCCCTAGTTCCCAGTAGCACCCCCTACCAGGAAGGTAAGATTGTAGGATGCTGGGAGTTGTATTATAGTTTTCAGCACCTGAGATCTCTTCTGCATGGAGATGGTGGTGGAGTATATAAAAATATCAGGGAATGGACTGTTCTTCTATCTTCCATCTCTTTTTTTTACTTCTATCCCAGAGCAGATGGAGAGAGAAGACTGATTTTCTTCCTTTGTTTTCATGGTTCATGATGAGTTCCATCATGTGTGCTTTGACTTCAGACTTTGTATATAAACAGAATTTCTTAGTGTTATACCACACTTACTGTAAATACATTAACTTTTTAAAAAAAGATTTATTAATTTATGCATACAAGAACTGGGGAACAGGCCAGAGATTCAGAGGGTAAGAAGATTCACCAGAGACAGAGTGGGGAACAGAAAAGGCAGATCAACTGAAACACACTGCTGAGAGGAGCTGCAGGCAAGACAGGAGAGGTCTGCTGTGCCATGTGGGTCACCTCCCTGGCCAGGTATCGAACTTATTCTGCAGTGGCTATGGATAGCTTCATAGTGCTTCAACTTAACCCCTTGTGCCACCAGGGAGGCCTCTTAATACATTAACTTTTTACACACATTTATGGTTTCTGAGAAGGTAATGAAATATTCTAGGTTATACTGATATTAGGATATTAAGTGAGCACATTTTGAAAAATAGATCTGAATACCTCTCTGATCTTGTAAATACTATGCCCGAGTGCAGTTGTAGATGTCCTTCCTTCTGGGTTTGGGCCATCAGAGATGGACAGATGATCCAGATGCTAATGGACAATAATATTTCTTACATAAACTGGATGGGAAAGGGAAAATGAGACTTGGCCAAATTCTACTTGAATGCAAACAAGATAGTTTTGCTTTTTCCATCTTAGAAATGTTAACATCACAGAATATTTGCTGATGAATATTCACTTCAAAGAATTTGGGCCTCAAGTTTTACTCTTCTTTTAAAAAGTGTCTTGATAAGAAAGGGCTGGAAGGGTAGGCAGGTATGTAATTTTATCACAGGTTCTAGAATACCTGAAACAGTTTCTGAAAACAAGCTCTAAACTTTTTTTGCCTCAGGTCACTGGCAATTTTTGAATGGGGGAGGGGGGGGACCACAACAACTTCAATTTCTCTCTTAAGAAATTCTAATCCTGGGCTAAAAAATGTATGCTTCTAGCTATCTGTGTTTATATGAAGAAAATGGGTTGTTTATTTACCAAATTTCATGTCCAAAGGTAATTCAGTCGATAGCTTTCAGAAACCTAGGACACAGAAATCAAAAAGGAAAAAGTGTAAGTGGGCAGTACTGTCACTTGTGTATGTGTTCTCTGAGTTAAAGAAATGGGTTTGTTCTAGAATTAACTTTCTAAGGATTTAGGAAATTTTAACATGGGAGAAAGTAACATTAGGGTCCAGGTAAACCCATCACTTGTTACTGCTCTTCTGTTTCAGCCATGATGGATGAAAGAAATAAATTCTTGAATTTCATCATAGGGACTTTGACTTAACTGTTTATTAATCAATGTTTCCTTTTCACCATTTGAGATAAACATCATTGATTGTATATTTGAAATGCATTTAGAATGCTATTCTAAACTTTTCTACTTTTCTTAAGTGACAAAAAGTGAATGCTGACTTAACTGTAATTGATTGTTTTTAGCGGTCTGCTATCCTGAAAATTTACAGCAGTTACTTTGCGATTGAGCCTGGCCACTTACCAGTGAGAATTGTTGGAAATAGGAAATAAAATCAAAAGCAATATATATAAAGTTCAATGAATACATGGGAATTCGATCATTAGAAATTTGAAAATAGGCACTATTAGGTAGGTACATGCCTAAAGTGGGAGAATTACTCATAATACTTAAAAATAGAAAGGATAGTAGTTGACATATTTTCTTAGTAATGTAATAACACTATTTTTTGTCATTGTAGTAAAATAAAATCTTGATCTCATGTTGTTAATTAAAAAGAAAATATACAAACCATAAGCATCCTTTTTTTTTTTTATAGGCCAGTGCTTTTAATGAGCCCAGACTCAGTTTTCATGTCAACAAGTGTCACTCAACAATTGCTTAAAGAACAATTGGTTATATTCATTTTCTTGTTTGCTCCTCCCCATAAACTTTCATAGACCCATGGAGTTAGAAGTGAACTTCCTTTAATTGAATGTTGTATTAAAGTATTATCTATATGAAAGTAAACAAATCACAACTTTTTAGCCAAATATTTTTGTAAAGCGAACCTATCCACATAACCACCACTTAGATGAAGAAATAGATTATTGCCAATAATTCAGAAAACTCCCTTGTATTCCAACTTAGTCACTTCTCACCCAAAACTATTTTTCTGATTTCTTTCACCATAGAATTGCCTGGTTTTGATACTTATAAAAAGGTAATCAAAAGTATGTGTTATTTAAAAACTGGTTGTGAAAATCATTCACATTGTTGCATATAACAGTAAACTTACCATTCTCATTGCTGTATAGTATTGCATTGCATGAATACTATAACCATTATACCATTTATACACTCATGATGTATCTGTTGGTGGACATTTGAATCACCTTGAGTTAATATAATAATCCTGCAATGAATATTTATGCACATGACTTTTGGTACATACGTGTAAGTTTTCCTTGGCTATATACAGTCATGCATTGCTTAACAATATTTTGTTATTATGAACCACATATACGATGGACACACAGTCTATTATCTCATAGACTATGCCATCTGAGTAGCCTATCTATCTGAGTTTGTGTAATTATACTTTATGATATTTGCACAATGACAAAATCACCTAATGGTGGATTTCTTAGAATTTATTCCCTTAGTTAAGTTTCACATGTCTGAAATTAAAAAACCAGAAGGTTTGGGTAAGTTCAAATTTAGTAGATAATGTCAAACAGTTTTTCAGTTATTATATACATTTACATTTCTACCAGTTGTGTAAGAAAGTTCAAATTGCTTCATGTTCTTGCCAACATTTGCTAATATCAGTCATATTAATTTTAGCTATACTAGAGTGTATGTAATAGTTTTAATTTGCATTTTCCTGGTGATTAATAAAATTGAGAAACTTATGAAATATTTATTGTTGCTTAAATAACGTTTTTATGAAATGCCTATTGAGTTGTCTGCCTTTTTCTACTGATTTATAGGAATGCTTCATATATAGCTGTGATTCCTTGATTGGATATTTGCAAAGATGACACTACATAGTATTCAAGACCATAAAAAGCAAAACCTTATATTTTAATAATACATTCTGATGTATTTCATTATTGCTACTCAATTTTCTTATCTCTACAATGGGGATGATAGTAATGTCTATCACAGGAAATGTTATATCTAGGAAATGAAACAAATGTCATAAACTAGTTTAACAGTGCCTGATGGATTGTAAAATTTTTATAAACATTAGCTTATATTACTACTCTTTTTTAAGGAGAAAATATGACAAGGAAAGAGTGAGTGATCACCAATGGTAAACTGGTCCTGGAAACCAGATTTCTTGACTTTCAGGTTCTGATCTGTTCCCTTACTTCATTTTCCCTCCAGAGAGAATTCAGTTGCCCTTTAATAGTTCTACATCAGTAAGTCTTTTCAGCATATAAACATTTTTAAAAATTACAACGGAATGCTTACAAATTATATTGAGTGGAAAGGCTTTTCTGTAGAAAATTGTAAATAGTGTACAGCTTCCTATGTGTGACTCAGAAACAGAATTCTTTGAGAATTTTTCTGTCATGTTCTTTTTTATATATATTATTCTTACAAGTTAAGACAACCACTTCCTTCATGTTTGCCATAAAAAGAATCTTGTCTTCAATCAGCTCATTAAGTTACCTTTATAAAGATAGTGTTTTTTTCAAGGCATTTTGCCAGTTCCCTTAAACATAACCTTGCAAATGGACAAAAAAATAAGAAACATGGTAAATCATTTCCATATGGCTCATGGTAAATCATTTTTCAAGGCAATGAAAAATTTTTTTGATTAACAACACATTCAGTACAATAAAGGAACTTCCAAATCTGCTAGAGAGAAACTGACTTATCTGCAATATCTATTTTCTGTTTAGTGTTTTTCATTGTTTTGACTCTCCAGAATTCCTCTTAAACTCTCAATTGGTCCATTTTTACACAACAGCTTCTTCTAAGACATTCACCTGTTCATATTTGTCAGCTCTATCAAGCACATAGCTGCTCTTTAACTTGTTTTAGAACCAGCTGCTTTAAACATATGCCTCAAAAATTCAAGATATGGTTTTACACTCTTCAGTTGATAAAATCATTAACATGTCATCTGCATATGCAAGTACTAGTTTCAACATCTAAACTACTCTATTTACATCTACACCTGTCTAAATAGTAAACCAAGCAAGTTAGTTCACATTTTAAATTCTCATCAAAGGACTTTTAATTAACATATAAAGGACAAAATGAGCACCCTAGCCTTAATGTTTTTATTATCTTGATCTCCCCATTCCTCACAGACAGAAATGAATCACATCATTTTCACACGCTTGACAAATTGAAAAGGTATGACCTAAGACTATACAGCTTAAACATGTCCTGGCCCATCAAGAGCTATTTGTTCTTTTTCAAATGACAAAGAATTTAAAACCCCAACTGTCTTTTACTCTATGTTTTACAGTTTCTCTTGGTATAACTAAGCCATCTGTCACCTCTGTCCCAATGCCTGTAATGAATCAAATCATCTCCTTGCAAACATTGTTAATCTCACTGTAATCCCTACTAATCACTCTGTAATCAGCACTCAAAGGGGCTAACGATCATTGATTCTTAATCACGATATTTTAATCATCATTTTTGTGAGATGGCAGTTAGTAATTCTTAAATCTTGGGTTTATTTCATCTCAACTTCCTAATTATTCCCTAGGACAAAGAATAGGAGCTCTCTAGATATAAGAAGCCAGATCTCCCTGGCTAGGACTGTCCTAAGTGATGCTTCTGATGACTATTTGGCCTTTATATTTTAATTTTGCTGAAATAATTAAAAATTATTTTTTAATTCACACTGAAGACTGCTCTCCTTTTTTTTGTTTTACCTCCTTAATTTCTTTTGTTCTCTTTTACTTCCTTAATCTTTCTTCTATTGTACTTTTGCAAATTTCTGCATGAGTAGTAACTTATTTTGGCTTTGGTTTCTATATAGTTAGTATAATTTCATTTTTATTCTTCACCATGGCTAGGAAATCCCCTTCTATTCCTAGTTTGCTCAGAGCTATTATTATGAATGGGTACTGGATTTGCTCAAATGCTTTTTCTTCATCTGTCAACATGATTATATGATTTTTGTTCTTTGGACTGTTGATGTGCTGGATTGCATTAATTCATTTTTGTCTTTTTTGATATTCTTAACATGTAACATTCTCAATCTTTTATATAACCTTACAATTTATTATTTCTTTTTCTTTCTACATTTTTTTCCCTGAAAGAGACAGAAGGAACTCATTATCCACCAGAGGTTCGTTGTCTTCTTAAATGATTGGCTATTTCTGTCTCTTTATTATAAATTTTTTTCCTATCACTAGTTTAAGATAATGTGTTATTTTTTTCATCTTACAATGTCTTTCTTAACCATTTATATATCATCCATGATAAAGTCTATTTTTATTCTTAAAATTCATTGCCTTATTTTTAATATATTGAGGACTACTATGTTCTAGGTATAAAATAGAAATGCATTTACTATTTAGTGTGAGACTCTCCATTGGCTAAGTATCTCTTGCTGAGAAGCTAAGTTTAAATTCTTGACTTTTAAGATTGGGTCTTATACCTTGCTCAGTTAAATAACAAAAATGATCTCAAAGACTTGAGAGCTCTGTTTTTGATTCCCTCTTCTTTAGTTCCATCTTGTAGCATATTTATCAATTTAATAAGCACAAATTTGACAGCTGTGTTCTAATATTGGAAGAGAATCAACAAGGAGAGTGAAGGAAGAAAAGACCTCAGGATGAGATGGTTTTCCTCCAAGAAAATAAGAAACTGTTAATGGTCTGTGTTTTCTGTTTCTTTCTACTCCCACCTGAGTGATCCCTTTCAAACATAGTATTGGTTTTTAATTTTTTTAAAGATTTATTTATTTATGCATACAAGAGCTAGGATGTAGGCCAGAGGTAGGGGGTGATGGTGAAAGGATTCACCAGAGACAGGGTGGGGAGCAGAACAGGCAGATTGACTGAAACATACTACTGAGGGGAGCAGCAGGCGAGGCAGGAAAGGTCTGCTGCACCATATGGGTCCTTTCCCTGGGAGGAGGATTGAACTTGTGCTGCAGAAGACCCACTGGTTGTTATGGGTAATTATTGAGGGGGTGCCAAAGCAGGCAGAAGAATGAACTGAGCTTGTAGTTGATGGATGAGCAGATAAGACTGATGGCCCAGAACCTCAAGTAACTGAAAAAATACTCTTAAAAAAAAAGAAAGAAAGAAAATATGAGGAAAGAGAGAAAGATTCTTGTTGATAAACTCAAGGAAGCAGGGATAAGAACTAGTGTGAGTAGGTAATCTTATCTTTTTCTTTTTTATTAAATTTTTAAAATTAATTTTTGTGTAGAAGAATGGGATATAGGCCAGAGGTGTGGGGTGAGAGGATTTACCAGAGACAGAATGGGGAGCTTAACAGGCAGATCTACTGAAATATACTGCTGTGGGGAGCAGCAGGTGACACAGGAGAGGTCTGCTGCACCATAAGTGGGTTAGCACCCTGGCAGGGATCAAACTTAGGCCATAGTGGTGATAGTGCTGAGACTTAACCTAGACCACCAAGGAGAAGGCCCTAATCTTATCTTTTTCCTGATCATGGGAAAGCGTCTAGTCTTTTACCGTTAATTATGAGACTAACTGGGTTTTTCTATGACTTTTATCAGCTTAAGTAAGTTTGGTACTCTTTCTAGCTGGTTGAATTTCTTATTAAAAGGACACTTTTTCAAATGCTCATTTTTCATGTCTAGAGATGATTATGCGGTTATTGATTTTTATTCTATTGATATGGTGAAATTATTTGACTTTTTAAATGTTCAACCAATCTTGCATTTCTGGGATAAATTCCACTTAGTTATGAAACATAATCTTTTTGTATGATGCCTAAATTGGCTTCTTAATTGTTGGTGAAGATTTTTCACTTATTATATGGGGTATTGCTCTATACTTTCTGTTCTTGTGATATATTTGTCTGATTTGGTGTCAGAGTAACACTAACTTCAAAGAAATGGGAAACCACAGTGGGAAGTACATGCTCACCTATACGTTTTTGGAAAGAGTTCATAAAGAATTATTATTAAGTCTTCTATACATGTTTAATAGACTCCATTCAGTGAAGTCAATACTTCATTTTCACTTCTTTTTAAAAATCCTTTAATGTTACTTTAGGAGCACAAAATCCTGCCACACCAAGATATGTTTTTGACATGATAGGGACTCTGAAGATTGCATGGAGATTGCTTTGGAAAAAAGATATTTATATATAAACTTCTCTCTGGAAGGACCACTCTCAAAAAGACTTCAGCTCTATCTCTTCACTACAAACTCAAAATCTACATGCTTTTTGTTTGCTGTGCTCTCTTGGTAGACCCCTTAACTGAGTTTTTCTTTTCTTCTCCCAATTACCTTTATTTTAGATAAGTGATTTAACATGTCATCTGAAGTCATAGGGGCAAATTACCCAGTTGTGCTATGTCTTTTCCATGTATACAGGAAGTAGGCCTGTTATTTCTTTTTCTCTTATCCATTTGGTGTTTATGTGATTATTTGTCACTATAAAAGAACCCAAAGGAGAAAGAATGATTGCCTTTGTATCCTGATGTTACTAATTGTGAATGGATTAGTTTCAATGCCTTCTACAATCTGCATTCCCAGTCTTATGTTCTGTTATTTCCAACCCCCTACTCTCCCAGTCATTACTGATAGGTAACTTGCCCACAAGCTCTTCCACTTCTTGCCTTAACCTGTGTTTCTTATATTCTTGAGTATCTCACTAGTCCAGTTACCATCCCTCCTCAAGGCTTCCTAAGCCTACTTATAATTTGAAAACTTACTTGACTGTCCTGTTGAATTATTTTAGATTTTCTTAAAAGAATCTAACCAAATTTCCCATAGAGTTATTTAAAAATGAGAGGGTAGTATAGAACTTATTGAAAAGCCTTCATAATAGTCTGGTGAGTAATTAAATTCAAGAAGCACCTTTATGGGAAAAATTCCATCCCCTTTAAATTGGGACTTGTTAGTTACTTTGGTAATGACACATAACTATCAAATGCTATATGGAATCCACTGTGAACAGTATTTCTCTGTGAGTTCTTTTTCCAATGTCAGAATAATTAAAAAGAATTTTTGCTGGAGGAACTCATTATGAATGACTTCTCTGTGTTTCACCATATTTCTGAGGAAAATTTGTCTTAAAAAAATTGATTCAGTAGTGGGGGAGGTTCTGCATGCCTTTTTGCTGACTTTCCAAGTCTCAAAATAATGATCTTCACAGTAGAGAATACCAAAGAAGCTAATGGCAGAATTACAATGGTAATAGTCTTCTGAAAAATATTTCTTCTTTCAATATATAAAATAAAGTCTTTTCAATATTCAGTTAAAGATGAGGTATGATTTTTTTTTTTGTTAAGAAACTCTTCCCTTAGTATAGTAGTATACACATAACATGACTGTTAAAGAACCTACGATGACTGCATTTTCTTAATACAGTTTGGAAATGTTTATGAAAGAAAATAGAATTATTTGGGGCAGGCTCAAAAATCCCTCTCTGTTTTGCCATCTTTCGAGGACTTACTACAAGTGTAAGTGTGTGACAAAGTGAGTGTCACACTAACATTGTTGGTGCACATCAGTTACCTAAATTTCATTAAGATAAAACTTTTAGTGAAAAATGAGTTAAGAAGGTAAGCTAATTAACAATATGTGTCATAGATTTATCTATTTTTATTCCTACACTCAATAACTTCAGTTGAGTCAAACAATTTTGCCAATTTTATCTCAATATTAGCCAATGAGGCCATTTCTAAGTTGCTTACTAAGTATGAGGCATGCCACCAAGCACTTATATTATCATCTAACTCACAACAAACCAGCAAAGCAGGATTAACTTCAATTTTGAGTAACAGAAACCTAAAATAACAATGTCTTTAAAAGGGAAAATTTCTTTTGCCTTCTGACTTACTTCGCTGAGCATAATCCCTTCCAGTTCCATCCATGTTCCTATGAATGCGTCTAGTTTTTCTTTTTTTGATTGCTGAATAGTAGTCCATCGTGTATATGTACCATAGCTTCACGATCCACTCATCTGTTTTGGGGCATTTAGGTTGTTTCCAGGTCTTACCTATTGTAAAGAGTGCTGCTATAAACACAGGGGTACAGGTATTCTTTTGAATCAGTGTATTTATTTCTTTATTTTGCATGGAGGTTCAGAGGAAGGTAGTCTAAGACTGGTTTCATAGCTCTTCTGCTTTATAAAGTCCCTAAGGACCCAGACTCTTTCTACCTTATAATTGACCGTTAGCTGCAATGTCAATAAAAAGGAATGGGATGAAGAAAAGGGGCAAAAGAGAAGGATCAGCTTCTAATACCAGAAATCTAGTATGTGTATTTTACTCAGCCCTCATTCATCAGAAATTAGTCATATAATCACACCTAAGTGGGTGGCCATATGCCCAACTAAAAAGGAAGATAAGGTATTAGCAGATAACTAGACCCTTCTCTGCTACAGTGTTGTCAACCTTATTTTATAGATAAGAAATCTGAACCTTAGAACTATTAATTAACTTGTCCAAAGACATCTGACTAATGAACGTTTTAGAGAAAATTTAAAACTAGATCTGTCTGTCTGGAAGATCTGTACTATTGGGACTAGAGCAAAGGAGGTGGGTAGTTAAGTACTAACTCTTTTTTTTAGAAATGTACCTTAAACATTGTCTCAGTTAGCTATTGCCATGTAACAAACCATGCACAATTTAAACAGTAAGCAATTACTTAACTCTGGAATCTATAGATTAGCTGAGCAATTTTACTAAACTAATGAAATCTCAGGTCATCTCTGCTTGCACGTTGGCAGGAGTCTTTTCTACAATTGCTTTGATTCTGACAGTTTGACATTGCTCCACACAGCCTCTGCTTCTCACAAGGCTTGTTATTGTGGCACGGCAGAACTAGAAGAGAGAGAATACGAAAGCATGCAAGGCTTCCTGAGGCACAGGTTCATAATTGCTTCAATGTCATTCCCACTGCATTCTTTTGGTTGAAGTAAATAAGCCTAGCCCAGATTGAAGGGGTGGGGAAATCAGCTGCATTTCTTGATAAGTGCCAAATCATGCTTTAAAGAGCATGGATACAAGAAGATCACTAATTGGGGCTTTCAATGCAACCATCTACAATCATGCACTTATAGCTCTTAATTGAAATTCAGACTAGTAAAGAGAATGTTCAACAAAAACCCTTGAACATGCTAACTTTGTTTAACATGTAATAAATTGTGCTTTTCTTTTTAGAGGAACTCATGTTCTACAGTAGCTCTACTCAGCAGTAATAGATACACTTATGAAGTGAAACATAGAAAAGGGTCCTTGAACCTTGTAATATTTTCTCCTCCAAGACTGAATCTGATTTAAGTGTAAGAAAGGATACAAAGAGAAAGATTGTATGGCTAAAGATTTCTTCATAGTCTTGTGAAATATATTTTTTCCTGGATTATATTTTTCTCTGAAATGTAATGGTTATGCTAAATCTTAATAAAAAGTATATGGATGTCCTTAGGATCTGAAGAAAGTCAAAAGAGTTTGTTATATTTTCTTGACCTTTTTGACCAGCTTGTTCATTCATTCACCTAACGAAAATTCATTGAATCCCTGCCATGTACCAAGCACTATTCTAGACACTGAGATGTAATAATTAACTAAGAGCATGATGGTGCCCACTTTCATGGTTTACTCCTGAGGATTGGGGAAATAAGACATTAATTAATTTTATAAATAAATGCATTATTAAAAAGTATATACAGTAAAAGTATATAAAGATGCAAAACTTTCCAAAACAAATTGCTGATCTGCACTGGAGCATCAAGGAAGGGATGCTCTTAAAGAAGAGATGTTTGAGTTGATTGCTGGAGAATAAGTCAGAATTAGGATAGAGTTCCAGGAAAACATCTGATAGGCTCTGCAGTGGTAGGAGGGCCAAAATTTATAAAAATCAGAAGAAAGTCACTGAAATGCAGACTGTAGGAGGAAATGGGTTATAAGAAAAGAAGAGGCTGTCAGATTATGTCAGGCCCCAGGCAATGTAAGAAACTTGTCTTTGTCATCAAGACCAAGGGCAATCATAGCAGTGACATAAGCATGTCTTTGAATTTAGAAGATCACATGGGATTACGTCCAAGTTGGATAAGCAGAGACCATTTTGGAAGCTAGTGCAGTATCCAGGTTGGAACTGATTGCTGAGACTAAGATGGAAAAGAGAATGAGACATAGACTTATTGGAAGATTTTGGTAATAAAATCAATAAGCCAATATTATATGTCAGCTGTGGGATGTAAAGAAGAAGAAAGTGTATTACACTGAATCTTTCACCCCTCCCTGTATCTACAGTGTGGACATTGGGCTTATCTATGGGGCCTACTTCTACTAGTGACAGAAAAAATGTCAACATGTCATTCCAAGTCTAGGATTTAAGAGACTTTGTATGTTTCTGCTTTGTTTTAGACATCAGCCCCCAACATGAGAGGAACATGCCCAGACTGGCCTAGTCCTATGAGGAAGAGGAGAGACAAGTGGGGTAGCATCACCCTACAGACTCACAGCAAGAAACAGCACCCCAACAGCTGCAACCTAAAGAGAGAGGCCCAACTGAGCCCAGCCTGAATGAGGCAAAAATCCAGCTGGACTTTGGATAGCTGAGTAACAACAAATGATTGTTTTTTTAAATATCAAAAGTTAGAGTTGGTTTATTTTTTGTTCTTTTATTTTCATTTTTTTACTAAGCAATACCTAACAAGCAGCAGAAAGCCAAAAATGACTCTTGGGCTCTAAGTGATGACCACTCACTTCAGTTAATCCACTTCTTATCTCTAAATGCCTTTCTTTGCTGGGCCAAATTTTTTCAATTCTTTTCTGTCACACTTATTCCTGATACTGTTATTTAAGTTTCTAGAGCCAACGGTAAGTAGAAAGTTAGGTGGGGAAAGGGAGCAAGGGTTGGTGCTACGGACTGAACCATGACCTCCCCAAACACAGACATTTGAAGGCCCAATCCCTAATGTGAGTGGTAACAGGACCTTTATGGAGGTAATTAAAGTTAAATGACGTCATTATGAGCCTCCCTGCCAAGCTCCTTCCCTGGAACTACTTTCTACAGACTGTATGTGTATGTATCATTCCTGATTTTACTATGTCATCTTGTTCTTTATTTTACTGTATGTTAGTGTTACTTTAGTTTCTGTGTGTTATATGGTATCATTTGGTAGCTTATTTTTTGGGTCTGTGAACATTTTTTTACCTATAAAGTAACTATAAATTACTTTTTTGCTTTATGGTATTTCAGCTTAGAAAAGGTTTCATAGGAATCTCTTCTTTGGGATAGCATGGATACCTGTGCCTTAATCTTGGACTTCCAAGTCTCTACAACTATTGTTGGCCCCACATATTCCACTGTTACTATCATATGATGGATCTGTAGACAGGGCCACACCTAAGACAGGACCTCATTCCATATCCAAAATCTAGCATGTCTCTGGGGGAAGGAAAATCAAAAAGATTAAAGTCAAAGGAGAACTTTCTTCCTGCTGACCTGATCTAATCCAATCTCTCCCCCTAGCAGAAGCTACACACTAAACTTTACTTGCAAAAGAATATCTGTGATTTATTATGTGGATTTTGTTTTTCTTCATTGCTGCGGATATACATTACAATGGGTATAGAACAAAAACTGGGGAGTGGAGAGAGTTACAGGGGATTTAATGAATCTCTTTTTGTGTTCAAGAGAATGTTTTAAACCATGTTGTCACATACTGCTTAAGAATTTCATACCAATAACTATGGGGAAACTGAAGTGTCAAACCAAAGGAAGGTTTTAATTGAGTGGATTCTATTTGTGAAGTGTGTGTGTGTGTGTGTGTGACAGAGACAGAAACAGAGACACCGAAACAAAGAGGAGACACACAGAGAACTGGATTTGGTAACTCATTCCTATGGCTGAGTTGTTGGCTGGTCTGGTTTTTGTTTAGCATTTCTTTGACATTTGACTCTGTTGCCTTTTAAGAATAAGGTCTTTTATAGTTTCCCCTCTTTTCCCTGCATGATTTCTGTCCATCATTGGGTAAAACAGAATTATTCCTAGTGGGTTTTTGATTTGTTCTTTGGAGCCCCCATTTTTAGTAAGCACACAAAAAACTATTCAT
The DNA here is from genome assembly GCA_019455555.1 of Galemys pyrenaicus. Lineage (NCBI taxonomy): Eukaryota > Metazoa > Chordata > Mammalia > Eulipotyphla > Talpidae > Galemys > Galemys pyrenaicus. The sequence continues at coordinate 2,065,067 of JAGFMF010011568.1, forward strand.
ACGCATTGCTAACTTACACTAAACGTTCTTTGTTAAGTTCAATTCTACAGGCTGGGCAGCATAAACATTCAAGGAAAAAAATTCATTGTACAGAGTTCTAAGAGTCTGGCACCAAAAAGTCCTCTAAGGTTTGTTTAAACAAGAAATGTATTTAAAAAGAGACATTTTTCACGGTGATGACGGTGGTGACCTCAGAAGTCCCATATCTGAGTCGTGGTCACTGAAGAAGTATTAAGGGGCTTGTCACTGAAGCATTCATCCAGGGAAGAACCAAAGGGAAAATTGCTCCACTCTGAAAAATCTGCATCTTTTAGCTTTTCTAAGGATTGTCTCAGCTTTTCTAGATTTAATGCATGTCAATGCTTAAAGAGTGGGTCAGAGAAAAGCAAGTGGAAGTGAAAATCATTTGCTTTAAGAACTCAGGCAGATCGTTTGTGAAATGATGCTGCTGGGTGACTGACTTTCAATCGAGTTAATCTTAATTTCCTGGCTTCTTTCCTGGCTTTGGTCTCCTAAAAAGTCCTCAGTACTAGGGAATGCCATGGCAGTCACCATTAGGATGTTATTTGCTGCATGCACATGGTTTTGTCAGTTTTCCTCTCCATCTTAGTTGACACCCCCTGCTTCTTTATCTTCTGTTCAGACCTCGGTCCATTCCCATCTTGCTTCGAATCAATACCCAGGTGTTAATTTAACCATGGAATTTAATATTATTTTAATATTTCATACTGAAGCATTTATAGACTTTTAGGATGTTTAGCACTTTCAGGGCATTTATTCATTTACATTTTCTTCATATATTAGTACTTCGTGCCAGGCATTGCCCCAGGTTCTCAGTAGCTTTCATTCGAAAGGTGTTTAAGGGAAGTAGCTAGGCAGAGAAGCCATTATCACACAATCCAATAAATTATATGATGGAGTTGTGTACATAGTGGGAGCATAATTTAGTTTGTCTGTCTGGAAGGAGATTGTTGAAGACTTCCCAAACTGGTAGTGGGCAAATAATGTTCAGAAAGTAGGTGTAACTTCTCCAAAGACTTGCAGACAGTTAACAGGCATATGGAAAAAAAAATGCTCATCATCACTTATTGTCAGGGAAATGCAAATCAAATCCACAATAAGATATCACCTCACACCTGTAGGAATGGCCCATATCAAAAAGTTCAGAAACAAGTGTTGGCCAGGATATAGAGAAAAAGGAATTCTCATACACTGTTAGTGGGAACGTAGATTGGTATAGCCACTTTGGAAAACAGTATAGAAGTTTCTCAAAATATTAAAAATAGATCTACCATATAACTCAGCAATTCCACTGCTGGTCACATATCCAAAGAATGAAAAAATACCAATTTGAAGGGATATATGTAGTTCTTTGTCCATTGCAGCACTATTTACAATAACCAAGGGGTATGTAAACAACCTAAGTACCCCAAAACTAATTAATGGATTAAGAAGATGTGGCATATATACACAATGGAAGACTACATGACTATAAAAAAGATAATTTCTTGACTTTCAGCAATGTGGATGGAACTGGAGATTATGCTATGCGAAATAAATAAGGAGGAAAAGAACACTGGATGTTGTCATGTGTATGTTGAATATAGAGAAAAAACAAACGGTCAGATCAAACCAAACTAATAACACACCCTAGAAATCTGGCTGTAGATTTGAGGTTACCAGAGTGAGAAGGGAGAGAGAAAAGTAGGGAGGGGACACAATGGACTATGGTCTTGGTAACATATGATGTGGTAACATACAACTGAACGGTGTGATCCTACACCTCTAAATCAAATGCAATGTTGTAAACCCATGTTACCTCAATAAATAAAAAAGAAAGAAATAAAACAGTTGTAAGAATAATATGTCTATTGGAGAGAACTCCAAGTGCAAAGACATGGAGAATTTGCAGGACTACTAGTGACTGAATATTGCTTTTGGGTATATTAATGCTGGGATAACACCTTGAAAGCCCTTGAATGCCTAGTTCTAAATACAGAGGAATTAAGAATTTAAGGTAGTGTCAATGGGAAAATCATTGGAAAAAGTTTTAGTAGATATTTTATGTAAGAAGTTTCACTCTGGATATAAGAACTGTAGGGGAAGTGGGAGGAACCAGTGAGATTCCACTCAAAGAAATCTAAAATGAGGTTAATAGTCCAGGCAACAGATGGTGAAGGTCTGAGCTAGAGCAGTGACTCTGGGCATAAAGGGAAGGGATGTTTCTGAATGAAAAATTAACTGGGTGAGAAGGAGAAATCTAAAATGAACCTAGGTTTCTCAGGCTCCACTGAGTGGATGAACGGTTGTCCTTTTCACCGTAGGAAATTGGGATATTTCCAGAGCATTTTAGAACTGAATGAAATGATGGAATCATTTTTGTGCTTCTTAGATTTGGACTGATGGTAGTTTTAAAAACTTGGATGGCAACTGAAGTGAGTGAAGCTTGAGAAGACAGAGTTGTGGGAGACTCACATGTAAGGGTGTTATTAGAGATTATCTCCTCAGCTATGACCAGATAGCAGGTTCCACCCTAGATGACTTAGAAGGTCTAGATGAGTCCTAAATATGATTTTGAAAGCACCTCAGGGGACTTTGATAAACAACTAGAGATGAGAACCAAGTTGTACCCCGTTCTGAGGGTGGGGTGTAACCTGAAGACCAGCAGGGCTGGAGTGACTGCCAAAGTCACAGAGCTATCTATAGGCTGAGTGAGGCTCAGATTCCCCTCCACCATCCTCTCTCTTTTGTGGTATTCATTCTTCCACTATATTCCTTTGTCTAAATTAGACTTTAAACCCACTGGAGATGCTCTGCCCTTTCTTTTGTTTGTAAAAGGTGATGAGTTGTAACAGCATATTTGTCTAAGTGGTACATCTAGTAGATCTAGAGACAGGCGCCTCACAAGTTCATGTCACTGGTTTCCTAACAATTCTATCTTGCTTCATACTCTCATTCATAGAGAGAAAAAGTATTACTAGAGCCCAGTTTTTCCATTCTGCTGGCAGCTCTTTGCAGAGCCTAGTTTCTGAGTTAATCTCTTCATATGTAATCTGGACCACAGAATAGAAAAAAATGCCTTCATTTTTGTAGGAAACACTAAGTGGTAGAAAAACAAGCCCAGAATCTATAAGTCTTCTTAAAAGAATTTATAGGTGGTATGGAAATAAAAGACAAGGTCACTGTGTTTAGGAAAAGTAGCATCTCACTGAGAGACTTTCCTATTGAATGCTGACATTTCTTTGCAGTTCTCTCCTTATGAGTACATACTTGGAATTAGTCACAACCATGAGACTTTTTTTTTGCCAAAGAAATAGGATAAACATGTGAAATTTCTCCATTCTTTGTGCCCTGTACCCTTGCCCCAGAGAGCCCTGAAACCTTGCCTTGAGAGGGTGGTGTCATCTTGACTGCCATCTTGGCTGCCATCTTGGGCCATGGAGCACATGTGATGGGCAGAGTCCTACTGATTGGTGTTGGAAATGTAATGAGAATAAGAAAGCTCCAATTATTGTTTCAAGCCACTGAGATTTGGTGGTGATTTGTTTATAACTTCCTTTGATTAATGCACAGATCAATGGGAAAGCTGCACAGAAAGCAGGCGTCTATCAGCATAACTCCCGAGAGGTCACAAAAGGGAGAGATCTCTGCAGGTTGAGGTAGTCCTAGGAGACAGAGCTGGTCAAGTGGAATAATGGGACACGGCCCGGATGGAGTTCAACAGAGAAAAATTCAGGGTTATGCTCTTAGATTTGAAAAGTGAACATGTTCAAAGGCAAGGTGCCAACCACTCAAAGGCAGTTGGCTGGAAAATTGAAAGTATAGCTTTAGTGGATAGCCAGTTGACCAGGAGGAATTGTCACAACCCTGCAGTTCTGTTGATTGAAAAAAATGCAAGCAGAGAACTATGGCAAATGAAAAGCATGTCTGTTTTATGAGGTAATTGCTACACTGCTCTGCCCTGATCAGAGCTGTAACAGAGAACTGGGGCCTGCTCTGGTCTTCCTAGTTCAATGGGATTGAGAGACTATGGCGAAAGTTCAGAGCAAAAGCAAAATAGTCATTCAGTGACCGGCAAAGAAAGGCTAAAGGACTTGGATTATTTAGCCTGGTGAGAAAAAGCTTCAGAGTGATTTAAAAAGTATAAGCATTGGATGTGGACTTCAGAAGACCCAGTGCCCAGAGGATGATGGCTGGTTTTTTCCCCCCTCTGTTGCCAAGAACACAAAAAGTACAGGCTTATTATAGTTACACAAAAGGAAGAATTTGCTTACCTCTAGAGTTGTTTGATACCACATAGGGTTGCAGGCTTCTATTTAGAGGACTTTCTAAATATCTGTGTACTTTAGAAAGTAATGGATCACTTCATCTTTCCTGAAGCTGAAAGTTAGATGGTTCTGTCTCTTTAGATGGTGGAGAGTCCCAAAGTGAGTGAGTGGGGAGGGGGTACACATAATGTTAACATTATGCACACTCCTTGTATCCCACTGCTAGCTGTACCCCTTCCCTCCCCCTCCCTTCAAGGAAACATCAGAAAATCTAGGAGAGGCATGTGATGATCAGGATAATCCTAACTAACTCCTTTTTGGCAAAAAAAAAGGGTACGTTTTAGAAATGCTAACATTTTAACTACTGTTTATAAAAACAACTTGTAATATCATCACCTAACATTTATTTAACAAATAATTTTGAGTGGAGTGGGTATATGTGTTGTGGGGCTGTCTATGGCTAAATCGACATGCAGTTACAATTCAATGTGATAAAAGCTGTTGTGTGGGAAATGTGATATGCCACGAGACCAGAAAGAAAGGTCGCTTAACCCACACTTGAAAGTCCAGAAAAGGTCTCTGAAGGAAGGCTTGTACAAGCTAAGATCTGCAGGGTAATTAGAAAAAAAAATCAGTGAGTATAAGAGTTAAAGCAAGATAGAAAGCAGGAGCACTGCGTGTGGGTGTTTTTGAGGTTGACAGCATTTAAGGGAAGATTCCAAATACAGTATTGGGCTAAGGGGAATGGATGCAGGCAAGAAGCTAGGTTGATATGCAGGAGGCTGGACACTTGGGATTGTTGGCAGTGAGAAGAAGTTTCAATGTCATCCCAGGAGTGCAGTGAGACCATAGATGGTTTTATGCAAGAGAAAGACATTAGCAGGCTTATCAGGACGATTGTGTTGGCTTCGGTATGGAAAACTGGTTAGAATGACTTTGAAATTATTCTGACGTGGATTTGAGTCGATGTTCCATTTTATTAGTTTAGCTGTAAGATTTTCAACAAATTTATCTCACTAACTCAGTTTTCTCATCTGTAGACATAAGATGTCTATCTATCAGGGAAGATAGGAAGATAAATATTGTTTGCAAAAGATCTGCAAGTGTTTGATACCCTAATGTGGGTACTCAAAAAAACACTGTTTCCCTTCTCTGTGCATTCATAGTCAATTAGCAAATGATAAAAGCACTTGACACAGAATCAAATGATCTTTTCATGTGAGTGTTGATTATTACATGGGTAGTTTCCACAATCCTCTAAAAGCTGTAGAGACCAGACTAGATTTTCTTTCTATCCTTTAATCATCTTTGTGGTTCTTTGTAGAACGCTCTCCAATTTTTCCAAATTCCACTTCAATTGTGGCGACCACAGCTAGATTAGTCACCGTAGAGTATTCATGATAATTAGATCAACACGGTGCAGTCGCTGGGGCGGCTGGCTCAGCAGTGTAAATCCAGTCAGCCGGTCCCCATCGACAAATAGGTTGTGTTCCAGGAGTTCATTAGTAAGTTGCTTGTTTGGAACACAGTCTTTCCCCATAGAAACAGAATTATAGATGATGGCTTGTTTCCCAGGCCAGTGCACAAAAATCTATTTAATGTACATGCAGCTGAACCAAGACCTGACAATAACAGTCCCTCAAGTCCTCGACGTGCCCAAGTCCCAGTGGAACACCCAGTCCACAGAGCCCTGAGAACCCCTGAACTCTCGGTATGACCCTGAGAGCTCCGAGGGAAGTGAGACATGGGCTCTCCGTCTTGGAGTGAAGATCGTGGCTTTTAGAGTGAGGCTCCTTTGCAGCGCGATTGCGAAGAACACTTCTTTGAACCGGACTTTTTTAGCTGCAGTTGTGCTTATCATTATGTAAGCAGATAACCAAGACCTCTCTGTGTGATGGATATACCTACATTGTGCTGGATACTCTACCTCGATCTGTCTACACTGTGTTTAATCCTAGTAATATCCTGTAAGAAAAACATTCTTTTTCTTCCTGTTTTGCCGGTGTCTTAAGGCTCTAGGGCAGGCCTGGAGAAGGCGAGAACTGATGTGGGAGGCTTGGCTTTCTGTCTTGCAAAGCTGACAGCTTTTCGCTGCACAACACTGCCTCCCAGTGGACTGTGTTCAGTATCACAAACTAACTTTACAGAATAATATCCTTGTGAAGTAACAAGTTCTCCATTCATACATCCAACAAAGAATCTTTGAATGTTTCCAGTCGAGCGAGGCCTTAGGAAGCAAAATCAAATTAGACTTGGTGCTCTCAAAGGGTAGTTGGGGGAAAAGAACAAGTAAATCAAGGAACGCTGAATTCAGTGAGACAAGAATATGATCAGATTTTTAAGAAAGGTTGTACAGAATCTCAGGAGAGAGATTAATCAGGCTAAAGTGGTTGTCTCAGTAAGCAAGGGAGGCTTTCCAGAGAAGGTGAGATAAACTGAGTTTCAAAGGACGAGTGGTAGTTAGATGTAAATCCTGTAACAAAGAATGGCAGGAACAGCATGTTTGGATGCGTAGGGACATGAAACACAATAAAGATATGTGAAGCATTTCTTTGATCCATATGCTTTTGTAATAGGTCAGCATCATGCCAAGGTAGAGCAACTTCTTATCTAGTTCATGCACTGGAAAGTGAAAAATCATATTTTATTATAGCTTTTGCTTGTCTTTCATCGTGATTTTTAGATTCTTTACATGTTTAAAATATGTATTTGCTTTTCTTTTTGGAAAACTTTATAAAATTGTGTTGTCTTTATTTGGCATACTTTAATTTCAGAACAAAGTAAACCAAAAAACGCACAACACAAAACATCCAATCCCACTGTCAAATGCAGGAATGGATAGTGTTTAAGACCCTTCTTTCCTGCCTTAGATAAAAAAGACAAGAGTAAAAGAAGCCCACTAGCAGAGAGTACCGGGTGGGTGGTGCCATGCAGGTGGCTGGGAGGAGACCGAAGGGAGTTAGGTCTGTAGACAAAATCTCCTTGTCTGCTTCTGCTGTGCAAGATACAGCCTCATCACCCTCAAGGCTGAGGATCTTATTAGCGACAGCAGCAGTGGGCTGCTCTACGATCACTTCATCTTCATCAAAGGCCAGATCTAGGTTGGTCTTGCAATAGATGTGGCTGGAGTGGTTCTGGGGGGTCCTTGAATGAAAAGCCAAAAATGAGCAGGAACAACAGCACCACTTGTCATTCTTGTCATTCTTGTCTTCCTCTGCTTTCTGCTGCAGCACCAGCAAGGGTGGTCAGGATTGATCTCAAGGTGTGTTTGGCCATCATGTAGCCCATTGTAGCGTTGTCCCAAAGGGCCTGGGCTTTCACTATCTGCTCCATGTTGGCTGTCCAGCCATACGTGCTAGTCACAATGCAGCAGAGTGGACACAAACCCACCAATGAGTGATACTTTTTCAACCTTCTAAGCCAAGATTTCTTTTGTGCACTTACAGAGGTTCTCAGACTTGACCCTCGTAATCCTGAGGTATTGGTGTGGTTAAGGACTGACAGCTAGGGAATTCATGGACCCCAGTCTTGCTTATTTCTTAGGTATGTTGATCCACACCGAATACAGCTGGGAGAATCCACAGATGCACAATTACTTGGAAGTTGAGATCTTATAGTCTTACACTGTACCAAAAATATAGTTTAAATTCAAAGAAGCTATATTAAACTGATAGTTCATTTCTCAATAGACACCATTATGGTAATGAAAAACAATCAAAATCTTGGATGTAGAATTCCATAATCTGCAAATATCCTACAAGAATAAAGATGAAATAAAGAAATCCTTAATGTAAACTAGAAATTGGATCACTCTGTGGCACTAAAGACAATCCTGATGATTGTTTGGAGCAGAAAGAAAATGAGGGGCCTCCCTGGTGGTGCAATGGGTTAAGCAATGCACTATGAAGCAAACCACATGGATCCCTACTACCCCTGGAAGTGACCCACATGGCTCAACAGACCTCTCCTGCCTCGCCCACTGCTCCCCTCAGCAATGTATTTCAGTCTATCTGCCTGTTCTGTTCCCCAATCTGTTGCTGGTGAATCCATCACTCCCTACACCTCTGGCCTGTACTCCAGTGCTTGTATGCATAAATAAATAAATCTTTTTAAAAAAAAAGAAACAAAGAAAATGAAAAGTTGGAGATGAAGAACAAAGAAATGATAGTCGTGTGTTACCTAATGTTATGTAATGTTATCTAAGTGATAATTTAGATTGATAGAATTATGATAACTTTAGAGTTTAAAATGGAGAGAGAATTAAAATACATAACAATGGCATAAAGATTAGGGGAGAGAATAAGTGGAAATAAAACATTCTAAGGTTCTTGCCTTGCCTTTAAAGAGGTAGAAGTATTGATTTATAGCAGATTTTGAAAAGTCAAAAACATATTCTATAATCATTAAGGTAATCACCAAAAGACTAAAGAGAAAGTATACAATCTCTAAGTCAACGGAATGAATGGGATAATAAAGATAAGGCTGTGTTTTGGCAGATCACTGTAAATGACCTCTCTGTGGGTCACTCTGTATATGGGACTCTGAGACTAGCTCAGGACTTGCACTTCACTAACAAACATGGTGAAGTGTGTCCAGCTGGCTGGAAGCCTGGTGGTGATACCATCAAGCCTGATATTCAGAAGGGCGGAGAATATTTCTCTGAGCTGAAGTGAACCTTGGGCAATTTTAGGCCCAGGATGTGATGAACAGTCATAAGAACAAAACTTCTTGTTACTATTGTCATGCTTAAAACACAAGATTTTACATTCAGTCGGATATGGTACAGGGCAGGACAGGCCTTTCCTATAGGGGTTGGGGAGGACCAGTTTTTCTTCCCTTGGACAAACTGACCCACTTGTGCTGTGGGACAGGCCAACTGAACAATATTGGGTCATCACTTCTGATCTTTTGTATTTTCCACTAAACTTGAACTGAGAATTTAAAAAATTGTCTTTTAGAGGGACTGATTTTAAGACAATCTCTCTTTTTAAAAATTTCATATTAACTATATAATACTTTTGAATCCTACTTAAGAAATCTTCTAGCCTGAGGTTCTAATGATAATCCGTATTCTCTTCTAGATTTACTTGGCTTTCACATTTAGATCTACAAATATTCTGGAATTTTTGTGTTCAAGTTGATTGGTTGTTTCCTTATCTGGAAATTACCCCAGTACTATTTGTTGAAAAGATCATCTTTTCCCCATTGCACTGTGTACCATCTTTGTCATAAAATCAAAGTCCAAAAATGTGAAGGTCTGTTTCTGCACTCTAATTTATGAGGTTTATTGTTATAAGAATGTGTCCATTTCATCCACATTTTGCCATAAAATTGCTCATAATATTCTCATGTTATATTTTTAATATCAACAACCAGTTATTTCACCAACAAAATGTATTTATTTGGGAACAAGACAAAAAGGCTTTACTGTCTTAAATGTCTTTAATTACCGCCTTTGATTCATTTACATTTAATTAATTAATTAATAACTGCTATTTTGGAATTTAAGTATATGTTCTCATTCCATGCATATCTTTCTTCAGCCCATTCCATGTTTCTGTCCTTTGTCTTGTTTTAGATTCACAAGATTGTTCATTAGGGCCTCAGCCCAAAATGAGGAGACTTACTTGGACTCCTACTCCCTTAGTAAACTCCAGATTTCCTTGTTCCCTTAGCTTCAAGAGGCTGTGAAAAGTGCAAACTTCAGAAATGCAAACTGTATTTTTGGTTCATCAGCTTGGGCCTCTGTACTTGCTGGAATCCCATGAGGCAGTAATTTTTCACTTCTCGTTGGTTCTCTTTTGCCTCTAAGCAGATTGCCCGTTGTTCTCAAGGATGGTGTTAATCTGATATGTTTAATTGCTGATAGTCTCCTTCCTCATTACTCTTAATTTTCTTAAATAGTCTCAACCTTTATACTTCATGATAAATGTTTAATCACTTTATCAACTTAACATTTTTAATTGGCCATGTGATCAGAATTACATAAAATCTATAAATTAATTTGGGGAGAAGTAATAACTTTATAGTTTTTAGTCTTTAGTCTTCTCACTCAGAAGCATAAATTGTCTTTGAATGTGTTCCCATTTTTAATGTCCTATTTAGTTTTATAATTTTCTTGGCATAGTCCCTGTACATTTATTGCTAAGTATATGCTTCTGTCATTATTGTTCTGCTATTGTGAATGGATTCTTCTATTTCATCTTTAACTACTTAATAGTGTTTAAAAGGGTTTTTATATATATTAATTTTGTAAATGGTCATTTTATTGTTTCATTTTCTCTTTTTGATCATAAGAGCTTTTTAAGGTCATGAGTTTCCAAATCTGGGTATAGCTTTCTTGACTCTTATTTTTAGAAGAGACTTAAAATGTTTATTCCAAGTCTGAGTTTTTAGTAATGTGACTGCAGATTAAATGTGTTTATGAAGTCCCAATTTTATTATCTTTAATCAGAGGATGCAGTGTTTTCAATTACCCTTGTTTTGATACTTTTTTCCTTTGTCCCACTTTTTTTTTTTTCTTAAAATAGTATTCTTTGGACGCATAAGTAAGTATAGCTGCAAATGTTCATCACTTCCCCTATTTTTACCTAATTGATTTGACACCAATTTTGTGAAACACAGATATTATATAGTAGTTGTACTTCTATAGCCCTTATGTTTCACTCTAAAGTTTTAATTTTATGTATTTTTGTTACCCTATTACTTGATGAATATTCATGCTTTTACTACTTTATTGATTATATCTATTAGATATGTAAATAACTATCTTTATCTAATGGTATAAAGTATGAGTTTTTGGGAAGAGTAAGTAAAAATGAGAAAAGCACATAGAATAGTACACTAGGTCATACAAGTGCTCAATAACAATAGCCAAGCTTTTCTCATTCTGTTTTTAAAGTTCTGTTTTTTTGTTTTCTGCTACTTTTGTTGTGTAGTTTGTAGCAAGTCACTGAATATTGTTATCAAAATGTATTTGTATTGAAAATAAACATTCAGAAATCACTGTATAGCTCAATGAATTTTTACAAAGTGAGCAAATTGTGGACTTAAACTTGAGGTCAAGAACTTCTGCAAACTCTCACCTCTTCCTCTTAGTAGTCTCTCCAAGGGGAAATCTTGTTTCTAACAGCACAGATTAGTTTCACATATTTTTGGGTTTTATTTATTGCAACTAATATAGTGAGTATATCTTGTGTCTGGGCTCTTTTGGTCAGTATTATGTTTGTGAGATTCATCTATACAAGCAGGTCAGCTATAATTTGTTAATTCTTTTGTTAAGTAATATTTTGTTGTCTCAACATTTCACAGTTTATTTTTCCATTTATTGTTGATGGTCTTTGGGATTGTCTAGTTTAGAGCTATCTCCAATGGACTGCTATGAATACTCCTGTATTTTGGTGTATTATGAACCTGTTGTATTTTGGTTAACTTATAAAGCAATTTGATTAGGAATGTCTTGGGGTAAGATTTCTGGGTCTTAAAATATGCATTTTTAGGTTTAAAAGACTGTGAAACAGTCATACAAAAAGCTTGTACCAAATGACACTCCTGACAAGCTGGTCTTTTAATGAAAGTTTTAAATTGTCATAATTGTTAAGACCAATGTCGTGTTATTCTGTTTTTTGTTTCTTGCTGTTCTTATTTTTAGGTCTCTTTTCAGTTAAAAGTAGAACTTTTTTTCTCACCTTTTGCAATAATTTGGAAAAGAAAAATATTTAATTTTACTAATGGTTACTATGTAGAATTCACAACCATTCTCACAAGTCTTGTCTAATTTCAAAATTACAACAAACACAATTACTTTGACTCATTTTTTATGGAAGTCAAAAATTGCAGTGCTTTTGCATTTGCTTCCTTCACTATTCCTGTCTGCATGAAATTAATGTTGTGTAATAAATCCTATCATCCAAAATGTAGTCTATCAGAGAGGTGCTAATCTATAGTGCTCGATATTGGATCATATTAAATTGATCAGATGGCATGATGCCATTGACCTTGAATGCTAGTGTAAGAAAAGCTGAATGAAACTACTTACTGTGATTACTTGACAGTACTGTTTATCACATTACCATGTCCTCCCAGCAAGAGATTATTTTCAGATCTCAGAATTGGAGATGGTGCTTTACATGAGCATGTGATTCAGTTCAACCTTATAAGCTTGGACAGTTCCCCCTTTATAACGCTGGCTCATAAGAAATTTAGAATATATTTTATTTACATTGTTTATATTTTCAAAAACAGTCTTGAACTCTTTTGAATATGAGATAAAATATAAATCAATGGGACAAAATTAAGTTGTGATTGTGGTTTCTGGACCCAATTCCAGAGTGTGTAAGCTTCCCACATCACATAGCAATTCTCAGACACTAATTCAATTAAATTCTTACACTGTCTACCTGGAGACAGGTAAGGGTTCAGTCTCCCAAGGCCACTGTCCACTTCAAATACCAGTCACCTGACCTGTGCTTCTGACTGGCAGCAAATTAGAGGTTCCCAGGACCCCTTCTTAGTGTCAATTAATTTGTTAGAGTGGCTCACAAAACTCATTTGTTCACTAGATAACCAATTTATTACAAAGAATATAACTCAGGAACAGCCAGATGGAAGAGAAGCAGAGGGCAAAGTATGGGGAAAGGCTAGAAGCTTCATGTCCTCTTGAGGCATGCCATTCTCACAGAAATTTCCATATATTCACCTATCTGGAAACTCCTTGAATACCTTCCTCAGATTTTCATGGAGGCTTCATTTCTTAGACATGATTAACTCATTGGTCATTGGCAATTGAATTTCAATTTCAAGCTCCTCTCTTCTCCTCAGAGGCTTGGGAATAGGTCTGGAAGGACTAACCCTCTAATCAGAGTCAGCTCTCCTGGTAGCCAGGACCCATTCTTAGACACTTCCAAAAAGTTATGTCATAAACATAAGAGATATCTTTATCATTCTCAACATTTAGGAAATTCTGAGTTTGGAGAGTTATGAACCAGCAATTGTGGTTGAAGCCCAATATGTTTGAAAAATATATATTAGTTATCAGAATGACCAAAATAAATATTTTTTATAAATCATAATATCATATATGTCATTCGTGTCATTGGTGGTTTTCTCCAGAGAGAGAAGTGAGATTGGAAAGAGAAAAGAGTGAAAAATAAATTCTACTGTTTATTCATGTGTTATTTGATTATAAATTTGGAAACTTGGATTACTTAAAAGCATAGTACCCACCTTCTAATCCACTGGATATTCAAAAATTATGTTTATGATTTCTGCCCCAGTTCCAATTGACTGATTATGCTTTTTAAATTTGCACACATAACCTTGTTTTCTCCCTACCTTGCCCTTTCAATATTTCCCCATCATGCGTATCTGCTGATTTCCTCTCCTGTAAGCTCTGTGCTGCTTTTATTTTCTCTCTTTCTAGAATGCAAGTTCCACGATGGCAGGTATATTTGCTTTTTTTGTTCACTGACATATATTCTTAATGTGTAGAATAATTCTTGACACATAGTAGGTGCTGAGTAAATTTTTTGCCAAGTCAGTGAATGAAATATAAGTATGAATTCCAAGGTTTATTTCCTCATGAAAAAAATATAAAATAAAGGACATCAGTGACTTCCAGGCAATATGTTCCCTCTCCTTAAATCTTCCCAAGACTTTCTTTTGCGCCTTCTCTAAGAGGACTATGGTTCCTCTCCTGTCTTGCCCAAATGAGAGTCCTCCCCCTCAATGTGAAGAGTCATTTAAGACATGGCAGTCATTTTGTCCATTTCCCTAAACTAAGCTCTGCTGCCTTTTCCTGTTGTCACCACTGGGGCCTCTATATCAGTGACAAAACCAGCACCACTTTCAGCAGCTTTGCACAAAAGTCTGTATTGTGGAGACGACTTCTAGCTCCACAGATCACTTTAATTTGCAAATACTTGGAGAATGAAATTCCTTTAAACTGAAATTATCAGCTCTGAAGTTATCAGCTCTGGTTCCATGTGAAAGATAGAAGAACCTATAATCCAAGGAAAAGGGAAAAAAAATAGCACACAGAGTTCATCGAATACTGCCTTTATTTGCTTCAGTTGTGGTAATGTATTTGTAACTACCATTTTTTTCCACAGAATGACTTACAAAGACACCCATGGATACCTGAATTCTGATCTGTGGTCTCTAAGAAGGAGATAGGTAACAAGGGATGATTAAGGAGAACAGAACAGAATTGCTGTACCCTATGTGCTCCCACTGCTCCACAAAATAGAGTCTGAGTCTATTGCGTGGCCGAGGTACACTCCCAGAGACTGGGCTTAACCCTCTCTGGCTCTCTTCCTTAGCCTCTCTTTCTCTCTGCTTTGCCTACAACCCTCACTTCCTTCAGTGTTCCTCACTGCTGGTTCCTCTGTTCACTACTGTTGTGACTTAGTATCACTACTATAGAAAGAATATAGCCAGTTTCCACCTGAGCCTTTCTGTGTAATTTTCAGGAAATTTAAGGAAAAAAAAAAGAGAATTAAAAAAAATCTAAAAGAAAAAATGCTTTAGGTCTCAGTTTCTTAGTTCTCCTTCAAGAAATCCAATCTATTGAAGCTTCCTTAAATAAGTAGTTTGGATTTTGCCTGAGTTAAATAACAGTGTTTATTTGCCAAACTCTGGGTGAGCATGATAACTGACCACACAGGATCCAACTGAACTAAGTTTTGTGTTCTTTTTCCCTCTGTTCTTTAATTTTGATATTTTATTTTAAAGATTTATTTATTTATGCGTACAAGAACTGGGGTATAGGCCAGAGGAGTGGAGAGTGAGAGGATTCACCAAAGACAGAGTGAGGAGAAGAACAGGCAGATTGATTGAAATACACTGCTGAGGGGAGCAGCGGGCAAGGCAGGAGAGGTCTGCTGCACCATGTGGGTCACCTCCTTGGCCAGGGATCAAATTTGTGCAGCAGTGGCTGTGGATAGCTTCATAGTGCTATGCCGTAACCCCTTGAAGCCACCAGGGAGGCCCCTAATTTCTAAAATTTTAAATCAAATTCATGGGAGCCTGGATAAATTAGTATACCAGTCAGGAAAATGAATGCCTTTCAAAAGTGAAGAAATAGAACCTGCTGCTCGATTTCCATTTTTTTATTAACAGGTTAGTCAACATTTATTCAGAATCTACTGGGTACAGAATGTAATAGACATGTGGGAAAATTGCAAAAGATATGGGGAGGTAATTTTTTTTGCTTCCAAAAATTCAAGTAATTTAGTTTAATGGCTGACACCCACTAAAGACACAAGAACAGCTAAGAATACAAATATTGAAAACCTGCTGAAGTTTACTTGGGACTTAATCTCAATTGTCTGTGACTTGAAGGGCTGGCTCCATGAGCCCGTCTCTGACCTCCAGAAGCTGTTGTGTTGCAAAGATTATCCAACTTGGGGATGTTGTGACGTCCCCCTGGCAAAAATCAGTTCAACAGCAAACCTTATCTCTTAGTCACCACAGGAGTAAACATACAAACATGGTGACCTCTAAGGGCTGGTTTCTTACTCAAAATATGTGATTTTATTTAAACCATGATATAATGGCCATTTGGGAATTTATTTCGAGTCTATGTGACTCTGTGCTCAGGACTCTCCTATCTCTCAAGTGGGAAGTCACAGACATGACTCTTGGCTCTGAAGACACCATTGAAAACACTGAACCCCTCTATACTTCCACTGGGCCAGCTCACATCTTATGAATTTCATGTGAAATCAAGAGTTCCCTGAGAATAAACCTGATTTTCCAGGGGTGTGTTGTGTGTACTCTACTTTCTCAAAGACTCCTTATTTGTGCTGCTTGCTGGTAGAAATCTGGAAGGTTGCTAAGAATCTGACCAAGAAACCTTTTTGGCTGAAAAAGTCTACCTGGCATCTCCAACCTTCATGCTAATTTGTCTCAAGTGTTTCTGGGTCCTTTACAAGCTGTCAGGTTTAATTGCCTGTGCTTTTGACGACAGTGACTGAGGCCCACAGAGTAGCTCAGAGCAATGTCTTAGAACACACATGGGGAAGGATCCATTTTGTCTTAAATTTTTCCTGACTCAGTATTTTGAAAAATACTTATAAACTGTTAGGAAAATTTAATTTGAAGGCATACAAATATCAAACTCAGTTTTTAAAAAATATTCAACAGACATAGACTTATTCTGCTAAATTGCCATAGAAGTTGCAAGTACTTACTGTTTCTGTTCTTATCCACTGTAGCTGGTCAGGAGCAGTTTGCAGATGGAATTTGAACTGGCCTCTGGAACACACTTTGAGTAGCACTGGCTTGACTTAAAAGATGAATTGTTTTCCAAGGCATAAACTTTCAAATAATTGTTAAGAGAGTTGATTCTCTGTAACTTTTGATCTGACTTAAATCAGAATTTGAAATTTTTAAATGAAGAGTGTCTCTGAAAGCCAGTGGCCATCTCTCTTGGGTTCCCAGTGGAGAAGCAAGTTTCCTTCTGCCTGCTTGCATAGAACTAGCCATCTTATTCACTCCCTCTTTTACTAACCTGAAAGTCTCACTCAATAGTGCTCAATAAATATGTGGAGGAAACACAAAACAGTAAAGTAGTACTGATAACATGTGCTGGACAATAAGCAGGCACTTAGCAGAGTTACAAAGATTGTTGAGAGTGTTCTAAGAAATTTCACTTTCTTTTTTTTTTTAGAAATTTCACTTTCATCAACATCTTCACAGGAGAAAGTCTTGCCCGGAAAACCAGGGGAGAAGAGTGGTAGATGAATATATTCCTTCTCTATACCTGGCATAGTATACTTGCTGGCCGCACTTCTTCACGGAAATTGTAGGATGAGTAAGATCACACCAGGAAAAGAGGGTTGAAGGTTTGGCACAGATGCCCTGGCGGCCTCTAGCTCACCCTGCCTCGCCTCACTCCCTCAGGAGCACTTTGGTTCTGGGTGGGTGAAGGGTAAATGGAAAAGTGTCAGGCTTTTCCGCCCTCCCGTCATTGGTGTGATGATGGACACCTGAGGTCCTGCAAGCATGCCTGAGTGGGCATGCGCAAGTGAGTGCACCCTGGTCTTATAAGGGCGGCTTCATGAGGATGCCAGCAGAAGAGGGAGCAGAGAACAGAAGAGAGACAGAGCGAGAAAGGCAAAGCAGCAGTAGTAGCAGAGGCACGAGAGGCTAGAGAGCCCAGAGTGAAGATGCCTGGGGTTCTAGGAGGCCTACCAGCCTCCTGGCCACCACCCCCCACCCCCACGCCCCGGCCTCCCTGCCTGCTGTGTACCTTGTTGCCTATGATATAATGGTGCAATAAAAGCCTGAAAAAGTCACCAAGGGCTCCAGGACTCATCCTTGACCCGTCTGCTCAGAATCATTGAGAACTTGCTCTGTGCCCTTCCTGGCATCACAGTGGGCTATTCTAAGAAGTCTCTGTCACTTTTCCTCCAAATGGTATTCATCCTTGCTTGCCAGTTTACAGATGATTTTCTCAAAGAGGCCTTTCCTCTCTTCCTCTCTGTCTTACTCTCTAGCAAAACCCACCTTCCCCTTTTTATACCACTGTGTTTCTGTTTGTGGGAATGGTTACCGGTCCCATACTGTAAGCCTGGTGAATCATGTGGGCTGTCTGATCCTGGATATCCTGTGACTTACTATAGTGTTGGGGATCAGGACACTAAAATAGCTGTACTAAGCAGCCCCAGAAGCAACCACCCAATTTTTATCCTTTCTTTTTTTCTGATTTTTAATTTTTGTTGTGACCTTTTAATTGAAAGGCTTGGATTTGGTCAGATGAATCAGGAAGCCCTTTCATTGTCCCATCAAACGCATCCTGTGGGCTGCCTCATCTGCCTGTGGTGACACTCTTGGGCAGATCTTAAAGCTTGTCAGATTAGTTGGAAGAGCCTCTTGCCATCACCATGTAACCAGTGGCTGAAGTCATAGACTATTACAGGTGGTCCTGTGGAGGGGGTTACTGGTGAGGATAGATAGCCCCAGAGAAAATGCTAAAAGGTGGGATGGAGCACCAGATAATAACTGGAGTGACAGCAACAATATAAGTGACTGCAGAAGGGGGCTTGGAGGTATTTAGTCTTCGTGATTTACCATTTTAGGATTCCGTTTTTGGATCTTCAGCATTTGGGGATCAACGGATTTGGGCCCCCACCGTGATGATTTTCCAGAAGGCTGTTGTGGCCTGGCAGGGAAGGTGAAGACCCTGGAGCCAGGCGTCTAACTGAGCTGTGTGAGTGTGGTCATCTCTCAATCGCTGTAGCTGCTGTTTTGAGAGGAAAAGTTTGGAGACTTTACATGTAGCTGAGCAACTGATACTATTTTCCTGTTTTGCTGCTGTTGTGGCCTGGCAGAGAAGACGAAGACCTGGAGCCAGGCGTCTTACTGAAATGCGTGAGTGTGGCTGTCAGTCGACCGCTGTAGCTGCTGTTTTGAGAGTTGCTTCTCTGGTGCTGTGCTGGGGCATCTCGGCAGCTCATGGAATATCTTCTGTTGTAGCTTCTGCTCTCTTCGTGAGGAGGAACGTGGCCTAGAGTCTGGCTGCCGTGTGCCCACAGTGGCAGAAAGATGCCATCTTGGACACATGGTCTATTATTTGGTAGAGGAGCTCCATGGCTAAGTGGAGGGAAAGAACCATTTTAGCTACTTTTGTGCAGGACTGAAAAACACTGGACATGGCTTTGGGTGAGATAAAGGCCATTTTTGGCCTAAGTAATTCTTTGTTTTTCCCTGGCTTGTTAAGTAAATCTATTTGTTGTTATTCTCCGAGACTAAGTAGTCTTGCAATTGTGCACACAGGTGAAAAACTAGGACAGTGACCAGTTGTCTTGCAACAATCCCAAACCAGGTAGGTTCATCACTGGTTCAAGCAGTCTCTTTGTCTTCGCCGCCTTCACACTATCCATCGTACTCCACCGCAACACTTTGGCTTCTCCTTTCATGCCGCCACCACCACTGCCACACAGCGTCCCCATGATGTTAGCCTTATATACCTTGTGCATTAGCCCAGGCGCACCCACTTGCGCATGCCCACCTAGGCATGCGTGTAGCACTGCAGGTTTCCATCATTATACCAATGGCGGGAGAGCAGAAAAACCTGATAGTTTTCTCTGATCCTACACCAGTAAATTATTTTGGCAGTGTCCTTGGCCAGTTTTAGTGCCCCTTACTGCCCTGTTTCAACCAGACAGACTCCTATGAGTACTTAAGGCCACCATAGCCAGGAAAGCTGTCAAAGTTGCTTCGTCTTCTGAGCTGGGCTGCCTTAGCTGCTGTAGCCTTTGCAGCAGTGGCTCATGGACCTTGGGGAAAACGGTGCCATCCTGGCTGGAGCCTCTCCCAGCAGATTCCACAATGGTGGTCCCATTCTCTCCCACCCAGTTATTAGCTGATGCTTTTCTAATTCAAATCTTTTACCAACTGCCTTTGAGTGGCAAACTGTTCTCCCTTCTCAACTGCTCTGAGGGGTCCCATACCTGCGCCTACCTGGCAGTCCAGACCTGTTGTAGGGAAAGTGAAAATTACCAGATTTTTCCACCCTTGTGCCATTAGCATCAATGATAGACCCCTGCAGTCCTACATGCATGCCTGATGATGGGCACCTGGAGCAGGATGTGGGCATATGCTAGTAGGCGCACCTGGGCTGAAAGACTGGGCATATAGGAATAGAAGCAGCAGCAGAAGCGGTAGCAGTAGCAGAGAAGCAGAGGCACGAGAGTTTGATAGAGAAAAGATTGGCCAGGGGCTGGGAGGCGTACTTGCCCCTGTCTGACATGTACCTTGTTGCCTAACTACAAATGATGCAGGAAGATCAAAAAAATCCTGAAAAAGCCACTGAGGGCTCTAGGACTCCTCCTTTACCCATCTGCCTGAATCATAGAGAACCTGCCCCGTGCCTTCTTGCCACTATACCCATCCAGGATCCCTCCAGATCATTTTTGATCTTAGCAAGCAAAAGTGATGCTGTAGTGGCAGGAAAGGTGTACAGAGCAAGTTCAGGATGGTTCTGGGCAGACGGGTCAAGGAAGGAGAGTCTTGGAGCCCTTGGTGGCTTTTATGCTTTTTATTGTCTGTACATCAGGTACATGGCAGGCATGGGTGCAGGGGGTGGGGGACGGACAGGAGGCTGGCAGGCCTCTCAGCCCCCGGCGCATCTCATCCTCTCGGCTGCTTTGCTGCTGCTGCTCGCATTGGTCAGTACTCTCGGTTCTGTTGGTCGGTCCTGTCGGTCCTGGGTTCCTCATGACGCCGCCCATTTAAGCCTGTGTCCAACTCAGGTGCGCCCACTTGCGCATGCCCACCCTGGAATGCTTGCAGCACCACAGGTGTCCATCATCACAGTGGTGGGATGGTGGAAAGACCTGATTTCTCTAACCCTACAATGCAGAGGGGATTCCTTGGGTAACATCTTGCTCTTCTTAGTGAGAGTGCACTCGCTCCCATAGGACACCAACTCTTGAGTATATACTCCTTTGTGACTTCAGACATTGTTGACCTTCCCCTCCTCAAAGCTCTGACTTGGTTTCCATAATCTCTAGAGTCTTTTTACCTCTTTCAATTCCCTCTCAGGCTCCCTCAAAGATTCGTCTTCCTCTGATCTCCATACACATTGGTGTCGCTATTACGGGCTAGGTGACTTTCAAGTCAAAGTTCATTTCTTCCATTGATGACTGTCTTACTCATTGGTTCATCATCTGGCATGTGTGTGAAGAAATTCCCATGGCTCAAAAACCTAACTTCAAAGTCAGTTCCTGAGAAAACCTGCTCCCAACTCTAGTTCAGCTTCTACGTGAGGTAATTTTACCTGAGATGTGGGGCACTTATGACCACTCTAGAATTTTTCTCATTGTAATTATTTTCTGCCTCTAGACTGAGCCCTTGGAGACTGGGACTGTACAGTATTCTAGTAATTTTTTTATCTCCATCATATTCACAGCATCTATCATTTATTGAATACATTAAAATACTTCATAAGCTATTTTAGTATGCACAATCTGTATCCTACCATTAGGGAAAAGCTTATCTTTAGATTACAAGACCCCTTGGATGAAAGAACACAAGATCAAATGACTGATGTTCTGTGGGTAGGCTTGGGTGAGCTAGAGCATACCACTATGTGGTGGCACACAGTGAAGAACAGGAGCTCTATCAAACAGACCTGAGTCTAAAGCCTGGTGTAACCATTTAATAGATTGTTTCATCCTGCTTAGACTCAGGTTCTATAACAGAGGGCTAAGACCAGCCCCTAATGGTAAAAATGAATAGGCGAATGTAGTTACTAAATAATTGTAACTTAATAAGCCAATAAATAAAACTCAATAGATTTTAGCTATCTTTATTAAATTTCATACTGTCTGAGAATTTACCAGTTTAAAAAAATCCTGTTTTATGTAAAATTGATTGAAGGGCCCTTTCTTTTTTCACATATCCTAATGTATGGGAGCATAAGACAGTGTTATTGTGCCTTATGTAAAGGAAGGTTTATGGAGGATAAAATATCAACTGCAGGAGGATATTTTGGGCACTGAGGTAAGAGAGGTGGGTATTTTTGTCATTCCAAACAGGTAAAAATGTAACTATCCTTTACTAATTGTAATGGCAGGAAGGGTGGCACAGGAGCAGGTTCGGGATGGTTCTGGGCAGACGGGTCAGGGAAGGGAGTCTTGGAGCCCTCGGTGGCTTTTATGCTTTTTATTGCAGAGGTGGCCAGGTACATGGCAGGCATGGGTGCTGGGGGGCCGGGAGGCTGGCAGGCCTCCCAGCCCCCCAGCACATCTCACCCTCTCGGCTGCTTTCTTCCCTCTCTCTCTCTGCTGCTGCTGCTGCTCCCGTTGGTCAGTACTGTCGGTCCTGTTGGTTCTGACGTCCTCATGACGCTGCCCATTTAAGCCTGTGTCCAACTCAGGTGCGCTCAATTGCACATGCCCCCCCTGGGATGCTCGCAGCACCGCAGGTATCCATTATCACAGTGGTGGGATGGTAGAAAGACCTGATTTCTCCAACCCTATACTAATATTCCTACTTCAGATGCAAGTTGTTACATATGGGAACCCTGTTGCATGCAAAGTTGAAGGTACAGTGTACTTAATGTAAATTACATTTGTAGGATTCAAAGAGAGCCAGAGCATTTCTGGGTAGGAATGCTTCACAACCAAGCTTCTCTGAAGTGAAAATCATAACAAAGTATACTATATAACTGATACTTAAGTTGTTTTAGACAATTGGAAATGTTAAGAAGAAATAAATTTCTAATATTTTTAGGTCAAACTTTCAGATTAGTGACTGAAGTTCTGAAACTACATTCAATTTGGTCCCTCCCATTGTGTACTCTATAATATCAAGTCATAGTACTGTGTCAGTCTTATGTTTGGAATTTTGAACCTTAGTTTGCGAAATGTAAGTAGTATTTGAAAGTGCAGATCCTGAAGCAGCTGAAATAATCGATACGAAAAACCCCACAGACCTAAAGTCTTTCTTTTGGTAAAGAATTTGTGACATTAGGTTAAAAAAAAAAGGAACAAATGTCAAGGGCAGCTGAGTTAATGAGTAGAGAGATCACAGCTGCTCCTACCTCTGGAGACTGGAGTACTGATGTGAATGGAGCGTGAGCGGAAAATTAGGGTGGTGATTACAGCAGCCCCTAACGGGTACTTACTTTACATCAGCATATAATGGGGTATGATTGGCATTGCCTGCTGAACAAGAGATGCTGGACTGTAATTAGAATGTTGGCGCTCATCAAAATACAAGTTAAACAAGGAGAACAGTGATTACTTAAACCCAAAGCTACTTTCTACAAGAGCTTTTTGCTTTTTAAATTCATTATTTAGCATTCATTAAAAAAAAAACCACACACACAAAAACCATAAACCATGCAAAATTAAGATGCTCTGTAATGCTGTATAATAGAATGAGATGATCCTGAGCTTCCTGTATAATGACCAGTATTTAGAGATGTGCTTTATAAATTTCAGTGAAAATCACTGCAAAGTATTACTTCAAAAATATTTCCTTTTGCTAAATGGTAATCTCCCCATCCCCATCTCATACCTCTGTCCCTTTGTTTCTGCTGAGACAGTAGATCCAGTATACTATATTAACAAATAAATGATTTCTAGGTTTGAATTAGGGCTTTCTACCACTGAGAATAACTCAATGATTCTCATGATCTATTACTGATCATTGCACAATATGTAAGTTCTCTTTGAAGATAAATTTGAACTCAGACTTACATATTTTCTTTTGAATTTTTCAAAGTTGCCTATGCTTATTAAGATTGCTAAGTCACCAAACTTCTTTATTTTTCTTTAAAAAAGATTATTTATGCACACAAGAATGGGGTGCAGGCCAGTGGTGTGGGAGATGAGAGGATTCACCTGAGACAGAGTGGGGAGCAGAACAGGCTGATTGACTAAAATCATTGTGGAGGGAGCAGCGGGAAATACAGGAGGGGTCTCCTGTGCCATGTGGGTCAGCTCCCTGGCTGGGCATGCTTCCTAGTGTGGTGCTTAACCCCTTATGCCACCAGAGGCCCAAGTCACCAAACTAACATATTTGTGCCAATTCTTCTGGACCTTAATCTTACAGAAATGAATTTATTTTTTAAAAACTGTATTAGATTTTTAATATACTTAGTACTTACAATGTAGACAGTTTCCCCTTTTAACCTAAGTTACATATAACTTGTGTCTTACGGTTTTGTTTGTCGTGAATGAAATCAGCAAGAGATAAAAGTAGACCACTCTAATTGGTCAGGAAATCACTAATAACCTAGTTTGGTAAAATTGCAATTTTGAAAAATTGAATCTTTTCATAAGGAACTTTTTGTTTGTTGTCTTTAGTGAAGGAAAAAAATTTTGTATTTGATTGATCAGAGGTAAATCAGCAAGTTTAAGACTAAGTCTTCGTGCATTATTCACTTTTACGTGTATGTACACTGTCACATAGAGACTTTTTAGTCCATTTGCAGAATTGTAATTTCTATCTTGTAATGTACCTTTTCTTGTCCTGGGTAAACAGTATCATTATCTGATAAGAGTATGAAACTTCCCAATAGATGGTAATACAACGCCACACAGCTAAAATTCCCTAGCAGTTGAACATACCATCAAATGCAGCTTCGTAAACCAGGGATATTTGATTAAAAAATATCATTCTTTAGAAAACATACATGCCTATTAGCTTTTACAATTAATGTGCACGTAAGTGTAAATATATTTAATGTAGGCTCGTATGTTTGATATATGAACTTTTGTGCTGAGTAGGCCGAATTCTTAAGTCTTCCAATAGTTAAATGGCTCTATTGTTGACTTTAACATCTCATGCACCTTTATGGGATCACCTGCTCAAATGCAGCAACTATGGAACTCTATAGATATTGGAAAGCATGAGTCTCAACAAACTTGTATAATGGAGTTTTATGGGGGAAGTAATGTTACTTAACACTATTAGTCATTCCCTGTGAAGTGTCTGTCACAACCTTATGAGTTAACAAATAATATTTAATAAGAATCTATGGCAATTTAGGTGCTCTATTTCAGTTCTCAGAACTACTTTGTGGGACATGTGCTTTTTCTTATGCAGGGAAGCTAAGTCACAGATATTAGTTCACACAGCTGATCATTGGAGGAGTTGATCTGAATTCTGGTTCATTAGTTTTACCAATACATAAACTGAACTAAAATCAGTGTATTTATTACTTTAGTTGAAATTTGGAGATTTAAAAATTTTTTTTCACTGGCCAACTTAAGGTCAAAGTTATAAGTAGTCATGAATTAGATTCTTTGATGTATCTAAGGCCCTTAAATTTTTTCCTATTTGTTTTCAGCACACCCACCTTAAATACAGTAATAATCTTTTTACTAGAAATAGTTAAGTAGACAAATTGGCTTAGCCCTTTCTTGAATATTATTGAATAAAAAACAGTCAATGTGGCTAAGGCCTAATGCAGCTTTCTGTAAAACAAGTAACACAAACACAGTACTGGTTTATCTTTGTGAATATTGGGTTCTCTGCTCAAGATAAAGCAGAGCTACTAAATTGTTGCTTTTTATAGATGACTGATAAGCTTTTAAAAAGTGCTCAGTAACTATAAAGTGCTTATTATAAGCTAGTCTTCTAATCTCTCTTTATCCTAATGGATTGCCTATATCCTGAGCGCTTCTGTACCTACAGAGAGAACTGTACCTACAGATACAGTTCCAACCCCATTCACTTTCTTGAGATCCAGGGTTACTAATCTTCAGTCTTTTCTCTACTGTCTATTTTGAAATTCCCAAACCTGAGTAGTGGGGAGATTTATAGATGATTGCACACACTAAGGGTGGTTTTGGAGAAAAAAATCTGTTTAACCATCACTCTAGATAGCTGGCCACTTTCACTTCTTTATGCTTCACAGCAGGCTTCCAGGTGACAGTGACAGCCTCTGCAGGATCTGGCGCCCAAAAAAGACATTTCTCAGAGGATCTGGGAGAAGAGGGGGTAGGGTCTAGGCTAGGGCTTATAATTTACAATTACACTTGTGTGTATGTTTTGTAAATTTATAACTATATACCAACATTTTTTTCATTCCCTAAACCCATTGAATATGCTGGAGAACATAAATACTGTAATTTTATAGAAAGAAGGCTCTACAGTCAAATGAGTACAGTATCTCTACTGCCATTATTCGTATGCACATTTGGGTAAAAGGATCTGAATAGTTCCGTTAGTAGTAGAGAAACACTTTACGTTTGTTTGACCCAAGAGTCCATGAATTTATTTAGCTATAAACCCATTTTCCCCTCATGAATATTACCTGAAATCAATCATTTACCTTAAAGAAGTTAGTTTTGGGGAAAGGCAATTCTAAATGTCAATAAGTCTGTACTCTTCAAATATGGCATATGTTAATGAGATTATATACTAAAATAGTATAAAATCTTGCTAACAATGAAGGAAACATCCAGGATACAGCTTGTGAAAGTAAAAATTTTTTATTTTGATTGAGTTCTCAATGTATAGTTTAATATAGTGCCAGTTTTTAATGGCAAAAATTTGGTTCCACTGAAATTCCATGTGCTACAGAGAGCTACTTTTTCCAGGAATTAGGTAAACAGCTGGAAACAGAAAGCACAACTTTCTAGCAGCATGGCAACTTATTAAACTGTAGACCAAATAGGCCTACAACTTTTACACTAAAAATGGCACACACATTAGCTGGTGATAAAAGAGAGAAATAGGGAAGAAGATGTGAACACTAAAAGAGGAATCTATGTACTGTAAAGACAACAGAAAACCAATTATAGCTATAAGGATTTTAAAGAATAATTATAGAAAAGGGAACCAAATATTTTACTCAAATGTTATTTAGAGACTTTCTGTAGAGATACAAATATATATATATATTTATCCAAAAATATGTTTTATACCGATAAATGCTTCTCAATTAAAGATGGGGCCAAAGCTACAGTTAAAACATAAAGTACTATCTTCTGTAAGACTATCCACCTGAATTTTCAATTTTTATAAGGTTAGTGCATTAAATGTTTTCCAAATATAATTACCTGACATTCCTTTTATAGCTATAAATCAAGTAGGCATTATTTTTTCAAAGGGTTTGCAGGTCAAACAATATTTTTCTAAGATGCTGTGCATATCGAATTTACAATAAGCCCCTTTAAGAATCACCATATTAACAAAAATATCAAATAGGGAGGGGCTATGGTCAGATTTTCTTCTTTATAGTAAATATTTAATTTTCTGGTTTCCAGTTTACAAGTGTTGAAAATGCACAAGTAATATTTTATTTCACAAGTACTTTTACGTTACTATATTTTGATTCAATATATATGGCAATAAATCTCCACACATCATAACTAATAGTATGTTTGTTTTTTTAAAAAGGGGAGATATGTAACACTAACAACTGCTACCTATAAAAGAAAGTACACAATTATTTGGTGAATTTACAAATCTTTTCCCAGGTGTAAAGGCTACAAAAATTCCTAAAAATTAGAGAATACTGAAAACATATTAAAGTTTGACTTCCAACTTTATAGTATTTCCATTTTACCCGAAAGATAACTTAAAAAATATGACCTTGCTGGAACAGGCCATCTTGCAATATAAAAAACTGGTGAGCGCAAGAAATTTTATCACTGATATGTATAATCTTTGTAAATAGTTGTCTCTTCAAACCATTAGAAAATGTTCAAAGGTAAAAATCAAAATATGGGGCAGTGGTCCCTAAACTATTTTGAAGGCAGGTTGCTTAGTCTAAGCTAAAATATTTTTTTCACTCATAGTAATCATCCTCCCCTAAATGCCCTTTAAAAAAAATGCATGAAACAGTACAATAGCAAGAATCAAAGAGCACAAACTGTATTTTCAAGAACAGGAAAAAAAAAATCTCTAGTGCTTAAAGATAGTAAAAAGCAAGTTTCTTTGGGGACATCAATCAATTAAATTATAATTCATTATGAAGATTTCTCTTTTCTATTACGGGGAGAATCTGCTCCATTTGAAGTTACTGTCCCATTTACACCATTTTCTGAAAAGAGAAAAAGAATCAGTGTTACTCTTGTATAAATAAACATAAATAATATCTTTATACGTAAAGATACCTTCAGTGAAGAAATCTTACAATCAAATACACACTCCTATGTTGGTCTTAACAAAACTTATTTACACGTGCTTCAGTTTTAACTAATACATAAAATCTGGTAACATGTTAAACACAGAAACCTGAAAGTTGTTAAAGAAGTAACTACAACATGTCAGTTATATATATATTTTTAAAATGGAAAGCAAATATTACTGAAAGCAGAAAAAATTGGTAAAAGAAAACTCTAAACAAACAATTACAATAGTGTTAAAGTAGTAGTCTTAAAAACAGTACCCTTGGTAGAAATAAAGAACTACTTTACATTTGACAGCAAACAAATGAAGTTTTGGGGCCTATGTTTCTTTATGAAATATTAAAAAGTTGGTGTTTAAGCTTTTATGTGTAAGTGTATCATGGCCACCTTTAAGCTATGATGGAATAACTAATGTAACACTAACCCTCACAGAAGGTAACTACAAAGATAGTTGTTTAAAGATACTGGAATATAACCACGGCAGCTATGTGTAGCTTTACTTCAAGGTATTTGGAACTACTAAATGTGCATGCACTAAGCAAGACTCAGAGAAATAAAAAAAATCCCTAATAAACTACAAAGCTAAAGAGATAATTGGGAATCACAATGATGGGGAGACAAAAATCTGAACACAGGGTGTGTCAGCAAAGAAAGTCCTTATAAATGAGGGCAAACTAGATCAGCTTTGACAAAATAGAAAGATATACCATATTAAATCCAGAGTATTTACTAATTCATCCAGTGTCCCCTACACATTTTTATACAAAATGTCCAGTATTCAATTAAAAATTACCAGACATGCCCTAAAATAAAAACAAATGACTAAAAATTAAGACAAAAAATATACTGTAAATAGATTCTCATGTGATCCAGATCTGGAGTTATCACACAGGGACATTAAAAGAATAAGGATTAATAAAAGTAAGTGAAAAGATTTATTAATTAAATGAAATTAAATGGAGAACTGAAATCTTTAACCTTAGAACCAGGAAACATAGTTACTGAAAATAAAAACATGTTAAGTGACTTTAATAGCAGATTAGGAACAACTGAAGAGATTAGTGAACTGGAAAAATTAATCAGGTTGAAACAGAGGAAAAAAAGAAAATACAGAATGCATGAAAAGCTGTAAGGGATAGTGTAAAAAGGATTAATAAACATACTGGAATCCTGGAAGGACAAGAGAAAGAAAATAGGGTAGAAGTAATGGTCAAGAGTTTTCTACAGATGAAAAAAGGGAAAAAGGGAAAAAAAACTATACAATACAGAGTAGGATAAAAAACAAGAAAATCATACCCACTCATGGTACAACTGCCAAAAAATAAGGAAAATATTATCAAGTAGGATGAAAAAAAGAAATCCAACTGTACGGTGCTTAGAAGAGACAATTAACACTTAAGGACAAAGAAAGGTTTAAAGTAGAAAAATTACAGGAAAAGATACACCACGATAAAATTTTACCAAAATTAAGTTGGTATAGCTGTAAGTAT
This sequence comes from Galemys pyrenaicus, assembly GCA_019455555.1. Taxonomy (NCBI): domain Eukaryota; kingdom Metazoa; phylum Chordata; class Mammalia; order Eulipotyphla; family Talpidae; genus Galemys; species Galemys pyrenaicus. Next base: position 2,094,422 of record JAGFMF010011568.1, read on the forward strand.
ATAATACCAGTAAATGCAGAATACACATCCTTTTTAAGTCTGAATGGAACATTTAACGAAACTGAACACACACTGAACCAAAATGAAATCTCAACAAATCCTAAAGAATTGAAATCATTCACAGTATATTCATTATTAAGCACAGCAGAATAAAACTAGAAATCATCAACCAAAAAGAAAATGAGAAAATGTCCAAATATTTGTAAATAAAACAATGCACTTATAAGTAATCTATCAGTCAAAGAAGAAATCACAACTAGAATTATATAGACATCAAAACTCATAAAAGTGGTACTGAAAAACCAACTTTGCCTTAATTGCAAGTAATTTACCAAGTGGAAGGAAAATCAATGATTTAAAAGCCATCTTAAGAAGATAAACCACAAATAACAAAACAGCAAATTAAACCTAAAGAAAGGGAAATAAGAATAGGAATCAATGATAAGATTGGAAAATCAACACAAAAGACAAACGTTGGTTCGTGGCTGGTGGAAAAATGAAAATGAGGCATAAATCAATAATACAGGAAGGAAGTGAAAAATGGAAAAATCACTGATGTTGTATACTACAAGAGGATATTATAAATAACTTTACATCCATACATTCACAAATTTAGGTGAAATGAACAAATTCCTTAAAAAGACATAACTTACCAAAACAGATAATAGAAATAAACCTCAATGAATCCACTGTCTACTAAATAATGTAAATATGTACCTAAAAACTTTACCATAAAGAAGTCTCTAGGTTAGAATGCTTCACTGATTAATTTTTCCAAACAAATAAGGAATAATGCTGATATTATGCAAAGGACAAAAATCTCCAACACTTTTTATAAAGCTTATAACCTTGATATAAAATGTACCAAGGATTATCCTTGGTAATATCCTTGACCTAACTATATGTCAGTCGTTAATCAACACAGATATAGAAACCCTAACAAAATATTGAAAACAAAACAAAACAAAACAAAAAACAAAACCCAATTCAGCAAAAGTGATGTTTTAAATCATTATCAATTTAAGGTTTATGCCAGTGATACAAGATTGGTATTACATTTGAAAACCAAAACATTGCACACGGAGTAAAAAAAAAATAAAATAAAAAAATAAAAAAACTTGTATGAATACAGATGCAAAATTCTCATCCAAATACTAACAAACCAAATCAATCAACATCTAAATAGGATGACATATCATGATCAAATGACATTTATGTCAGGAATGCTTTGTTGTCTTAATAGTCAAAGATCAAGAAACACAATCCATGTTATCAAAAGAATATAGGACAAAAACTTTTTGATGATCTCAGTAGACACGGAAAAAGCCGATGACAAAATCTAACATCCTTTCATGATAAAATACAAACAAACTAGCAATAACAGGGAACTTTCTCAATCTGTTAAAGGCCAGTTGGGAAAAGCCCAGGATGCTTAATGGTGAAAGACTGGAGTTTTCCCCCATTAAGACCAGGAAACAAAATGAGAATGTTGCTCTCATCACTTCTATTCAACTTTGTTCTGAGTGTTCTAGCTATGGCAATTTGAGAAGAATTAAATGAAAGGCATCCTGATTGGATAGAAAGATCATTGTAGGTGATCTGATCCTGTATACTGAATATGCAAAGGAATCCAACACAAACCATTATTAAATAATAAATTTAAAAAAGAGTAATAAGTTCAGTAATGTAAAAGGATACAAGATAAAATAAAAAATCAACTGCATTTTTATGCACTGACAATGAACAACCCAAAAATGAAATTAAGAAGATAATTCTATTTACAAAAGCATCAAAAAAGAATAAAATACTTAGGAATAAAGTTAGCATTAGAAATATAAGACACATACACAGAAAACTACAAAATTTAATGGAAATGAAGTAATGACACCCTAAAATGGAAAGCATACATTTTCATACTTTGGAAGGAAACCTACAGATTCAATGTAATCTGAAAAGCCCTGCTGGCATTTTCTGTAGAAACTGACAAGCTGATCCTAAATTCATATGGAAATATAAGGGACCTAAACATGAATCACATTTCCTGATTTCAAAACTTATTACAAAGGATACAGTTATCAAGATAGTGTGGTACTGGCAAAAGAAGAGACATACAGATTAACAGAACAGAATCAGGAATCCACAAATTTTCACTTTTTTGATGAGCAGGTTTTCAATAAAAGTACTAAGACTATTCACAGAGAAAGAGTCTTTTCAACAATTGGTGCAGGGACAATTGGGTATCAACACACAAGTTTACTGATTCCCCTCAAATGTTAAAAATTCAGTTATATCACTTAACAAATCCATTCTTAGGTATATACCCACAACAGCCAAAAACAGACATTCAAACAAAAATGAGTACATGAAAACTCACAACAGCATTAATCATAACAGCCAAAAAGTAGAAATAACTAAAATGTTCATCAACCAATGATACAATGAAATATTATCTATTAGGCATGTGGTTGTCAGGAATAGTGGGACAGAGGGAGACAGGAAACAGCAGCACATGGGCCCCTTTATCATTGGGTGTTAATGTTCTAGAATTATATAGTAGTTTGCCAGCTTTGTGAATATACTTAAAAAACACTCAAACATACACTTTAATACTCCCTGAATTGACCTACAAATTCAATGTAATTTCAATCTATGATCCTAGCACAGTTATTTTTTGTGTGGAAATTGATCAAGCTATAGTAAAACATACATGAAATATAAAGAAACAAGACAAGCTTGATTAGGGACAGGGTAGGACATATAAACAATCAGATATAAAGATTTGTAAGAAGCAAACCAGAATCGATACATTTTAAAAACATAACTTCCTTGTGCTATGGTTCCCAGTGTAATACTAAATAAAGTAAAAAAATCACTACAATGTCTTTTCAATTAAAAGTTAGGAGGAAAAGGTTAGCTGTGAGCGCAAAGATGAAGGATCAAACAATCAGAAGTTACAAAAAAAATGCCATTCTATTTGGGACTACAGGAAAAGTGGAAAGGGGCTGTAAAGAGGTACTGTTTTTCAAATATGACTAGGGTACTTGAAATATAAATTATCACTCTCTACGTTAGTTGTTCACAAGGACCTGCATTGGTCTATAGTGGCCCAGGTTTAATAAACATGGAAAACTTGAGAGAAATTTAGTCTAAAACTTTTGAGAGGACTAACTGATGCTAGGGAATCACTAGCCTGAAGAATGTGGTAAGACTTATTCATCTAATTTATCTAAACGAAAGAACAAAAATTTATTTGTAAGATTGTAAATTTTAATAAGATTATAAATGTTTTTTTTTTCTACTTCACATTTTTCACTGTTTACTGAATACAAACCTGTTCCTTTTCTAGAAGCTCTGCCTTTAGTCACTGTTGGTTTCTTCTTCACAGTTGGTGCCTGAGAAGTAGAATGTTCCCTCCACCTCCGAAGCTGAAAATTAATGAACTTCCACATCATGAATGCTTGAGTAATGCAAATGGATGCCAGAACAGCAATTCTGAGAATATTAAGAAATAAACCAAGAATTGATTGCATCAACACAACGCAAATGAATTACTCTTTCTATCCTGCTGTGACAATATTAACTTAGTGCTAAATTACCACTGCTAACAAGATTATGTTAAGACGTAACCAACTCCATTAATAATTAATCCAATAAGCTAAATACATGCTTCAATGCTTCAACTAAACATATAGAACTGCAACTGGTATGAAATCAAATCAAGTGAATATTATCACTAACCCCCATATTTATCCCCATTTTAGATAGTTTATACTATAACCTGAATACATACTATATATCTATATAAAGCGAGAAACATGTTAAATTGTACCTTATAGCCAACACATTAAAGTTTCCACTACTGAAATCCAGCTTTTGATTCTCAGCTCTTGCAAGGCCGAAGCCAACAGTGAGTACCGAAAGAATTAAAGTCAGAAGTCTTCCCAAAACAAAAAGAACTGCCCACAGAGAAAATCTGTAAGATAATTGTCAAATATATAAAATTGCAAAGACAAGAAAAGATTCTAAGAATCAGATTCCTATCAAGTAAATGCATATTAAAACAGCATTTCTTACTGTTCTATAGAAAGAATTCTGGGAAGTGCTACATATTATATCATGCTCTTGGAGACACATAATAAGGTACTAGGAAGACCAGTAAAGAAATGTTCCCTTTAACTGATCTCTTTTGTTTATATGTTCATTAACATATGTTAATGAACTTCAAAACTACTGATGAGAAACTTTGAAAAATAGTAGACAAAATAAAAACTGCTCTAAACAGAACATCTAATTTACCATGTAAGATTCCTAGTTCTAGGGTTTTTTTTAAGGCTTAATAGTCTTCACAAGTCATACCACCCATTTCTGTTTACAGTTCAGTTTCCCCATCAAAATATTTTTATATATTTAAACCTCGCTAATCAACTAGTACATTTTCTTCTGAAAATTCACGACCCCATTACTTCTTCAAAAGAAAAACATGCAATTAATCATATAGAAGTCATAACATAAGGGCTCAGAGAGCCTTCAGTATGATAAGTACCAATAAATTACCTTTCTAGCAAGAAGACTCCACTTTAAAGAAGAAAACAAGCTGAACTGCTAGTTTCATTTTATTTAAAGTTGCTACTAATAGATTGTAAAGTAATATAATTTCCCACATCTTGGACCTTGACAACCAAGGCACTAATATTAATTACACAAGAAACAAAAGGCTACTCAACTTACCCTTTCTGATACTTTTCATCACTAAAATAAAACAGGCGGGAAATATGGAAAAGAAATTCAACAAAATAATGCAGCACCAAAAGAACAAGTCCTAGATGATTCAAGCTGTTGATAAAAGAACAAATTTAAAATGCAAAGATTAATGATCAAATAAGAGATCAGCATACTATCCACCCAGTCCACATACACTACCACGAAAAGTCCCAACTTACTTCAAAAGATAAGCTCCAGCAATGTGAAAGAGGTAAAGCCCAATGTAGACAAGCTGACGAGGAATATCCTCCTGTAAAGAATAAATTGCATTCCAGACTAAAATATACTGAAACATGACTATTCAAGGTAGTGTAAAAAACATATTATTATAAAAGTACAAGACCCAAGGGCTGGTCTGCCCCCTATACTCTACTACCCTGCTCATCCCCTCTCTAACTACATGGCTTTCTCAAGTCACATAACTTCTCTTGGCTTAAGTTACATCTCATCTGTGCCATGTGAATAAAATTGGGTTTGTACCAAATCCCTTTTGGTGCTAAGATCTATGGTTCTGCTTATAATAAACACTTAGTAAATTTATTGAGTGGTACTAATTGGTAATTATAACAATGTCCTTCTAATACTAAAATTGCTGTTTATAAGTAATACTACTTTAATACTAAAGTAGTAGTCATATATTTTAGTTGCTTTCACTGTCAGCTGTAGTTATTAAATTGGAGGTTATAATTTATCTTCTCACTTAGTATACCACCTAATTGTGCATTCTTTCTCTTCTTAATAACCTTGTAAGGCTAGCATCCTGAAAAATACAAAACATAATGGGAGTATTACAGTATGATTTTTAAAATGAGAAGTTTTATTTAGAGTTCATCTAGTATCCCTGCTTTTAGCATCCCTGTTTAAAGTCAAATTCCTGACATTTTCAACCTTCTTTGGGGTTACCAGTCACACTGGAGAGGTGCTTGTCAGAGGCAAACAAAAAAGACCTTGTCCATTACCATGGTCTCCAGGGCTTACACTTTTCCACAGAGTATGGGAAACAGGGGAGAACAGAGGAGACTGGATGAAATCTGGCCCTCTTAAAAGGGCGTTCATTGTATCAGTTCACTGGCCATATTAGATATTCAGTTAGGGACTTGGCATGCAATCCATGAGCAGCTCATCACTGTTGTAGAATCTCATGTCTAGATGAATATAAAAGTGGCTTAAGTTTTTATTTTTCAAAGCATTTTCACATATCACCCTATGATTTTGTTATGTAAATAAACTTTTTCTACCAGTAGCCAGAAATCACATTTTGCTTATTTAAGATTAACATTTTTTATAGCTGACTGGAAAAAAACATGTAAAATGAGTTACTAGAAAAGTTTTCCCAAGTTCTTATATATATATTTTGTCAACAGATTACTTGGAAACTACCAAGTTCTCACACATTCTTAATGCTAATGTTAATGGAGTTTATCTAAGAATGAAATCATGGGATAATGACTTAAATATCTGATAGTATTATTTTTAAGACTGATCTAATAATACAGTAAACTTAAATAAATTCTAAAATTACAATTAAGTTCAAGTGACATTTTTGGTTGTTATTCCAACACCTTTTTATTAAAAAGGTCAGTTAAAAAAACAAAACAAAAAACAACTTTTCTTATACTGGCTGAAAAGCAAACTTTACTTTAAACTGAGCATTACATTTATACCCAAATATAAGGGAAAGATTTCTCCCTAAACCACAGATGGAACATCTCATATTTAAATCTTCTTAAAGCTCTCATATTACAGGGATCTATATTGATTATTTTATTTTCAACATATAAATTTGAACAAATTATTTTCTCTTTGAACAAAAAATATCTGGGTAAGGTATAGAGCCTAAAATAACCTCAATGTCTTCTCTAGATGCTTATAGAGAAAACAGTATGACAGATGTAAAGACAATGTGCTCTGGAAAAACTAAGACTCAATAAGTGGCTCCTGGGATAAATGACAGATATGAACTGAGTTGCATGTAAAAGTATGTTTTCAATAGTTTAAAACATTTCTGATTTAATATATTTTAGATGATACCCAACTATATGTATGTATAGTTTAAATGAACTACTAGGACTAAAACATTTGTTTATTTCATTCACACATACCTAAAACCCGAATAAATTCAAGTTGGCTAAGAAAATATATTTTGACTTTTCTCTTGGAAAAAATGGAGAGCTATTTTTCTTAAAACATATATATTATATATAATTAAAATATTCTCCTAAAAGAAACTTGCAAGTGACTTAACTGCTTCTTAATAGGGTTCCTTTCTTCATTTGTCTGTACAATTGGTTCAAAACAACCACTGTACTAGTTTCTTCCAATAGAGTTCTTCCAAAAATAATTCTCATAGAGTAAGTTTTAAGAAACTGTTTAACACATATGCAGCTGTTACTTTCAAATTATGTTAATTACTTGAAACAGTCACTTTCAACTGTCATATGTAGGTGTTAAAAATAGTTTCAGTTAAGTTCTAAGTTATGCAAATTATTCCATAAAAATTAGATTGCATTTCTGGAGAAATGCCATCTGGCAGGAATTGATAAAGAGTTTTGAGAGCCAAAATGAACAATTAATTTAAAATGTCTCTTTTACATGGTCAGTTACCAAGATATAGACATACAGATTAATAATGAAACCCAGATGTACTATACGTGCATGAGTATATAAATATCTAAAGAAAGCTTTAAATATTTGTGCCATGGTACACAGATGTGAAGAAACTATGATACTGTCAACAAATGCTGTCCAACAGAACTTTCTGCCATGATGGAAATGCTAAACAAAATGGTAGCTAACAAGCACTTGTAATACAGCTGATGTGATTAAGAACAAGAATTTTGCTTTTTATTTAATTTTAATTAATTTAAACTTGGCCAGTGGCTACTGTGTTGTCCAGCACAGCTCGAGAACATCTAGAAAACTATGGCTCACATCAGATGGTTACTGGATATGGGAGACTCTAGGGATTTTATATCATCTTAACATAGTTCAAAGTTAAAAGTTTCATGAATCCTTATCCTATTCCTTACAATCAACTAAACTAGAAAAATGTTTCACTTTAGAAAATAAACATAAGAAGAGCTTTCAAAATCCATGAACTCTGATTTGATGTTGCTGCCTAACTGTAGCACACATAAACAAGACGTGCAGGACACAAAAGACCATGGACATAAATCTTGCACTGTAAATCAAGTACTGATACCCATTAATTGTTTGTGGTATTTACAGAAATAAGTGTTTGTAGCTTTTGAGAAGGTAAAGATAAACTGACCACTGAAATGTTCATTACATTTTTATGTTGGGAAACTTCTAATAAGGGGATTAAAAAACTGAAAAATGTTAATATACAAACAACAAACATAGTATGATGAACCCCCATGTACTCACATCCCAGCTGTCATGGGGAAAATTGTTTCAGACATACTGCCACCCATGAAGCATTTCATATATGGGGATTTTAAAGTAATCTCCACCTCTCTCCCACAAAGTGGAATAAAGGCACTCGATTAATTTATGAGGGAAAAGGCACTCCAGGAAAAAGAAAAGAATTGATGTGTTAGGTTTATGAAATTAAGACATTGCTGGTATAAATAAAGTTAAGGAGAGAGTAAAGGGACCAGAAAAGAGGTGGCACAGAAACCCCTAGAGTGCAGGTGAGCAGCTTTATTTTAGCTAAAGCTATAGGGTGACAGTGTTAGTTTTAAAGGAGACAGGATTAAATACAGGACATGAAGTTGACATTGTGGTATCAAGGAACTCTTAATCAGAAGTACTGAGTATAAAATTACAAGGGAGATTACTGCAGTTTGCCAGTAGTTTTTCCTTATTTGTACAATGAAACAAACATGTTAAATAGTGAATGCTCTACCCATTTCAAGAAAAGCTTCACTGGTGAATATTAAACTATTGTTTACTTTTTTAAATACTGGGCTTTTGTTTGTGATTATACATAAAACTGTCAGTTCCAGAGTAATATAACTAATTCTTTTCAGTCTCACTTGTGAATTTACTAAGAATATCGATAGTGTAAAACCAGCATTACATTTTAAAATTCGTTTAAATTTTACTTTATTTTAAATTACCACTAATATAATTTTAAAACAAGCAATTAAATTTCAAGTGTAAAAGATCCCCTTCTAAGTTAAAACCATGACTAAAAGCTTTTTTCACCTAGTCTTCCTGGAAAGTGGAGAAGTGATGTGAGGGAGAAGAATTAATATGAAAAGGAAACTGTAAGGTTAGAGATATAAAAAAAATGTTTTTGAATTACTTCACTAAAGGAGAAAAATTATAAGATATTTTTAAAATTATAAAATCCCAGCTTACTTTTTTGGTTTTCTGGAAGTAGAGTTCGGGAAAAGCATGAAACCAGTAAGCCAACTGTGATATGTAGAAAAACTTCATTTGAAATCTGTACAACACACAAAAAATAAAGATTACTTTCAAAGCACACTATTTTTAAAGAAGTAAGTAAAAATAAACACTGGAAGTAACAGTTTGTGTTGTTTTGGACCCCTTTACAATACTCTGTTCACCTTTAAACAACTCTCCAACAGCCTCGTCCAGTCCCCCAAGGATATTCCCAGTATCAGTCAGTCTCTCTGGATTGAACAGAAGCATGGACTTTATCTGCAGAACTCTGTTAACATGCAAGGTGGCTAGCAGAAACCAGAGCCCCTTGTCTATTAGTTGATACTGATTAACTATTAAAAACAAGGAATATGACTGAGGGAGTCAAGTCAGAGATCATCAGAGTTTCATCAAAAGGAAACTAGGAAGGACAAAAAAGGCTGACACAAAAGTGAGGGTACACAGATTAACAATCGTCAGAAAATGGTATAATCCTGATTTCAAATCTCCCCTGGCTTATTCTTAGGTAAATTTGGTAACTCTACCTCGTTGGAACATTAGGAGATTCCCCAAGTAAATGGAGGCCAACCAGGATTAAAGAGAGAAATAATGCATAGAAGAATTCCTCTGGTAATATATCTTAATCAGTCTAGAATCAACAGTGTTTTTACATCACACCCTTCTGTGCTGCTTTCTCTTTATTCTCCCTTTCCCTTCACCTTTAGAAGTCTAAAATAGAAAACAGAAATTTATCTGAAAATTTTGGGGAAGGAAGAGTGAATGCTGTCCTATATAAATTTGATGTTTACAATCCCATTTTTAAAAATTTGCTGACTTAATGTAACTTAAAAAAAAAGAATGGCTCAGCAGAGTGGGTATTACCTCTGCACTTAAAGATATGTAACATGAAGGGTCATGCTATTCCCTTCATATATTTTCTCTAGCTTTCATGTCGTAATACATGTACCAAATACATGTATGTAGGGTGAGAGACCTGCAGCCTGGTACAATGAGGGCTATAAGAGTTCCTCCTGCTTTCAATGCATAGAGTCTTAATGGGGATGAACACAATGTAATACTTAAATAAATGATTTATTAATGTAATGATAAATTATAGAACAGTTTAGACAATGTAGTGAGACTACCTAAAATGTTATACACCAAAATGATTAAGTAAGTTCAGGAGATAAAGACAATATAGATTAAAGTAGCAAAAAGAGGTAACATGGAATATTTGTATGAGAGCTAGGCTTGAGGAATGAGTAATTTAGCTGAGTATCTTTGCATTGACAGAGCTTCTTATATAGCATTGTATAAAAATTCTGGGGGCTAGAAAGATTTAACAAAAAATGATCCTTTCAGGGAAAAGAAAAATAATTAAAAAAAATTAACAGACAACTATAAATCAGACATTCTGCAGGGAGAGGGATGGAGAGAAATCAAAACAAGGGCAGGAAGAGCACAAGGGACTATAGCAATGGTGTACAGGTCAACTGGTAATGGGAATTCTATGGGGACTACACCTGAGAGGAGGAAACAAACACTGTACAAAAATGAACAATGATGTAAAAATTATATAAGTAAATTATAAAAAAATAAGTAAGTTATTTTTTTAAAAAGTTCTAAAAAAAAAGATACTTACCTTCAAGCTTAAAATGTAAGAAAATAAGAAATGGAAGAAATATAAAAGAGATTAAGAATGAAAAAGAGCAAAAGTATAAGTACAGAGATGATGGAGCAGTGAAGAGAAGAAAGGGAAAACATGGTACTAAATCAACATTGCTAAAATCAGTTTTCTGAGCTTATCAACAATTCGAAAAAAAATTATATACCTGAAAAAGTTACACAGGAATTCTTTGCTTATATAGGTGGGATAACCAAAGATATACCTAGTGTATGAATTTGTATAAGATCCTAAAGAAAATATTAGGGATTAATTTAATTTTAAGTAATATAACCATGGTCCATAATTAAGAAAATTCTGCTAATAATGACTTACGTCATCAGGTTATGAGGATAAGCCCGCCACAAGATAGTTGGGTCTGATATGTAGTTTTCCTAAGAAAGAAGATACAAAAATTAGCCTATGAGTATGCAAACTTACTGGAAAATCCCAGCCAATATTTCAATTTTTGAACATTTACAATATCCCGTATCAAGTTCTAAAGAGCCCACTGAGGCAAACTTTAATTGTTTCCGTTATTTTCAATTCAACTAAACTGTTTAATTTAACAAAGTGAAAATCGGTATGAGATAAACAGGACATAATGCCTGCTCTTCAAAAATTTTTCAGTCTAGTAAAGTAAAAAATACAAATATGCAAACATAAAACAAACAAAAAACAGTAATGGTGTATAGCAGAAGTACAATAGCTATGAAGAAATAAATTTTATCTTAATTAGAGGAGGATTTCTGGAAAGACGTAATGCCTGACAGGAGATAAAGATGGATCAACGAGAAAGGTTATGGGATCTCCCTGGTGGCACAGGGGTTGGGTTAAAGACATAGCACTATCAAGGTATAGCCAGTCACTGCAAAGGAGTCCGATTCCCCGCTAGGGAGGTGGTCCACAAGGCGCAGACCTCTCCTGTCCCACTCACCACTCCCCTCAGCAGTATATTTCAGTAGATCTGCCTATTTTGCCCCCCATTCTGTCTCTAATGAATCCTCTCAGCCCCCCTTCCACACATACCTTTAGCCTACACCCTAGTTCTTATATGCACAAATAAATAAATAAATCTTAATAAGGACACAGGTTATGTCCACATATTAACCCAATCTTTTTTTTACATAACCAGTTTAATTCAATGAGAATTACTGTACATGTTTAAAAAAATCTGAACTGACTTATCTTTAATATCACCCTAAATCTACCAAACTTTTGTGTCCTGGAAAATTTACTTTGCATGTTTATTCATCTCTAACTTGGTGATTTAAAAAAAAAAAAATTGTTTCCTTAAATGCAAAAGTATATGAACTGTGGAGACCACTGTTAGTACTAATACTAAAGTAGATAATGCCACTCATTAGAAGGATATACTTAAAGGTTTTGACAGCCTTTACTAAAGTTATACAGCATTTTAAGTTGCTTGGAAAATACCTCGCTTATTTTTAAAGGGGTAAAAACTATAGTGTTCATGTAACTTAGAAAAGTATCACTGACATCTTTTTGCTAATATAGAGATATGAGTAAATGACTACAAAAATTTTTTTTAAAAAGTTCAGATTGACTAAAAATGAATAAAGCTCTCTAAACATAAAACAGTTTGACATTTTTTTGGGCAGAAGAATACAAAAGACACTTCTCCAAAGAGGACATGTAAATGGCCAACAGGTGCAAGAGAAAACACTCAACATCCCTCATAATCAGGGAAATGCAAATTAAAACACAATGAGACACCACCTTACACCAGTAAGAATGGCACATATCAAAAAAACCAACAACATATGTTGGCGAGGATGTGGAGAAAAAGGAACTCTACCACATTGCTGGTGGGAATGCAATTTAATCCAACCACTATGGAAAGCCATATGGAGGTACCAGCAATTCCACTCCTAGGGATCTACCCAAAGGACACAAAAGCATGATCCAAAAGAGCACCTGTACCCCTATTTTTATTGCAGCACTATTTATAATTGGTAAGTCCTGAAAACAGCCCAAATGCCCAAAAATAGATGACTGGATCAAGATGTGGTACATATACACAATGGAATACTATTCAGCGATCAAAAAAGATAAACTAGAGTCATTTGTAGAAACATGGATGGAGCTAGAAGGATTTATGCTCAGTGAAATAAGTCAGAAGGCAAGAGAAAAATATTGGATGGTTTCACTTGTAGGAGGAATATAAAGGAACAAAAAAAGGGCTCAAGTAAAACAGTAACAATCAAAAAAAAAACATGACAAGAACAAAAAGACAAAGACAAATCAAAGGCATCTGGTTGGGGGGGGTTGGGATGAAGGCAGAAAGAGCACAAGGGACTGAGGTGACAGTGCACTGGTGAAATGGTGGTGGGAATTACACGGGGACTACAACTGATGTCAAATATATATAAATAAATTTAATAACAGTCAAAAACAAAATGGTGAAAGTAAAAAAAAAGTTTGACATTTTTGTTGAATAAAAGCTAACAAAAAGTGGGGCCTCCCTGGTGGTGCAGCGGGTTGAGCACCTCACTGTGAAGCATCCGCAGCACAGCAGTGCAAGTTCGATCCCCAGCCAGGGAAGGTACCCACATGGCGAGGCAGACCTCTCCTGCCTCACCCGCTGCTCCCCTCGGTAGTGTATTTCGGTTGATCTGCCTGTTCTGCTCCCCACTCTGTCTCTGGTGAATCCTCTCACCTCCCGTGACTCTGGCCTGTACCCCTGCTCTTGTATGCATAAATATGTTTAAAAAAAAAAAAAAGCTAACAGAAAGAGAAATGTAATACTGAAATCTGATTTATACTCGTTCAAGAGCAGCAGATTTCTAATCTTAGATAAGAGTGATAACAGAACAGGGATTTTCTAACATTCAGGATTTGCTTATGAACATTCAAAATAGGATATCACTTTCTGTTTTGAATATATAATGTAAATACGTTGAATGATGAAATTTAAGTATATACATACTTACAGATATTAGAATGAAGGTGCCCCAGATACAAGAAAAAAGGTAGAATGCACTAAGCTGACCAGATTCATTAAACTTGCTGTGTTTCGTTTTGGAGAAGTGCATTCGCCTATTAATTTTCTAAAAATAAAAGCAATCATTAGTAAATAAAAATACATTATAAAATATATTTAATATATGACTATCATAGTACAGAAAGCTAATATTTTACAAAGTATAAATTTCTAAGATTGTATACTTACATCCAACACATACTCTTGAATTATGGCATGAATAATTATCGCCACTAGCATGTAGAAGAAAACTGTAGCCAAATCTTTGATACCATAGTAATAAAGGGACGCTGATTCAGTAGCTTGTTCTTCTGAAGGCCAAAAAGGACAGGACACACATACACAAAAATATACAAAAGATTATAAAAAACAGCACTAAATACAACATAGTTATGGAAACAAACAAAAGAAGACTACCTTAATAAATAAGTTCTACATAAACACAGTAGGTAACTTCCTTTTGGACATCTTGAATCTTAGGAGCAATGAAAATTGAGACTATCAACAGCTCCAGAAATTACTTACAAAGACTTGACACAAGTTAGTTACAGCCACCAAAGACCAAAAAAAAAAAAAAAAAAAAAAAAAAAAAAAAAAAAAAAAAAAAAAAAAAAAAAAAAAAGGAAAAGNAAAAAAAAAAAAAAAAAAAAAAAAAAAAAAAAAAAAAAAAAAAAACAAAAACAAAAACAAAAAAAACAGGGAAAGGCCATACCGCAGATCCCTGGGAAGACTGAAAATTTCATTATCATCCGAAAGTAGAATTTAAATTAAATTTGGGCTAATCAAACTTATACTTAGCATTTTTGTAAGTCTTTTCAAAGAACTTTTCAAACTTTCTGTCTCTACATTTAAATGAAACACAATTCTCACAGAAAAACTGATTTAACTTACATTTGATTTAGTTTTAATCTATACACAGTAAAGAGAGAGGCAAATGCTATTTAAAATTGTTTTAATCCTTGAAATTAGTATAATTTTTCAGAACAAATCCCAATCAAACAAGGCTTGTGAACTGTGAATTGCTGTCACTTGTTTCTGAAGCTACCTTTCTGAGGATTATTGGGTAAAAGCTTTTATTTCTCTCTGGCATATATAAAATTCAAAATTGAGGTTTTGCGTAATGTATCACTAAATCAAGTATTTACAAAAATCAAACCTGAACAAAACCTCAACTGATTGTTCTATAACTAACTGATCTTATATTCTGAATAAAAAACACATTTATTGCCTGAATATTAATATTTTATTAAGCAAATACCCCATCCTCCACCCACACTAGTTAATTACATCTATTATTATATTCAACTATGGTCAACCTATCCCAGTATCTGATTTTCACATAGAAAAGTTCAGAAATAGAATTTTCTAAAATAAAGCTTATAAGTGTAATTTTGACATTATTCCCAGATAACTCCTAGAGCTTACTGGTACACTTTCTTTTTAAAATTTTTTTTAATATTTATTTATTTAGCATGTCAAATAGTCTTTTTTTAATACAAATTTTTTTAAATTTACATATATTTGACATGAATTGTAATCCCCAGTGGTACACTTTCTAATAAAAATAACTGTCAGAGGTACAACACAAGAAATAGACTTAAAAGAATTGATATTACAGATCTAAAGCATAACTCTTAGGTCAGAAAAATGGATGCTGAACATCATCCATTTTTTAGAAAATGGTGGTTTTAGAAACCTTGATTGAATAATGATACTTTATACAAATGTGAAGTATTATTAGAATTTTCCTGTGTGAAGAGAAGGTTAAAAAAATACTAAAAACATTTCTTTAGAAATGCTTCAGAAATGGAACTTCTAGCCCATTTACAAAAATATACAATAAACATCAAACAGATAAAAACTGGTTTTCATATAATGTGAGGTGAAGTTAAGCCAAAACATCAACTTTTAACTTGTACTACAAAAATCACCAAAATAATGTTCAGTCTAATCACAAATGAGACTTGTGAAAATTACCAAAGAACCTTATATTCATGAAAATTTCCAAGTTAGTTTAACTTAACAATTCTATTTAAATAGAAAATTCTGAAAAGAAACTACATACCTGTTGCAGGGAGGGTAACATTATATTGAAGAGTAACAAAAATAATAGAAGCTTTTGCTGTTATCTAGAAAGGAGAAAAAAAGATCAAGATCAAGTCAAATTGTGAAGTTCTTCCCAATCCCAGATCAGGAGAAAAAAAACACTACAAGGTGGTTCTCTCTGCAAATCTAAAAATCAAGAATCAGTGCCACTGTGTACTCAACATAAATAAAGAATTTTTTTGGATTTTGCTATTTTCCAGGGGTAGGAAATAAGGAATGTTCCGGAAATGGTTCTCAGAGGATGTGGTACAGGAGAGGTCTCTTATTGGAAAATAGACGTCTCCTACGCTCACACAGGGAGATGGAGAGAGCAATACAGGTAGTGGAAACAGAAAGTACAAAGGTCAAACAGCAGCAAACAAAACGACTGGCACAGGCTACAAATCAGGAAGTGGTTTTAGAAAAGCCTAGAAAAGTTACCAAGTGCTATAAAAGGCCTTGTTTGTTTAGCTAAGTAGATTTTATTTTAGCATAACTAGAGAATTATGGGAAGGTGAGTTCATTTGTGCTTCTTAGAAATATGGCTGGCTATAGCCTACTAAGTGGAAGTCTCAAGTTCTTCATGGATCTCTTCACACTGCTACAGGAATCACTGCCTGATCACATTAACTCCTTCACTAAGCCCACCCTCCCTCCACACACTCCCTGAGGAATTCCTATTTTTTATAATAAAGAACATAAACTTTAGTGTGGGCCATACAACAATCCACGGTCTGACCCCTCCCCTCTGCCTCTCCAGTCTCATCCCAGATCCTTTACTCTTGCACCTTGCAGTTCCTCCCACCAGAGTCTAAACACAATGAAGTTCTATCTACAACTGCTGGAAAACCTTCCCACTTCCAGCTCTCTCAGGTCAAGCATATCTTTTCAAAGAAGCCATCCCTGAATCTTAAGAGTAGGTCGTTTCCTTTGTTAGACCATACACTTTTCTTTCGAAACACATACTTTGGTCTGATTATATTAATTTCTGTCTGATTCATTAGAAAGAAAGCTCATCACTATATTCTTTTGAGCCCTGCAAGGAATCTTGCACATACTAGACAACTCATCAATATTATCAAAAAATAGATAAAATGTAGATTGGAGTAAACATGGAGCTTAAGGATAAGATTTCTGCAAGAGACAATAAGCCCTGATCTCTGAACTAAGGCAGTATTTTTGAGACAGAATAAAGCCTTGGTGAGCAAGATGAAAGGGATAAATATTATGTGTATAGCTTGAACAACTGGGTGAAAAATAATACCATTGGTAAAAATGTGGAATAGTAGGTGTTGGTGAAACAACTAATGGGTTTTAAGTAAACTTATATTTATGAGAGATGCACAGTTAAAAAGACCAAAAGAGTCTAAGCCTGGGATACTGCTGGTCCTTATCTGCAGGTAAGAGTTGAAGCTGTGTAAGTACATAAATTATCTATAGAGAGTGAACAAATACTATCACTTATGTACTTACATTTATGTACTTACACAGTACACAAATTGCCTATGGAGAGTGTATAGAATTGTAGAGAAGTTGGGCCTCCCTGGTAGCGCAGTGGGTTAAGCAGCGCACTATGAAGCAAACCACAGCCACTGCACCACGAGTTTAATCCCTGCCTCCAGGAGGCAGGGAGGGGACCCACATGGCGTTGTAGACCTCTCCTGCCTTGCCCGCTGCTCCCCTCAGCAGTGTGTTTCAGTCAGTCTGCCTGTTCCGCTCCCCACTCTGTCTGGTGAATCCTCTCACCTCCTGCAACTCTGGCCTGTACCCCAGCTCTTGTATGCATAAATAAATAAAATCTTTTAAAAAAAAGAATTTATAGAGAAGTTAAGATCAGAACCATGGAGAAAAAAAGTTGGTAGCAGAAACAAGAAATGATCAGAGAGGCAGAAAGAGAATGAAGAGAGTTTAACGTCCCTAGAACCAATGGGGTAGTGTTTAAGAAAAAGTATAGTTACCAAAGTCAAAGTTTCCAGAGATGTACAGCAGTAAAAGAATGTAGTAGAAAAGAATGTCCAGTAGTAGACTGGACAATTCAAGAAACCATCAGTGGAAACAACTTGAATGATTCCTAAGAAGTGAGAACAAGTCTTATTATAGTGGATTGAAAAACATAAGAAGAATAAAGTTTTATCTAGCAGTAAATGCCAGGTCAAAATTTAAGTTGGTTTTGTGATGGGAGAGGTTGAGTTTGTGTGAAGCAATCAGGGAGATACCAGGAAAAGGTAGAAGGTAAACCCATAAGGGGATTATGGGTGGAAAGACCTGGCAGGGAGTGAAATGTAAAGATAGAACTACAAATTAATTGTGAACAATTTCCCTTTGAGATAGAAAAGGAGATAATAGTGGATGAGACAGAGAAGACATACGTTCAAAAGGAAGAAACTGAAGAAATTCACACCTGATAAATTCTTTTCCTTATTGAAAAGAAGCAATGTTAAGTACAGTATAAGCATCTATAGTATAAGCATCATAGTATAATCATAGTTAAGCATCTGTTAAGTATAGTAGGGGACCTGAATAGTATTTACTTTCTATAGGAAAGGAACTGGCCAGGAAAAAGTAAAAAGATCACTGGGTGTTAGTGATGTCTGAGGTCAGAAACCTTTGATATGTAATATTATCGATCATATTTTCTATCAGCATGAGTGTATGACTTTCCTGGCAACCCTGGCAATCCATCAATGAGGAGGCACAGAAAAGGCAGATGCCAGAATGGATTTATAGATGGATATTTGCAAAATGAATATGAAGACAGACCTAAGAATCTCAGGGTGTGAGGAGCAAGTGGACAAGAAGTTAAAGTCTGCAAGCAGACAAAGAAATGGGGAGACTAATACATTGGGACAAAAGGAAAAGGGCCCAAGGCATTGTGCAAGTTTGGACTAGGTAGCAAGCTACCAAGTGAACATTAGAAAGAGGGAGGAGGAACAACATGTAAGTTGTGGCTGAGCTCTGCTATACTGGAAGTCAGGATTTGAAAATAAGGCAGCTTTGCATGAGAAAGTCCAGGACATAGCCCTAAAATGAGCTGTTTACCTGAGCTAAGTAAAGGTCACATAGGCCAGTAAGGGCTGTCTGTCACAATTTGAGTTGTTCATAAGGATGAATAAGAACAGAACTATGGCATGAGTTTCCAGGGCAATACTCTTTCAAGTGAAATACTTTATTTTTTATAAGGTTTACTGATCCTAAATTTTCCTTTTAACACCCTATATGTGTGTGTGTGTGTAGATATGTGTGTATATACATATATGCATGTATACATCCACACACTCTTCATATCCCTTTTTCTAGCTTGGAATATGATATTACTACCATAACTAAGGAGATGTCTTGTTTAGAAGTGAAATTTCTCAAAGATAAATTTCAAATTCCAAAAGCAACAAAAATTATATTACCCTTTTATACTAGGCTTCCAAATAAAATTAAAAGCTGGCTTCTAGTTACTTTAGTATATAACATTAAAAAGGAAACATACAAACTACATACCTCAAAAAACTTTATAGAAAAAATTGATCAGTAATCATGTGCCTAGCCATTTCCTGACCTCCTAGCCTCACATCCAGCTAGCATTACTTTAAATCAAACTAACATTACAACTGGTTAACAATAAGAGAAACTAGTTTCAATACAATATGCTACAGAAATATATCATGCATTCAAAAGTAAAAATAACCAAGTTTAAGACTGTTTTGGACATTTATAGCACTGCTTTCCATTTATGAAAAAAAAATGAGACTTATTTAGATACATTTTAAATGTTATTTCAAATGCTAATGAATTATTTAATTCCCTGTTGGTTGTAATATCATGCACAACACAGTATCTCTTTAATTAAGTCACCAATTAGATCTTGGTATCTTTTCTTGTTATATAGATGTTAACTATTTTACATTTGTTAGAGGAAGGTGTGACTACTACAGCGATTAGCTGCCTGAATGATATGGAGAATTTCTGAATATCAAGTTCCACTACCCCACTAGCTTATATTATATTCTTAAAAAAGAGGAAAGAAAATGTTAACATTAAAGCAAGTCTACACTTAAAAAAAAAAAAACCTCCAAAACTGTTCTATGATATTTGTAAATAACTGTAATTATTGTAAATGTACCCTAAATGGGCATGGCACAAACAACCCAGACTGAGTAACAGGAAACTAAGTGCTCACTACTGTTTCATATCTTCACGTTCAGAAAGCTTCCTAAGCATCCTTAAATTCTTTGATTATTCATATTTTCCTAACTCAAATATGAAGCCATTAATTATAAAACATGACTTGCAGTATGTGGGTAAATATGATTATGTATGATTAAGACTATAATTTTAAAATTCACAAGTAATTTTTTATAACATGAAGTTTCCTAGAAAAATAAACTCATTTCCCCCAAATATTCTAATTCTAAAAGGAAACCTTTTCAGTATATATAATTTCTCTGGATGCTAAATATTGGACAAGTTTCTCACATAAAAATGCTGTCTTTTATTTTCCAACTCTAGCAAATATCTAAGAAATATTAGTAATAGCTACCATTTATGACATGACTTGAAAGTCTACCAATGAACTAGGCATTATTCATATTAATTTCATTTTTAGAGTAACCCAATGAACCCAATTTTACAGAAAAGGAAACAAGTTCTGGGAAGTTAAATGATATAATCTTGGTCATCTAGTTAGCAAGCTGCACTGCCTTAATTTGAATAGAGATCCCTTCAGCTCTAACATCTATGTATTTACTCTATATCGTTATTGATTTTTCATTTTGGCTACTAATATAGTATCTGTTATTGGTTTGTCAATTCCACTATAAATCTTCTGACATTTCTTCAACATATTTACACAAAAAGGCTTAACAGTTCTGAAAAAAACATCAACTCACTATTATTCTAGCACAAATACTATAATTCTGTAATTATGTTAACTTTGAGAGTCAGCAGTTATTTTAAAAATCAAATAGCAAAACTAGTCAATTTCACCCATAGGTAGAGAACATGCTTTCCAATTCTAAAACACTCAAGCATTTAAAATGCTTTTTAAAACCTAAGCTTCCCTAAGTGAAGGAAGCAAAATCTAAGAGATTAACATATGGCAAGTAAAATGTACAACCTGCACAAACTTTCCTTTTCTGTAGTACTTTAACTTTGTATAATACTTGTAACAACCCCTTTGAACTGACTTTAAAACTTCTAGTTAAATCTTCATTATTTCTATATAGATATTCAAATTTTACATATTTAAAAAGGCAAAAATTCACTCCCTGTTAAAAAAAATCATTAGCACCAGAGTATAGGTGGTGAGCACACCTAGGAATGTGGTAAGAGAACAAGAATTTTACATAAAAGCAACATTCTAACATTTCTAAGTGTCAGCATTACTGATTTATATCTATTTCATTGAAAGCACTGCAACTATACCTTGCAGGTATTATTACTACTAAATTATGTTTAAAGTCAGGAATTCTTATCATGTACAGATGGGTTAAGACAAGTTTTACAAAACTGTTGACTATATTGTGTATACTAAGGTATTTCAGTATCAAAGCAGAGACTATAAAAATACAAAATTCAGAAAATGTGTACAATGTTTAGCATTTTCAATAATATTCATATACATTTCAATAACATTCATATAATACTTTATAAACCATCAGATGCCTTCACACCCTGTTATACAACAATGGCCGTGAGACTAGCACAGGTGATGTTATTTCTTCACTACAGCAGAAAAATTGAGGCTTTGACTTGGTTTACTCAGTAGATTAAGCAGCACAGGCCTCACTTAAATGAAGTCCAAGACATATGTTATTTTCCTTCCACCTTTACTACACACATGACACGATAAGTAATTTAAAAAGTCTGTATCTAGAGCCATAAAAGTCCATTTGAAAAAAAAAAAGCAAAAATAAATGAAAGTACAAAGCTACCTAGTAATATTAAAAAACCCAAATGGGCGCCATTAAAAAAAAAAATTATGTTTTTGGCCCCGGGCAGTTTCATTCCACTAGTTTTTCAAGCATTCTTAATGTCACTCATTCAACAAATATATTTCTTAGCACGTCCTCCTACATTCCAGGCACTACTCTAGGCACTGGAAGTTGTCAAGTTAAAAAAAAAAAAATGAAAAAGCAAAAATTTTTAGCCCCACTGAAGTTACATTCCAGGAGGAGGGAGACAATACGTAAAATTAGTATGTCTGATGGGGTATAGGGGCTATAGAGGGAAAAAGAGAGAAAGAAAGAGGTTATGGGCGTCTGTGCTGGGGAGCGAGGGGGAGAAAACCCCGCAGAATGTTACACGTTCACCTTGCAAAGTTTATTACCCTCATTCAACAGCTGTTAAATAAGTCATCAAAATACTCCATACGTGGGAGGTGAATTTACACACTCCTGACATTTCCATCCTTTCATACTTCAAGAAACAAAAAGAAAATTACTCGACTCCTCGGCACGGCAATTCCGAACCTCGATTTATAGCTCAGATCATATTTCTTAAAAAAAAAAAAAAAAAAAAAAGCAAGGAGTGAGGGCAAAAGTTTGGTAACTGTCTGGTGATAACACCAGTGAGGGAGCCGGGAATGCTAACAATCGAGCGTGCCGAGCCCGCGGCGATCACTCGCTGCCCTGTGGCCACCGCCCTTCGAGTGGGCAGCAGAATCTCGGCTCCGCCGGCTTCTCGTTTACCCCAAACTCGAGCCTCCAAGGAAGGGATGCCCCGGCCGTGGGCGGCCTCTGCCCACACCACTTCCAGACCCGGCCTCCACTCTCCCCAGCCCTCGCCCGCCAGCCGCACACGGCGGCCAGGGCCGGCCATCCCCCTACCCGCCCACCCGCGCACAGCCAGCTCGGCAGCTCAGGGGCCGCCCCCGCCGGCCGCCGGCCCCTCGCCGGCTGCCACGTAACCCTTCGCGGGAACCAGGAACTGCGCGGCACGGCCGGCGGGAGGGGGCGACGGCGGGAGGGGAGGTGTGCGCGTCGGGAATGGGGGCGCCCCGGCGCCCCCGGCCCCTGCGGGCGGCGGCCAGGCCCGCCCGGGCTCCGCACGGTCAGGCCGGCGCAGGGCACGGCAGGCCGGGGGGTGGGGCGGGCGGCACCTCCTGCCGGCCTCAGTCCTCGGCGGTGCCGGGCCGCCGGGCCGAGGCCGGCCACCTGGGCCGGGGAGCAGCGGCTGGGCGGGCGGTTGGAGCGCGGGGCGAGCTCACCTCGAACATGAGCCCCAGCAGGAAGACCATCGCCACACAGGAGACGATGTCCGCGTGATTCTGCAGGACGAATTCGTGGCTCAGGACCGGGGGGCTCTTGGTGCTTTTCTTGCGAATCGCCATGGTGAAGCCGCCGCCTGTGCCTGCAGGTGCTCCGCCTCGGCTCCGCGCTTTCCTGCTGCTCACCGACTAACTGCCGCCGCCACCTCCCCCTGGCTGCTTCTTACAGCCCCGCCGCTGCCGTTTGCTGGGGCTTCACTTCCCATCCCACAGCCAGTACGCAGCCGCCGGGGCCGCCCGGAAAAAAAAAAAAAAAAAAGAAGAAAAAAAAAAAAAAGAAAACTGAGTCCAAGGCGGGGNCCAGTACGCAGCCGCCGGGGCCGCCCGGAAAAAAAAAAAAAAAAAAGAAGAAAAAAAAAAAAAAGAAAACTGAGTCCAAGGCTGGGAGGAGCATGCGCGCTGGGGGAGACGATGCTTTCTCGTGCTGCGGGAGCTTCTGTGCGCCCACAGCGCCACCTGGGGACCGGAGGCCGCAGGTCCTCAGTCCCCGGGTTTGAAGGAGTCTGAACAGTGCTCCTCAGTTCCGTGTCGGAGCGGGGGTTGGGAGACGTTTGGGGCTCGAGCGTGCTGTTTCCTGGCGCACTGGCGGAGTTCGTTGCGGGTCTAAGAGCGGGCACGTGCTGTGGCCTCCGTGGGCTCCTTCTTGCCTTCCTGAGCACGTTGGGTTTTAGTGTCAGTTCTTGCTTCCATTATTGATAGTTACTGTTGAAAACTATCGCCCCCATCAAGATAATATAAACCACAGTACTGCAGCCTAACTACTTAATAGGACCTGTTCTTAAATTTTAGCTCTCTCTTAAAAGTTAACTTCAGAGTTATTGAAACACTCCTGAGACCTTTTCTTCATAGACTTGAACTGTTTTGTTTTTTTAAAGAACAATTTCTATTTGGTCCTACCTATCCATCTTCATCTGTAGCCCCACATGCCAGATCTAGAAAACAAAAGTCTTACACACTGATGCCTCTCAGCATCTTCCACATGAAACTATTATCAAGTCCAGGCAATTCTGTCTCCTCCTTTCCCATTGCCACAATCTCAAAAAGGCATTTGCCTCTCCTTACAACATTACAAATCTAGCTAATAGCTCAGTGATTACAAATATGGTTTTTTAAATTAGAATTCTACCACTTACTGCCCGTATGATCATGTACAAATTATTTCATTTCTATGAGGTTTGAATTTCCATTTATTTGCATATTATTTTAAAAATATTTATTGGATTTCTACCATGTGTAGACGCTAGACATACGGAACTAAACAAAAAATACGAACTTATGGGCTTTCATTTTTTTTTTTAAAGATTTATTTATTTATGCACACAAGAGCTGGGGTACAGGCCAGAGTTGTGGGAGGTGAGAGGATTCACCAGACAGAGTGGGGAGCAGAACAGGCAGACTGACGGAAACACACTGCTGAGGGGAGCAGTGGGTGAGGCAGGAGAGGTCTGCTACTCCATGTGGGTCCCCCCCCTTGGCCGGCGGCAGGGATCGAACTTGTGCTGCAGTGGCTGTGGTTTGCTTCACAGTGCATTGCTTAACCCACTGCGCCACCAGGGAGGCCCTGGGCTTTCATTTTTAATGGAAGAAGAGAATCTTTAAACAAGATTTAAAAAGTCAAACATGTTAAATTGAGATAAGGTTCCAGTAGAAAAATAGCAAGGGGAATAGGGAAAGCTGGGGAAATGGCATTTGCCTGAAGACCTGATGGATGTGAAGGAGCAGACCATGTGAATATTATTTATAAAACAAGATGATTGTAGTGCCTATTTTAGCAATTAAATGAGAAGATTTAAGGAAAGGGCTAAGTAGAGAATTAGGGCTCTATAATTCTTAGCTATTACTGTTTTCCTCTTTTCTGGCCAAAGGATTACTAATCACTTTCCTTCAAGTCACCTTCTAAATTTTACATCAGAATCATACCCCTGGCAGGCACAAAACTTCTGTATCCTCATAAAGAGCTACCATGACTTAAATACTGCTATGTGATTTTGCCCCTGCCTACCCAAAAAGATTCAGACTCTGTAAGCTCCCCTCTCTGTACCAGCATAACTGGCTTCACACACTAAACATAGGATAACATGCTCTCTTCCCATGCTTTCTCCTGGTTTTGTGCCTGCTGCTGCTTCTGTCTGTAGTGTTTTCTCCTCTCCCCTCATATACTCAACAGATTCCTATTCTTTTAAGTCTCTTACCTGACCTCATCTTTGAAACCTTCCCTGACTTCTGTGACTGACCTAGGCAATCTGTCTCATGCTTCAATTGTAGTTTTAAAAACAATTTTATTGAGATTTAATTTATAGCACATAATCCACCTATTTCAAATATACAAGTCAATGGTTTAAGCGTTTTACAAAGTTGCTAAACCATCATGATACACTTAACTTTAGAATATTTTTATCAACCTCTAAAGAAACCTTGCACATGCTATTAATCATGCCCTATTAACGGTCACAGTTTTGGCATCTGTCAGCAACAGTTAATCTACTTCATCTCTAGGTTTGCTTATTCTGGGCATTTCATGTAAATAGAATTATGTTCTTCCGCACTGACTTCTTTCACCTTGTGTAATGATTTTGGGGGTGATCCATGTTATAGTATGTATCAGTACTTCATTTTTAGTGCAAAATAATATCCATTGTGTGGAGGTATCACATCTTGTTTATCCACCCATTGATGCACATTTAGTTTATATCCATGTTTTGGCTATTATGAGTAATGCTGCTATGAACGTTTTGTGTACAAGTTTTTGTCTGAACACTTGTTTTCAATTCTTTTGGATACATATTTGATAACTAGAAATTGTTGGTCATAAGGTAACTTTATGCTTAATATCCAAAATAGCTGCACCATTTTACAATCCTGTCAGCAGTGTATTAGGGTTCCTATTTTCCCACAACCTTGTCAACACTTGTAATTTCCTGTGTATGTGTGTATCTCTCTGTTTTGCAACCCTCCCAGGCTGGATAGGTTCACTCTCAGTTTAAGCAGCTTAAAAGAGAACCTTGGAGCCCTTGACATCATCCCCAGAGGTTTTTTAATAGTATGCAGGGGAAGTGAGAGAGCAACTTTGGGTCCTCCTGCGAATCTTTATATACTTTTTCCTCTGGACTTTCTCTGGTGTTCTCTTGTGGCCTCTTCCTATCACAGCCATCGCTGGTCCTCTCTTACCTATTCTCCACCACATCTGCTCTCTACATGACTCCACCCTTATATGCTCAGCTTCTAGGCTCAGGTGTTCCCACCCACACATACCAACACCAGACTCCAGGTGTCAGACATCTGGTGCTTGGACTCTGCACATCACTCCCAACCACCCTCTGCATTCCAAGCTGCAGGTGATAGCCACAGAGACAGTGACATAAAAGGCTGACCAATTCACTTACCTGATGCTCTCCTAGTGGGCGTGAAGTGGTATCTGACTGTGGTTTAGATTTGCATTTCCATACTGACTAGTGATCTCCACTATTGGTCATTTTAAGTAATTACTAGCCATTTGTATATGGAGAAATATCTATTCAGATCTTTTGCTGTTTTCAATATTGTGTTATTTTTAAAAAAATTCATTGAGCTATAAGTTTTAGAAAATTGTTAGTCCTTATTCTTTATCAGATAGATGATTTGGAAATATTTTCTCCCCATTTGTGGATTGTCTTTCTGTTTTATTAGTGGTGTCCTTTGAGCCACACATGTGTTTACTTTTGATGAAGTTCAATTTATCTATATTCTCTTTAATCATTTACTTTTGTATCCGGTCTGAGAAATCATTGCCCAAATCAAGATTACATTGATTAACTCTTGTAATTTATCCCCTCACCCCCAAATGTTGTATAACAGTTTTATATTATTACAATTAGGTCTATAATGACTCAGCTGTTGCTTCTATATCATTTCATTTTTTGCAATTATTATACTGTACTTTTATTGTGGTTAGCTTAGTTTAGAACACTGTATATAATTTTGAAGTATAACATCAGGTTATCACACTGTATTCTAGTTGTTGGCAAGTTTGTCTTCCCACTAGACTGTGCACCTGAGGAACAGGAAGTCTTTTCATGTTTATATCTCCAACTACTTGGCACTATGCTATCAAATTCTTAGTGCTCTATATTTACTAAGTTGATTGAAAAAAAAAAAAGATTGTACATGGTCTAGAATAGAACCTTAAATTAATTTACCTAACAAACATAAAAGTGAATTGAAATATGGTTGTAAATATTTGCACATTTTACAGATATCTAAAGAGAATATTCAATAGTCTAAACAAGTCCTGAGTATGAGGGATAAAACTGTGAACAAGAAAAACTAAAGTCTTTTTTCTTGAAACTCACATACCTAGAATGGAAGACAAAGAATAAACAAGTAATTACTAATACGGTGGGTATTTTCAAGACTTACTTTGTGCAGAGTGAAATGTGAGGATTCCAGGTCATTTGGAAATTAATGTTCCACAAAAGTGTCTTTTAAAACTAAAATGAACTCTTTCAGACCTTAAAATTTAATTATTTTTGCTCTTCAATGAGAAAAGATGCTCCCCCTCCCCCACTGGCCTTCTTTCAGTTGCATAAATTTACCATACTCTTTTCACGTATAGGACTTGAGATGACCATTGATTTTGGCAAGACAAAGTTTGTGTGGTTGTGCCAGTTAATCCAGTTATTCAGAGATGCCAAGGCAGATAAGTATATTTATTGACAATAACATTTATAAAAAACAAAGGAGAGAGGAGTCAATAGGGCAAGATTTTAGGCCATCATACAGGTTTGACACCTGTGAAAGGAAGGAAGTAAGTAGCATTGGATAGAGAGAGCCTCAGACTGGGGTGCAATCTGAGACAGGTTAGGCCAGCCCTTTGGGGAGTGTTTTCTTGGGGATAGTATAAGTAAATGGCTGATTGGAGAGGGTTCAAGAGAGAATGCGAAGTGGTAAGATGGAGACATGATTGTAAGCAACTCATTTGAGGGATTTTTCTTGTGAGTTGGCAAAGAAATGGGCAAGTAGCTGGACAGGGGTCTAAGGAAGGCTTTGTTTTCTTTTTGGATATGATCTACATGATGCATTTGCATGAGGAGGGAATGCTATATTGAGAAGTTTCTTCTACAGGAGATACTTGCAGAAGCAGAGTCCTTGGCTGTAGGTAAGAGGTGTTGGCATCTGGTGTACACAGTAATCAGGATGGGTACTCACAGAAACCACAGGGAGAGCAGAGTTTATAGGGCAGTTGAACACGGCAAGATGAAGTTACCCTTTTGATACTGCTTCTGTTTTCTTAGTAAAATAGGAAACGAAACACCAGGGGATAGTGTAATGAAGGTTGAGAGAACTGGGTAAAATAGTGGGAGAGTGAATGGATTTGGGGAATGTAATCAGACAGCAGGGCTCACTTAAGACTTGTGGCATAAATTCAAAAACTAGTAAGCAGAGTGACATAATTGTTTTTGGTCATATCCTCCCACATGGATGTAAGTGAAGGCAAAGAGTTGGGTTTGCCAGAACCATGACAGAAGGGCAACGATGTTGAGGATATTTGTAGGTGAGGGAAGGAGTGATGAAGGGAGGTTGTCAAAAGGTGGTTGTGCTCCTGTTACCCTGAACTCTACAATCCACCCTTCTCTGTTGTGAAAGCAAACTCTACAGACTGTATCACTGAGGCACCTTTGTGCTCTGACTTCTAGTTGAGTCTGGCCAATGGAACACACTGGCAAAAATTCAGAGGAGAGTTTTAAGAGTTTATTCTCCTTTGATCTTCTTTGCTTTCCTATGGTTCTGGCAGTGTCTGTATCTCCTGTAGCCATAGCCCTTTAGTGGAGCTTTCTCTCAGGGGTGTAGCTTGCCCTGAACTCAGTAAATCTTATTCTTTCCCTTGTCTTCAGGCTGTTACAAATAATGACTTCCCACAATCTCTCAGAGCCTTCCTATCTCTTGTTAGTTCCCTCAACCTCTCCATTCCTCCAGCAGGCCCTTCATTAAACTCTTCCCAGTTAAATTCTTCTGAGTGCACATCTATTATTTGCCAGTTTTCTGATAGAGAACAGAGAAATAGTGCTAGAGCCTCTGATTAGGAAGCTGCCTTAGGGTCGAAGATTGTTGGAGTTGGGCTAGTTGATTGAGGGGAAGTGGTCTGGGATAGGTTGCTGGGGATGAGTTCAGAGGTTATGGAGACATCATTAATGAAACTGGAAGGGTATAATGAAGGAAACTGAGGGTGGCTGAGATGAAGGGAGGAGGAGCGCCTTAGGAGTCAAGGCTTTGGAGGAAGAGTGCTCAACAGACATTCACATGGATGTTAAGTCATCAAGAGTAATCCAGGAGTAAAATGACTACCAGTGAGTGGGCTAGGGTGCTAACACTGTACATGAATGGTATCAGAGAGGTTAGCAGGGGATTGCCATGCAGTAATATAGTTGGAGGACACAGGTTTCCAGAAAAGCTGAAGGTTTTAAGCAATAAAGGAGAATTGTCAGCAATTAGGGTCATGAAAATCACCCACTCCAATCCTAAGCACGGGAGGAAGGGAACATCTTCCTTTTAGGAAGACAACAGGGAAAGCAAGTTTTAGTTGTCACTTAGAGCTGCCCCCAAGTTTTGGCACAAGTGGGTGAAAAAAACATTTAGAAAGATATGGGGGATATGGAGGATTTAGCAGATGACATAGTTGGGGTGCTAGGGGATCCAGTGAAAAGGTTTGGGGGAAAAGAAGGTAATGATGATGAAGGGCACTGTTCAGTCTTCTAGAAGGGACTAAGGTGGGAAGGTTCTGAGGCGGTGGACTTATCCTGATGGTCTCTTAGGGGGACACAGGAGGATCAATTCTAATTTTAGCTTCCTTTTTAGGGATCACTCCTTAAGTTTCTGGGGAAGGATCACCTCCTGAGGGTGGTCATGGTGGTGGAGAAGGTGGTCTTACAAAGGTCCTTAGGCTCTGGAGGCCTCTTTTAAACAAATTGATTGCTTATGTGTGTCCAGCTCTGGAAGCCATTGTGTGCCCAGCAGGGTGCTGACTGTCTTGCACAGTAACATTATTCAGGATGAGTGATATTTCATAAAATGTAGCTTGGATTCTGAAGTGTTGGGATGCTCTTTTTTTAATGATTAACAAAAGAACAGAAGCAGATTATTTGGAATTGGGTCTATTCAGGAAAATATTTGACATAGGGTTGCTGTAATTATGAGAAAAAAGGAACAGAAAGACAATCTTGGTCTTCAAAGAAGTTCTTTTTAGTTGACTATATAAGACAGGCATGAAAAAGAAAAGCCATTTCTGAGATAATGTGAAAGAAAGTGCCTAATAGAAGAATTGAAGTGGAACTGTTGGATTACAATCTCTCCTAGAAGGCAAAAGAATAAAGAAACTAATGTTTGTTTCAGGCTTACCACGTTCGAGGTATTTGCTTTCATACCAGTTATATCATTTAGTCTTTAAAGAAACCCTATGGAATGGGTTTTATTATTTTAATTTAAAAATGGAGAGACTGAGGCTCAAAGATATTAAGTAACTTGCCAAAAGTCATAGGGCTAGTCATCTCTTTGTCGGCCAAACTCATTTTTGTTTCATGTAAACAGTCCCCCAGAATCTTCACTTGCCAGGAAGACCCTGAACTTCTAAAGAGCAATGGTTCTCAACTTAGTTCATTCAAGGGACTGGCTCTGGTCCTGGTAGAATTAAAGCCCCTTCCCTACCCCCACCACCTCCCAATTCCTTTTTAAAGGAAGTCATTTATCTCTTTACATGCTATTGTTATATCATTTACAGTAAGTTTAAAAACATAAAATTGTACTCATATCATGAGGAGGAAATTGTATTTCTAAAATAAGCGAAACTACTCCATGGATAATTGGACATTCTATAATTGTATATTATATACTGCTATGGAAACTATAAGCCAAATTTATAATCAATGTTGTTACTTGTAAGTAGGATTGATTGGAGATGATGCATCACACTCAGAGGTGGACCTGGCAGTTTGAGGGAGAGCTGGTTGTTAAAGGTCATGAAAAGTCTGTGACCCACCCAGACCACTCCTGTGTCCTTCTAAGAGTTGGACTGTGTGATCCCTCCTCTAAAAGGGTAAGGAACCTAAGGTGGAGTTTCACTCCTGATTTAACCTGTATTTAACTTCTCTTTATTTGATAATCCAGGGCCTGAGTTAATACTTATGATAGATGAGAGACCAGTTTCAGAAAGTGGTGAATGCAAAATGATTAAGTAGAAATAGGAAGTGTAAATGATTTTAGAAAGTTTAGCTTTTTTTTTTTAGAAAGTTTAGCTTTTTTTAAAAAAAATGTTTAGCTTTGAAGGAGGGGAGACAGCAAGGTATATACTAAGGAGGAATACGGGCGTTAAGGTTAGGGTTGGTTTTGTGTTTACCTTTGAATGATGTGAACAGTTGAACATACTTAGATGATAAGGAGGGAAGAGAGGGGAAGGTTGAAGAAATTGGGAGAATGGGCAAAGGTGGAAAAATTGATGAAATGATACCTCTGAGATTTGTTATCTACCCAAACAGAACAAGAACATTAGTGTTACTTAGGAGAAGATAACTCTTTTTCCACTGAAAAGAAGGAGCAAAGAGGGAAGTGCATTGGAGACAAAGCAGTGATTTGAACTGAGAGTGGATATTCTTCCACATGGGCAACGCGATCAGGAGGGGCAATGTAAGGAAGATTATGAGCCAGAATTCTGTTTGAATGGATGAGCGGAAGTAACAGTAATAAGGGTGGAGCAAAAGACAGCTCAGCACAGGGTCTTTTCACTAGTAGGGTAACACTGTAATGTCCTTTGAAGAAGGTCCTAATTCTCATGAACGGACAGGAGAATGGTGGAAGGTAGTTTCCTGGGAAGACTGGCACGTAGGAAACATGCAACAGATTTGGGGGGATACTTCATATGGTAACTGGGCACTTAAATCCCAAGGTCATCCAATAGATCACTTTCATCTGAGAAGAATGAATAATGAGAGCATTCTGTGCAGAATGCTTTTCCCAAACTGCTTCTAAAATTAGATGGTTTCATGCTTCAGGGAATTTGTGATTGTTTGAACTGAGTTGCTACCTTGTAGCCATCAAAAAATGGTGGCTGGCTCATGGCTAGCTCAACCAAGGTCCTGGGGAGGTGTCCAAGAATTCTTTGGAGTCGTTTCCTTGGTCACATCAGTCAATGTGTAAGATAAGTGTATGGTTCATATCAAAACAATTAAAATGCGGGGTTCTCTGTGGCCCCAAAGCACTGCTATAAATTATTAGTTTATGTTCATATCAACCTAGAACATAATGTTTATTCTTATTTCAAAAAATGAAACAGATGTTCAGTAAAATAACTTGTAAGATTTTACCACTATTTTGAAGATAAAGCTATTTGTGACGTTTAATTGGTATAGATCAAAATGAATGACTCACAAGGGAATATGTGAATGTATTTTGTTTAACAAGGACAACAGTAACAAAAATAATACAACAAATTTTTTATTGGGTGCCATGCACTGTGCTAAGCACTATGAACATGTAATACTCAGAATAACTCAGTGAGTTAGGTACTATGATCATTCCTTTTCTACCGAAGAGGAGTTGATTGGATAAATATTACTAAGCTATTACTACTATCACCACTAACACCATGATGAATGAAAACAGGATTAGAATACATACAGGAAAATCAGTTAGTAGTAGTTTAATTCGGGAAATGAGCACTACGCAAAGGAAGAAAAGAGAGTGGGATAAATTCCTGAGACTAAGATAAATGATAGGCTTTGTCCCAAGCCACTTTCATTTCCTTGGCAATATACCACTGTGAGCATTACTCACACTGATCAGCATTTTCTTTGTTCTTCAAATTGCATCTACATTCTCAAGTTATAACATAAATATTGCTCTGCTTAGTGGAGTGGGGATTAAGAGAAACAGAAGGGACCAAGGACCTATTTAGTTTGGAATATGAGAGAGTGCTGATGCTGTTTACCCAAACAGTGGGTTGGGAGCTGGAAGTAATCAGGACTATGAAATTGTGAAGTGAGTAATTTCTTCACGTTAATGTCTGAATTTTGGGAGACATTCAAATGAAGAGTTTCTTTCTTATGATAGCAAGGAAATTTAAGCCTGGGGCTTTGGTGAACAACATACATTTGGAAACTGTCAGCATGGTGGTAATGGTTAACACCACTAAAATGGATTAGTTCTTTGAAGTGGTGAATAAAAAGAAAGAAGATCAGCATAGTCAGTGTTGGAGGTGCCCATAGGGAAGAGGCTGAAGAGGGTTTAGGAGCTTAATTATGTAGATGGCATTTTAATAGCAATGATTTTCAGAGTGCTTTTCAAACAATTTTCCATGACGCCTCCATAAAATCTATGATGAAACTTATAAAAGCTCACAATATTCTTTTACTCTATAATCCTAATAACTGATTTATTTTAGTCTTAAATGTGATTGCAAGGGATGTGCTGGTCCAAAGGACAGTATTATTGTAAGTTATTTCCTTTGAGGTTGAAATTCATTAAACACATATGAAATGAGACAAGTAATAAAATGGGAGGAAGAAAAGTAAAATCATTAAAGTTCTGAGTTCCAAGAAAAATTGCGAGACTTATTTTCAAGAAGAAAAGACAAAAAGTGAGTATTATGAATTAAGTTGACATTGTACCATGCAGAAACATTGAAATACAGCTAATTATCAGGTATCACGTGGATCCTCTCTCACTAGGAGATTCTGATGAGTAGTTGTTGCATGGGTTCTGGGAAAGCTGTATATGCTTTATAAGTTCTCCAAGTGATTCTGATAATTGGTCATTTTATAAGCCTAATAAAGGAAATATACCCTTTCAGTGGAGAAAAAAATCCCTTTCCTAGCTCTGAAATCTCAAGGAAATTTTGTTTCAAGGACACTGAAGAACAGTGAATAATAGACAACACTCTCAAAAACACACAAAGTATAAGTTTTATATATGCCTCACACTGACCTTTGATAAAATAAAACTCAACAACTTAATAGTAAATTATATTCTGTTGACATAGGAAAAGAATCAGCTGAGTCAAAGGAAAACAATTCTGTTCCTTGGTCCTCTTCAGAAATTCTGACTCAGTAAATCTGGGTAGGGCCCAGAAATTTGAATTTGTAATAATCACCCAGTTGATAGTGATGGGAGTTGTCAAAGATTATAGTTTTGCACCAAAAGAATGGATAGTTAACAATGTTCCTTAGAGTTTCAGGTTTAGTCTTGACATATTACATTTATGATTTACATCTTTACTATTTTTGGAAAGAAAAGTAGGGGGAGAAGGCAGGATTAATTTACTTCCACAAAGTAGGCAGGTAATATTTTAAATTTATTTATGCGTATAAGAACTGGGGTGTAGACCAGAGGTTTGGGGTGAGAGGATTCACTAGAGACAGAGTGGGGAGCAGAACAGGCAGAGTGATTGAAATACACTGCTGAGGGGACCAGTGGGCCTGGTAGGAGAGGTCTACTGTGCCCTGAGGGTTAGCAATCTGGGTGGGGATCGAACTTGTGCTGCAGTGGCTGGTGATAGCTTGATAGTGCTGAAATGTTAACCTCTGAGCCACCAAGGAGGCCCCTAAGCTGGTAATATTTCTGTGGTATAAAACCAGAGAGCTTGTAGAGAAATTTTTCTTCAACCCTTAGAGAATTATTAAATACATAGATTGTTCTATACACCACTGGAGTAGGTGTTAGTGTGACCCTAAGAGGAAAAACTGATAATAGATTATGATATAGAATCATGGGAATTTTGGCTCATCTTTTAATAGAGATGCACTTATTCAAATGCTTACGTACTAATGATATTGTGATATTGATATATTTAATGTATACAAAATAAGGTCATATACATGTACACTAAATTGCTGCCACTCATACCTAAAAATCTCTGATTTGTAACAATATGCTTTTTCAGATTGTTTTTCATTTTCAAATACAGCAGGAAATATTATTTCTTCCTTTAGAAGAGAGCTACTTCTTGGTGTTAGTCAGCCCAAACTTTGTTTAAAAAAAAAATCCCCAAGTAACAGTAAATATAATTGAGCCACCCTGTCATAGCTATACTGACCTTTCCTACTGATTTTATAGTGGGTGACTTGACTAACCACAAACAAAACATGATGTTGCATGAAGACTGAGAGTCAAAGGCAGAGTTCTCTTTTTCTACTGACTACTGAGTCTTAAATTCACTTAAGGTCTTAGTACGAGAAACTCAAACTATGATATATTTTTAATACTCTACTATATACAGACTAGAAAACATACTTGGGATCTACCAGGGAATTTTAATGGCATTTGCTGGATTGAGTAAATTTGGATCTAGTTCCTTTTTACGGTTTCCATATTGCAGTTAAACTTTAATGTTCTAGAAGTCTTTGACTCCAGTTCCCTTTAATCCCCCAGGTCCTTGAATCTAGATACTAAATATAGGATTTTCTGTTAGGGAAAACTTGATGCTTGAGAATTGTATCTATTAAGAAAGAGCTTAAAAATTCTTATCTTGTGGCCTAAGAGAACATTAAAATAAGCATGTAGTTCTCATTGTTTCCAAACTTCTGATAATTTTTGCAGAAGCAAATTCTAGAACAAAAGTGCTTACTCCATTGAACAAAAGAATTGGAATCCACTCATTGCACATCAATATTTTGATGTAAAAATGTTTAGTTTATATCAAACTAATATATTTTTTTCAAAAGTTAAATAATAATAGGAAAACATTTCCCTATTCTCTTTTTACAATATTTTTCTTGTATTAACCAATAAAATGCTTATACTTCTATTTCCTGTTTGTCCATTTTAAAGCTTATTGACGTTCTGTTCTTATAGATGATGATTTAGCATTCTCAACCTCTCACTTCCTTTACCCTATTATCCTGTAAAACAATTTTCAGTCAGTGTTTACATTATTACTTAAGTAAAACTGCAGAATCAGGTAGTATTTCATAATTATTTCCTTCCTTGCAGAGACTTTGTTTTTGTGGAATCAATAATTGCTTCATTTTTTTTTTCTTAAGTAGAATATTTTATTGGCAGATCGTTGTTTCAATTGCTCAGCTAGAGTTGTAGGACTACTAGCAGTTTTTTTTTTTCCCTTCCCTAAGCTCATGCCAGATGATCTATCAGTTCCATTTTCCCCTCTGGAGACTTCTCTCTGAAGCTCTTACTGTCTCCTGTTCATCTGGAGCAGGCTTTGGGCACACCTTTGTTTTCTGGTATTTTTCTATGTTGGATTTACTATTTCAATTGTGTTTTCCTTTTTCTGGAGGAAACTTCAGCAATTCACTGAAGAAAGATGCATGGCAAATAGACTTTTTGCGTCCCCATCTATTCTCAAGTGATTGATAGTTCAGTTGGCTGCAAATTTCTAGGACGCAAATGATTCCTTCCTTAGATTTTTGAAGTCATTATGCATTAATACCAGTTGGTACACTGAAATAGACAGTGACCACTTTAATTCATACCTCCTTGTGATGCCAAACCCCCAGTTACACTATGACACTGAACTTTTTTTTTTTTTAAAGATTTATTTATTTATGCATACAAGCACTGGGGTACAGGCCAGAGGTGTGGGGGGGGGGGTGAGAGGATTCACCACAGAGAGC